>JARQOC010000003.1:748985857-749139268 GCA_033576535.1 Allobates femoralis | reverse complement strand
GGCAATTGTGAAAAAATGACTGATTGTGTTCTTGGTGACTTTTGAATTGACACTATAATAGTTAAATATTTTGCACTTAGGTCCAATGAATGCATCCATGGGGTCAAGCTGGGACAGAGTCATCACAAATTAGCCTTATTTGCAGATGACCTGCTACTTTACATCTCCCAGCCCCTGGTCTCCATCCCTTCGGTCTTAATGGAGTTTGAACGGTTCGGACAATTGAGCAACTTTAAAGTGAATTGCTCCAAAACCGAGGCACTCAATATTTCTTTGCCTGGAGAATTGGTTTCTCATCTATCTAAACAGTTCCCATTTAAATGGAAAGTAGAAGCCATTAAGTACTTGGGAGTCCTTATACCAAAAGATCTTAAACAAATATTCAATTTAAATTATCAACCCCTTTTGACTAACGCGGAATCGGCATTTACCTCCTATAGACAATTAAAGCTATCCTGGTTCGGGAGAATAAACGTAGTCAAGATGGATGTCTTGCCCCGACTCTTATATACTTTTCAGACAGTTCCTGTTCTATTGGATAGAGGTTTCCTCTCCAAAATGCAATCTATGATCCTTAGATTTGTCTGGGGGGCAAGAGGTCCAGATTGCGAATGAATATCCTATCCTTGCCCGAGACCAGAGGAGGGGTTGGACTACCCAACATACGAGCGTACTTTGAGGCTTCCTCTCTTGTTAGAGCTCTAGATTGGCATTATCATGCGTCCTCCAAGAAATGGGTAGGGGTGGAGCAAGAGGGTTTGGGGATTCCGCTGAAACACCTGCTTTGGATTTCCCCTAAAGACTCCACAGACCTAGTACCTTTGACAGACATGACCAGAAACACCTTGAAGGTATGGCACCTAGTGACGAAAACCCTCCGCTTAAACGACAGACTTAGCCCTTTGACTCCCCTTTTTTCCAACCCATCTTTCCCACCCAGATTTGACAGGCAGAGATTTTTATGTTGGCGGATTGTGGATGACACCCGAGTAGGACAGACTCTGTCCAGTGGTGGTTTGCCCCCGATGGCAGAGCTACAACTCAAAGAACCTACGAGACCTCTTAAGTGATTCGAATTTCTCCAATACAGAGCATAATTATATTCAGCTGACCACTCTTGCAGGGTAAGATTGACGCCCAACGTATTGGAGAGGTTATTCCAACTGGAGGCTCCACCGAGGCGCAAAATATCATTTCTATACCAGGCCTTAGGGTCCATGAGAGAGCAGGGCACCCTTTACTTCCAACGTGCTTGGGAGAGGGAATTGGGGTGTAGCATTTCAGAAGCTAATTGGCAGAAATGCTTTATATTTACTCACTCACTAGCTAGCGCTTGTTCTGCACAAGAAAGAAGCTATAAGCTGCTCACTAGATGGTACTTGTGCCCGACGACACTCCGGAACATGTTCCCTGGAACCCCTGATACCTGCTGGCGCTGTGGGGAAGAGAAGGGTACAATGATACACATTTGGTGGAGTTGTGGGGAAATCCGGCGGTTCTGGTCTGAGGTTTTCAATGCATACGCCCGGATAACAGGTAAAGAAGCCGAATGCTGCCCAGAATCGGCAATGTTATCCATTTTTCCAGGTCCTATTGGGCTACAGAAGAGGGATATTCTCCGCTTTTGCATCTCGGCTGCTCGTGCTGTGATCCCGAGGTTCTGGAAATCAAGCCGGGCTCCATCTCCACTTGATTGGTTCAAAGAATTGATGGACACATATCGAATGGAGGAGCTCGCAGCTGATGCGTCGGGATCTCGGAACAAATTCTTAGGGATTTGGGTTGAATGGATTCTTTTTCACGACTCTGCAGAATTTAGGAGTATCTTTTCCAGCACAGATAATATGGCTCGACCTCTGGCTGATGGGAGCCAGTGGGATGAGTACCCTTTCTCCTTCCCATACCTCACCCGTCCCCCCCCCTCCTTTTTTTCTTTTTTTCTTACGTGGCTTTTCTTTCCCAGTATAACTTTTTCTAATGGTTTTTGTTTCTCTTTCTCTCTCTTCTTTTCTATCTCTCTTTTCTTCCCATCTGATACATTCAGTCTAGGTATTTCCTTTCTACACCTATACCTTCAGAATTCTAGTGAACATTAGACAGGTATCGAAAACTCTGAGCTGTGAGTAGATCATTAATATTTCGGCCTTCCTTTCCGGTACACCAGTCGATAGACTATTCCAACTAGGCCTCAACGGGTAATGACCCACTTACGTGGTCAACCTGTTAGAAGGGGCCAAGTAATAAAAATCATTCTGCTGGGGCTGCTTGTCCCCTTGACATCAGAACATCTCAAAACCCTGAGAAAGGTTGTATACTTGAGTGTTTGGAATTATATTTAGATTGTAGTATATATTGCACCAGAGATAAGCGCAAAAGTAAATTTGCAGCTTATCTTAAAGTTACTAATAACTTTGTGAATTCTCTTTTTGTATATTTTATATGTCTCAAGATTTTGTTAAAAGATTGAATGTATGTCTTTCATATGTTTTTTCAAAATTTAATAAAAATGAGATTAACCATAGTTAATATATTTAAAATATGATCCCATCACGATCCCAACTTGAAATTTGGTACAGATGTGGCTAAGAGCATAAAAGACACATGGGCAGTTTTGGAAAATTTTTATTAAAATGTTTTTTTCGGAAATGCGTTTCAAAATGTTGCGTTTGCATTCGCATAGGTAAAAAATTAAAATTAACAAATATACTCTTGTGACATATCTGGTGAAAGCCTGGACAGTTCTGAGTAGAATGGTGTTTATTTTGTTTCTCTATCTTATTTCTAGCCCGAGATAAAAAAATTTAAAGTCGTACCAGGCCAAAATTCACCCTTTTTTTAAACTTTAAAAATCTGTAAAAAATTAACTGATGAAGAAAAAAATTCCAAACTTTTAATTTGTAATTAACTAAAGTAGTACTTCATAAAGGAAAAAAAAAAAAAAAAAATCTAAAGACGTCAGGTAAAAAAAAATATTCATATTTAGATCACTTGATATGGAATGACCCATTGACGCTATTAATAGTAAAATATGTTAAAATATGATCCCATTGCGATCCCAACTTGAAATTTGGTACAGATGTGGCTAAGAGCAAAGCAGACACATGGGCAGTTTTTGAAATATTTAAAGCGCGCCGATTTTTCGGAAATTTGTTTTAAAGTTTTGCGCTTGCGATCACATGGGTAAAATATTAACAAAGATCCTCTTGTGACATATCTGGTGAAAGCCTGTATAGTTCTGAGTAGAATGGTGTTTATTTTGTCTCTCTATCTTATTCCTAGCCTTAGTTATGAGGAGAAACGTAAAGGCAGGCAACAGCGAAATTCACACTTTTTCCGAACTTTGAAAATCATTTAAAAAAAAATTAAATTTTTTAAAAAATTTTTCTCTTCACATTTTGCATTGTCTGACATGCTATTATCAAATAACAAAATCTCAAAAGAATTAAAAATATAGAGGTAATAATCATTGGTTCACTTGACATGGAATGACCCGAAAGAACTCTTTAGCAGCCCTCCTGAATTTGAACATGCCAAGACCATACACCCCTGTGCCGTTTACAGAAATACAAAACCAAAAACTGTACATATTCACAGATGCTTCTGTCAAGGCAATTGCTCTTGTTGCCTACCTTAAAACTGTAGATTCCAAATATCGAAGTCCCATTTGGTTTGCTATGGGGAAAGCTAAACTTGTGTCACAACAAGAGCACACTATACCCAGGTTAGAGTTTTCTGCTGCAGTCATACCAGTTGAGTTAGCTGAATTTATCTCATTTGAGATGGACATCGACCTGAAACAGATCAAGTTCTAATAAGACAGCAAAGTGTCCTGGGGTATATTCTCAATGAAACTAGGCAGTTCTAGGTTTACGTTAATAACAGAGTGGTATGAATTAGGAGATCAGTTCATCAAAAACAGTGGCATTACATATCTACAGACCACAATCCTGCTGATCATGATAATAGAGCAGTTGCGGAAATCTGCCTTCAGGTGTCTACACATCCTACAATGACCTCTGATATCCAGCTTGGATCCCATAGGTTTGACAAATTCTCAAGTTGGAAGTCACTTATTCGAGCCATTACTTGCTTGAGCCACATAGCTCGCTCATTGAGGGCCACCAAAACTTGTGACACAGAAAAATATAAAGGCTGGCATCATTGTAAAAATACCTACGTTACCTCATACTTAGATTTCTCTAGAGACCACATCATCCTCACTGTTCAAAGAAAAACCTACTTTACGAAAATCCAATTCCTTATTAACAAAGCTCCAATACCGGCGAACAGCGTATTGAGGAAACTCAACCCATTTATTAACAGCAGCCTGCTAAGAGTAGGAGGCCAACTCAAAAAGCTAAAATTAAGTTTGTGGAGAAATTCCCTCTTATACTTCCTGGAAAATGACACGTTGACTATTTAATTATACATCACTAGGACAATCAGGTGAAACACCAAGCAAAACTAACTACAGAAGGAGCCATCAGAACTGGTCTGTGGATTGTCAGTGCAAAGAAACTCATCAGTATTATTGTCTTTAAATGCATTATTTGTCACAAGCTTTGTGGTTCAAACCCAAAGGCTGGCCGACCTATCAGCAGATGGACTCAGACCAGACCCTTTATTTACTAGCGTTGGTCTGAATGTTTTTAGGCCTTGGTCAGTTGTTACACGACATACGAGTAGCAGCTAAGCCAATAGTAAATGTTGGACAGTCATGTTCAACCGCATGTCAATCAGAGGCATCCACATAAAGGTCATTGAGTCCCTTGACACTTCAAGATTCATCAATGCTCTAAGACCATTTATTGTCATCCGGGGTCATATCAAACATATATGTTCAGACAGAGTTACTAACTTCATTGACGCAGCAAAATAATAAGGAATATCTTCAAATCTGGAGTATAAAACTCTTGAGAGGTTTCTCAGTGGCAAAAGCTGCACATGGGCATTCAACCAACCTCACGCTTCTCATATGGGAGAATCTTGGGAAAGTTTGATTTGTTGAATATGAAGAATTCTCGACTCCACTCTTCATCAAGCAGGCACAGCGAAGCTCATTCACAAAAGCTTAATCGCTTTCATGGCAGAAGCCATAGCTATAATAAAGGCCAGACCCTTGGTTCCAGTCCTGAACGACCCTGAAGAGCTCTTGTTATTGCCTCCAGCCACTCTTCCTACTCAGAAAACAGGATTGTCCAGTGGCCCTCCAGGAGGACCAGGAGGATTCAATGCCATGGACCTCTACAAGCAACAATAGAGACAGGCATAAAGTCTTTAAAATATGTTCTGGAACCGGTGGCGCAAACAATACTTGTCTACCCTACAGTCATGAACAAAGTGGCAATCTACTAGGCCCAATTTGAACACAGGTGACTTTGTTCTTATGAAAGACTGTCAATTTCCTGGAATCAGTGGCCACTTAGTCTAGTTACCACAATATTCCCAAGCAAGAATGGTGATTTCCGCAAAGTTGAAGTAAGGATGACCAAAGGGAAAGAACCGACATTCCTCTGACCCATAGCTCAACTAATCCTACTTTTACTCTCAGAGGAAAAGGATGGTGACATCCATTGATGCCAGATGGGGAGTGTTCTGCCTCCAGTATTTATCTGATTTTTTTCTAATTGTGGCTCTCCAGTATTTATGTTTCTTCGCTAGGTTGTTTATAGTACTTTAGCTCCCTGTAATGGCTGAACCATTAAATAGAAGTGTTTTTTCTATCTTTATGCCTAACCTTCCCTGTGCAATGCATTATGGTAGTTCAGTCTCTGTTTTCTCTTCATGCTTCATTCTGGAAGACAGTCTTCATTTTATTCCCTCTTGTGATAGCATTGCTGTTTCACCGAATCATATTACTACATTCAATAAAGTACACAGACTTCAGCAACACTTCTTATTGGACTCAGAATACTGGTTTAGCTGCCTGTTTAGCTTCATATGCCCAGAGCCCGTGTAGTGAGAACAGAACAACAACTAAAGATAGTGGAAGTCTGCAGAGTAGAGCTGTGGATGGGAAAACTCATCATGATGTCCAGAGAAGTTTAAGAAGAAAAGAAAGAGAACAACTTTAATTAGGTACCTGAATGTACATTTTAATGTGTAACCCTGAGTCTTATTGGTACTGTGGTTCCTGAATGGTGAGATGATAACTGATAACAACTACTCCCAGTAACTCCTTAAGCACATACTGAGAGTTGTGAATTTGTGCAATAAACTACTGATGTATTTCTGTGCTGTTATTTGTTATGTTTAGATATGAGCAAACTTTCCCCAAACATGTTTGCCAATTTCAAAGTTGGCACAAACATGGATGATTCGGATTCGGGATCGGGAACCAGAAGATTTTGCTAGAAAGTCGGCAAATTCGGCTTTGTTTGGTAAATGATCAGATAAAAAAAAAACATTACTGCATTTGAAGTGATGCTTTTCTTCTACCTCATGACTGTCTAGGATAGTGGGTGGGACGTGTTTGATGAGAGGAGGGGGTGTGGAGAGGTTGTAAGAGCATTGAACTCCATTTTGTCTTCCGGGCACTTACTGTGTGAATGTTCTGGGCTGGCAGCCAATCAGGGCACATAAACCAGCCACAAATTGTAGATCCGGGGGCTTGTGGTATTGGCTGCCTAAGTCACATGTCCTTCAGTATATAAAAAGTGGCCATTTGCTGTCATCACCATTTTCAGAGTGTGACTGCTTAGGGAAGTCCTGCTGCCACTACTCCATCTCTGCTATACAGAAAGATAGTATTCTACTCCATCTCTTTTTAGATAGAACCGGAGGATGAGAGGGTCCATTCGGACATAGGCATTTTTGCATAGAAAAAAGGACATTGCCAAATCTCTGCTTCCTCTAAAAGGCTTTTGATGGGCCTCAAACAAGTGATTGCCAAATCTTTGTGTTTCCCCTGAAATACTTTTTTCTGCCTCAAACAAGTCATTCCCAAATTTTGGTAGTTTCCCTAAAAAGCTTTTTTTGGCCTCAAACTATTCATTGTCAAATCTTTGTGTTTCTCCTAATACTTTTTTTTTATCTAACAAAAGTAATTGCCAAATCTTTGTGGTTCCCCAAAAAAGCTTTTTTGGCGTCAAACAAGTGATGGCCAAACTTTTGTGGTTTTCCTAAAAGGCTTTTTTGGGCCTCAAGCAAGTCATTGTCAAATCTTTTTGGTTCCCCTAAAAGCTTTTTTTGGGCTTCAAATAAGTCATTGCCAAATCTTTGCGGTTCCCCTAAAAGGCCTTTTTAGCCTCAAACAAGTGATTGAAAATGCTATGTATTTCCCCTAAAAAGCATTTTTGACCTCAAACATGTGATTGCCAAAACTTTGTGGTTCTCCTAAAAGGCCTTTTTGGGCTTCAAGCAAGTCACTGTCAAATTTTTTTGGTTCCCCTAAAACCCTTTTTAAGACCTCAAACAAGTCATTGCCAAATCTTTGTGGTTCCCCTAAAAGGCATTTTTTGTGCCTCAAACAAGTCATTGCCAAATCTCTGTGGATCCCCCAAAAGACTTTTTTGGGCCGCAAACAAGTGATTGCCAAATCTTTGTGTTTCCCCTACAATACTTTTTTGGCCTCAAATAAGTGATTACCAAATCCCTGTGGTTCCCCTTTAAGCCTTTTTTGGGCCTCAAACAAGCAATTGCCAAATCTGTGTGCATGAAACAAGAGTGGGAAATCCTGAGGTCGTGGGAGAAAGGGGAATAGGCTTGGTGTTCAAGGTGTACATGGGGTAGGTGCTACTTATAATGTTACTGAAACACCAAACACAGGCCCGTCATATCCAAAGCCAAGTGACAACTTCTGTTGCTAGATGGGCTATTCCAGCCTCTTTCTTTGGCAGCAGCAGAGTGATATGACTTGTAGATGAGGCCCAGAAAGAGATTTTGGAACTGTTCATGGGGGTGTATCAAGTGGCCTCTCCTCCTTTAACTACACCTCAACATTACACACCGTACACTCACAGGTGCCACCCCAATTACCAATGTTTCACCCTGTGTAACAACTTCACAACCGCCCAACTAACTGTGGGCGAGTCTGCAGAGTTATTCATGCATTCTATTCCATGGGCATGAGATGTCTGCTCAAAAGATTCACAGACTCAAGAGGAAACATCTATACCAATACATAAAATCTTTTTGAGGATCTGGGGATGGATGAAGTATGGTCCAAGCAGAATTCAGACCCTTGTCATCAAACATTAACCCCTGGGGATGAAGGTGATGATGAGACTCAGATACCTGAGGAGTACCCACACTGAGCATTCACTGCAGGAAGAGGAGGCAGATGACTCTCAGGGTGAGGAGTGGGACAACTGAGAAATTGATGATGAGGTTCGAGATCCAACTTGGAATAAACCCAGAGTCATGCTGCTCTACAGTCTTCACAGAGAGGAAGTGGAGAAGGAGGAAGACTAGGAGGTTAGGCTGCGGCTTTCCGCAAAGAAACTGAGTGCTGCAACCACGGCAAGCACTGCATCTTCAGCCACAACTCTGGCTTTTGACAGCAGCAGTCGTGGGTCTGCAGTTCTCAGGGGTAGCAAGGGTTAGCTAGCCTAGGTGTTTTATGAGACCGCAAAGGATGAACCAACTCGCGTAATTTGTCAACTTTGTAAATAAAAAATTGAGAAGAGGTAATAAAACCTATAATTTTACTGCTACATGCATGAACTAGCACATGGCCCAAAGCTAAAACGGGGTATGCGGCTGTTAAGGATATTAATTTAGGCGGCAGCACAAGTCTGCCCACTTACCTGCCCTCTTTGTCAAATCAAGAATTTATAAAGCTATCAAGCTTATGTGCACGGGAATCACCACTCAGAGTCAAATGTGATCAAGTTAGAAATTCTGCTTTATTTTCCTGTTACATGAGTTTATATAACTATGATTAGGGCAGGTATTTTATGTCCCAGGGTCAATTATGATTGGAAAAGCATCACACATAGCAACTTATTATTGGATAAGCATCACACATAGCAACATCATCTCATTAATATCATTATATTTTTTGTCATAAAATACATATTGCGCTTAGGAACATTTACTCAAGACGTTATCGTAATGTCCTGGGAAATAGTCGTTACCTATGCAGGTTAAAAGCAGTATAGATTATGTGTCTGCAAATACAAGCTTTTCCTATTATGCTATTTTATTATGTTTTTGATCTGTTAAGATAATAACCATATATATGCATGTAGGCAGCATAAGCATTATGGTGAGTCTTCGAATATTTCATACATTCATATAATTCATATAATCTATGCATATCACGGCCTCACCGAATACTGTCCGCCACATCAACCATATCTCCTGCTTCCTCCTCCAACACCATGGCAAGTGTTGTCACACACCTCCACTCATTTACCACTACAGTTGGGATGAGTGAGAGACCGTCACCTGTGACAGAAATGCACTCGCCTGCTATTTTTGACCGATCTCAGAAAATGAGCACACCATTTCATTGTCAATCCACCATTAACATCTCTGCCTTCACCTTCCTCATAGTCCAGCAGTTTGTCATGCACACCCTACTCCACCCACTATCAGCAGAGGAGCCAGCCTTCTGTCCCGAAGTTGTGGCCATGTAAAACATTCTTTTCTCCTACACATCCCAAAGCTAAGAGCATGAATTTCACCATCTTCAATTTGTTGGCCACAGAATTTCTGCCTTTCTACCTGGTGGATACAGACGGTTTCCCAAAGCTGACTGTTGCAATCCCCCAGTACCAGATGCCCAGTTGCCATTACTTCTCTAAGAACGGTGTGCCTGTGCTACACCAGCATGTTACAGACATCACCCGTTCCTTTAGAAACTCTGTGTGCAACTGGGTGCATATGACCACTGACACCTGGATGAGCAAACAAGGCTACTAGTGGCGTTACATTTTGCTGACTGGGCACTGGGTGATGGATTCTTCTTCAGCTCTCTGTTGTCCTACTTTCTTTTCTCTTTTAAAGTAATAACACCTATACTCACCTTCAGTGCAATGTCATGTTCCGCACAGGAGCCAAACGGCACACGGCGAGACAGAATGGAAGTGGAATACTGCCACTAGGGATAGACAAGAATGGCAAACTGACTTTTATCCTACAAATCCCTGAGATCCTTGATGTCTGTAGGCGAGTTCTTTTGCCCCGTGCGGCGATCATGTCCCTACGCTAAGTTCGACCATGACTAGTGTACAGGACATCAGAAACACTAGTCCTGCATCTTTCCCCAGACCTGCCACTACAATACTTTGCTCTGCCCTTGTCATCCATGAGAATGCATCATTCATATGAAGCAGGGAAGGAGGATGGCGATCGCAAGCAGAGGGGAGGGGCTGGATCAAAATCAGCAACGACTATGGACCGCACCATAATGTTAATACCATGAAAGCTCTTTATGTTATATAGTTTGGCTTGGGGACATACATATCATTCTAGAATGCTGTATATAAGGACTTACTAGTGGTGGCTGCAGTTTGAATGGGCAAAACCTGGTGACAGGTACACTTTAAGAGCTGAGGTGGGAGTAAGGATTTTTGAAACATTTAATAGAAACATATCTTTAAACAAGGTTGTCTACTACTTGGTCAACTCCTTCTCAATTCATATGTTTCACCCTTTTAAAATATTAACACCTATAGTTTATTTTTTTTATTACTCCAGCCTGGATATATTCAGAATAACTTTTAAAACAGAAGAAAAAAAAAAATAATTAGGCTACATTCACATGAGAAGCCTTTGGTGAGTTTTGATTTTGTGCAACATTTCAGTCCCTATTAGTTAAATTATGTTACTTGCAAGATTTTTTTCATTGTTTTTATCACTTTTTTTGTTGCAGCAGTTTTTGTTTCTTTTTGGTGTGCCATGTTGTAAATAAAGCTGCTTTGTTTTTGATACTTCCTTGTATTTAACTTTGTCAAAACTTTATTGATGAAAGTCATGTGCGGATTACAGGTATTACTAGTGAGTTTTTGCTGTGGACAAAATGCATATGTGTTTATTACCTGTAAATTCACTGAATCTAATGCAATTCTATTGGGAAAATGCATATAGCTTGGCGTTCCCAAAAGAGAAATTGACATATTGTGATTTTAAATGTGCATCGCAGATGTTTATGTTGAATAAAAAAAAAGCACAACGGGCATGACCTTTCTAAAAGTCACATCTTCTTTGCTAATATTGTAGAATACTATCTTGTGCAGCAAAAATACGCAGTGTCCAATGCTCATTGTGGGAGCTTAACCTCAAAGGGGTTCTCCAGTGAGATTAAAAATTCTTCCATGATCCCTGCCGTCATAACTATAAAGATGAGATTGCCCAATGCAGTTACATTATCCTTACAATATATGTAATTGAGTGTGCTCTCTCTGCTCCCCCCTCCCTTCTGGGACATTACATCACACATCAGGTGTGTGCTCACTGCTGTTAGTAACAGCCATCCCCCTGATAATATATGGTTCTGTCCGAAAACCAGGAGAGTGGTTACACTCTCAGGACTACTCCTTTGAGGTTTCACACAAAACATCATTAAAAATCTGAATTACTGAAACCATTCAAAGCTATACTTTACTTCCATGCACCTCTGATGTCATACAGAAACACATATCGACTTAATATACAATTTTAGACTCTATTTATTACTCTGTTACTCTTATTGTGGTCAGCGCGGCTTCTATCCATCCGGTTCTAATTTCTCCAAGTGGATCCTTACTTCTCGCCGGGAGCCTGCTGCAACCATACGTGCTTTTCCAAGGGAGTTGTGACCATTCACAACCAGACCAGGTGAGTCTGTATTGTGGGAGTCCGTGTGACCATCAAACCCTAAAGTATTACTCTATGTGCGCTTCTTTTCCTTCTTATTTGTAGAGTACCCTTTTAACACTTATATTCACCTCCGATGCCAGTGTTGTTCCAAAGGTGTTGGCACTGTCTCTGCTGGGGTCAAGTACCAGATGTCACATGATCCCTGCAGCCAGTCACTCTCTCCACCTTTATACGAATCGCTTACATCTGGTAGAAGTGAGGGCTGATGATCTCTCATGTTCTTCAGACGTATGTGATATGTCTGAAGGTGGGAAGAGTGAAATGGATGTTTATTGGCCATAGGAATTGCGTAATGTAAAACTGGTATACCATCTCAAGAGAGACAGTGCCAATATCACAGGAACGATACCAGCACCGGAGGTGAATATTAGTGTTATTATTTTAAAAGGGGGAGATGTATGGATTGAAAAGAACTTGTCTGAAAAGTTGACATCCCATTTAAAACTGTCTTCATTAATTCCCATTTACAGCACTCTTCAACAGGGTCAAAAAGTACTTTAGCAGATGATCTCTGTCAACGAGTAGGAAAAACACTTCAATTATAAAGTTAAATAAAAACAAAAACTAAAAAAATAGTCTACAGGAGGTTCTGCTAGCCCAAAGAGCAGACTGTTAGCCTAAATCCCTTGACATTGCAGGCTATCCAATATGCTCTGATATGGGAGGCGGGCAGCGGCACTAAAAGCTGCATGATTGCTGTTATAATACATCTGCTTCAAGTAACTAAATACACTGACTTCAGTCTCTATTAGTTTCCTTGAATGAAAGGTTTTGTTTAGCAGTGCTAAGTCACCTCTATTTAAGCGTGTTTATGATAACGCTATTGGTGTATGAGTTGTACAAGCATTAGCCGACAGCTGATTCACTGCAGATAGCCTGAATACATTTACCGAGGCGCACATCCAGCTAATCTGTTTGAAGAATATTGTACGGCATTAGTACCAGCACTTCATGTTATCTGCACTGCCTGATAAGGTACATCTTTATTAAATTCAGTTATTGAAAGGGCTCCAGTCAGGGAGCAGAAATATTTTATAATCTAGACGAAAAATTAAGCGTCTCTTTGTTAGACAGAGTTTGGTTTAATGGCTGAGTGTCTAGAGAAGCCTTCTAAACACCTGCACTATTGTACTATAAAAGCTTTGTGATATTAAGTGGAAATAGCTTTTTCTCCTCTCTGGTACATCCTATCCAGAGATCGACTGCAAATCCATACACTGGTATTAGAGCTCCACTCTCTGTCCTACATGAAGAACTGCCGACTACGGCTCCGCTATCACTGTATGCTACACTGGGACCCCCACTATTACACAGCCATGATAATATCAACTATGGGAAATGAAGGATTTTTATTTCTCAAATTTAGTAGTCCTTACAATGCATTCTGATAGCGATCATTGTATTTTTTCCTACTTGATGAAAGTTTTGAGACAATACGTAACAATACAGTAGATTTACAAATATTTATATATTAATTTGTCCATGTATACAATTATACACATATATGACATTTATTGAATGTTTATAACTGTGTCTCTTAAAGATGTGTGTTTGTAAGTCTATCTATCTATCAATATATATATATATATATATATTTTTCCTTTCTTAGTACAAACTATGCAACCCAAACAGTGAGTGACAAATTAAACATCTGATATATACTAATATAGGTATATATATATATATATATACACATACACACACAAACATATATATATACATATATAAATACGTACAGGATGAACCAAAAGTAGGTGAGCAGGACTTGATTCATTAGAATTTTGAGATACTTTTCTGTAATTGTTCCGATAAAGAAAAACCTCGTCCTAAAACACCAAAACTTAAAATACCACCCCAGTGAGACCGGGCTGGTTTACTTGTTGCTTTGATGTTAGATGCATGTTTTTACTTTACCAGTAAACACAATTAAGTTTGCTATTATGACCGGACACAATGTTATCTAACAATGATTGAATTTTCCTTGTGTTCACAAAACTGTATCCACCCATCTGGGTCATCCTCTGATAAACCATGACTTATCCACCTACTTTTTATTCCCCATCACCATAAATATACATATATATAAATATATATATATATATATATATATACTGTATATGTGTACACATAAAATCATGTATTCTGACAGTTGCTAAGTAGTAATACCCTTCTATGACACCGCTTCTCTGACCCCTAGAGTCTGAACAGTCTTTTTTTTTACATTTGACAAATATTTTGTTCCGCCCTATACATTGTATTATAGTTACTTGACCATCATCTGTGACGTGACCACCCCTTGATGTCTGCTTTCAATGAGATTCTGGTTATCTCTGGTTAAAGCCAATCTATACATTTATGCCAGTTAAACTATTTATGCCATTTTCGTTGAAAAAAACAAACACATAATTGTAGTATTAATTGCTGTAATTTGTATATTCATTATTAACGAGTCTACATATTTCTACATAACTATGCATGATATCTTTACTAGTGCCCAATCAGGGTTTGCTAGCCAGTAAATCACTATTTGATAGACAGCTAATTGGTATTACGTACATATCTCCGCAGAATTTCCTTACGCTCTTTTTGATCCTCCAAGCAGTTGACAGAAAGGTCGGAGACACTGATGGCAGCTGAGGCTGTCAGAGTCACTAGAAGAACCACGCAACCTTCCCCTTCTTCCAGATTCAGCTTCAGTTTGTGAGTTTGTTCTTTGCTTAAGGCCGACAGGTCAACCTGGCACCTGGAAACAAATGTGTGGAATAAGCAAGTGGTTCTCTGCAGCAAGTGAAATAAACAGGGCCTAATGTAATTTGGATAAAGCCAAGAAAAGGAAAGATCACACCGAGACGGGGAAAGATGCATATTTCCAGGCTCTCTACTCTTAGTCTTTAAAGTATAATTCACACACAATACCGGAAAGGCTCATAGCAATACAGCTCAGCCAACCATGTACACGGACAGAAATTGAAAAGCCCTTTCATTTCAGAATGTAAAGAACATACAGCCGGCTCTTCCCCATTTCTGAACTGTACAGAGATGATGGATCTTTTATTACAGTATTGGAAAAGATCAATAGGAAAACTCTGTATATTGGGTGCACAGTGAATTATATATAATACACCAGGGTAAATCTGGAGGACAAATACTGTAACGACTCTGATTTCAGTACTTGTAAATCAGCTGTGTGAATGTTATCATTGAACAGATGAAGCATTTCTTTGCATTAGGCCACGATGCAGCAAGACGTCTTGATGTGGAAAACTATAACTTGACTCCTAACTTCACATTTTCTGTGGCTTGTGCCGAGTCAAGTTACATATCTCTGCATAAAGATATTTTTCTGCATCAGTGCACCATGTAGAAAAATACTACTCGTGTAATAACTTTCATATTTTTGGCTTCTAGGTCACAATGCTCATACAAAATTAAACAAACAATATAATGAAAATTATATAAAAAAATCAGTCCATACAGTAATATAATTCAATTGATATGTGGACTATTTTAGATTTTAGGCCTTATTTAGATGGTGGTTTTTAGCATAAATTACATGCATTCATGCTCTCACATCTTTTTTGTGGACTAATTGTGCACAAAAATAAAAGAAAAAGTCTATTTTTGATCTAAATCACTTGTCAAAATCATCCATTCAAATCAATGGGTTAGTGAAAAAAATAGACACTGATAAACTTCAGCCCAATTTTTTCATGGACGAGATGAAAACAGATTACTAAATAAGGCCTTAGGGCCCTTTCACATCAGCGTTTTTTGAAATTTGCGGCAGATGCGGTGAAAAAACTGCATCTGCCGCGATTACCGCATACCGGCTGCACTTGCGGCGCGGTTGCGGTAAACGCCATGCAAAGTATAGGCGTACTTGCGGCAGGTGCGGCAAGTGCGGTTTTGCACTTGCGGCAGGGGCGGCCGCGAAAAAAAAACGCTGTCAGCCGCGGTCTTTTTCGCGGTCGCACCTGCCGCAAGTGCAAAACCGCACTTGCCGCACCTGCCGCAAGTACGCCTATACTTTGCATGGCGTTTACCGCAACCGCGCCGCAAGTGCAGCCGGTATGCGGTAATCGCGGCAGATGCGGTTTTTTCACCGCATCTGCCGCGAATTTAAAAAAACGCTGATGTGAAAGGGCCCTAAGTCTGTGAAATGTCATCACATTTCCGGTACTGTATAGGTGAACACAATGAATTAGGTCCAAGATATCATTTTATAGCCTATGTTTTTGCAAATCCTTCTTTTGGAAATCATAAGTGGTAAAAGCTTTTCATAGGTAATTGAAGGGGTTGAAAACTTTATTGAACAAAAATAATCAAACAATATGCTGTAACATCTCCAATGTGCACATAAAGGTCTTGCTTGTATGTATGTATATATATATAAGGGAGTGGGAACAACCGACTGCACCTATAAGTATATGTAATGATGTTAGCGGGACATGTAATGATGTTGGTGGAAGATAAGATGGCCTCCGCTGTTCAAACCAATCAGAACGGTTGTATAACAGATCTGTTCCTTTGAGGGAAGAGTTGTTTCAGGAAAGCATCAGGTCAGGTGATGGTTGTGGCCCAGTGGGAAAATAAAAAAGCTTGGGCCATCAGAGGAGAGGGGGAGTTGGTGCCAAACAGAAGAAGAGAGCAGAAATGAAAGGCTCTGCTAATGAATCAACTGGGAACATTAATGCTCATGGGAGGTCTGTACTGTTGCAGACTTTCCCTGTCAAGACCCAAAGTAGTTCCTCCTAGTTAAAGGCATTGACGAATGCAGACACTGATGGCAGTTTAACTTGGTTTACTGATTACATACTAGAAAAGTACAAATAGCCTGGTTAGTTGGAATTGGAGTTACTTGATAAGTGAGTGTTCCTGTATTTTTCATGTGACAATTTTTCTTTGACTTATTGTATTGTTGATCGATTCTTCTGTATTGAACCAAATCTCCATCTATTTAGCAATAAATCCTCTTTGCAAGTCACCACTCCATTGTCTTCCACTGTGCCATTGCATCCTCAGACCTCCTATATATATCAGCACACTGTTATACCAAATATAAGCATGCATGAATGTTCAGAGAAAAAAACTCAGATGGAAAAAACATGTTTTATATACTTCTCTTATAACATAAGGTTCTTGGTGCATATATATATTGGCCAATAGATGCCCACCCATTAACCACAGCAAGGTGACCTCAAATTTGATGGGACCCTAAACTACAGAAAAACTTCACTTGGACCTCTTAAAGCCTACACCATATGGGAAGTAGTAGGATACACACACATCAGTGGCTCCCCGGGGATGATGGGAAGGAAGGCGTGCAAGGTCTAGCTAGGAAGCCAGTGATTATACTAGTGAAGGAAAAAAAAACTAGACAGCACCTCATAGAAGGTTACAGCCCAGGTGCAAGCTATAAAACTAGGTAATATGTAAAAAGAAAATTTATAGCAGCGCATTGTTATACCAAATATAAGCATGTATGAATGTTTAGATGAAATTAAAACGCTAGAGTATGGGTAAAAAAATATATAAACTTGCATATTGTTTTTTTTTTTTAAACTCAGAGAAAAACATTTTTTATATACTTATCTTATAAAATAAGGTTCTTGGTGCATATATTAGCATATAGATGCCCACCTATCAACCACAGCAAGGTGACCTCAAATCTGATGGGACTCTAAACTACATAACAAAAAAAACTTGTATTCTACTACTTCCCATATGGTGTAGGCGTCCAAGTTTTTTGTAGTTTAGGGTGCCCTCTGATTTGAGGTTACCTTGCAGCGGTTGATGTGCGGGCATCTATTGGCCAATACATGCACCAAGAACCTTATTTTATAAAGATAAGTATATAAAAAATGTTTTTTCATCTGAGTTTTTTTTAACGCAAGTTTATACATTTTTTACTAAAACACTAAAGGTATTATCATACATGCTTATATTTGGTATATCAGTGTGCTGTTATAAATTTTCATTTTACATATTACCTAGTGTTATAGCTTGCACCTGGGCTGTAACCTTCTGTGAGGTACTGTCTAGTTTTTTTTTTCCTTTTCCAGTGCAGTATGAACATTGGATACAAGCACTCTCCACGTCCAAACAATGCAAAATGTTAGAGTTCATGTGATTTATTCACAAGACTGCCATCTTGGTTAGATCAACATAGGCAGGATAGTCTCCTGTATCTGAGCAAGTGCTGCATATATTCAGCTACTATTCTACATCTGGGCAGAAATGTAGACAGACGACTAAAAGGTGATGTGCATTAATCGCGTGCCCGCTAATATGCTACATGGTGTAGACACAGAATAGCCAACACCTTAATTTGCACTACAAGAGTAGGATTTAAATATAGTTATTTGTTGGACTAAATCATGTATTAAAACTGATTGAGCAAACAAATTCACAGGAAACTGGTCCAGCGTCCGTCGGTGTTCTCTATTGGACCAGAGCCCTGCAAGCCCATTGTTATGTACCGGTATACATGACACTTCTGATTATTAGGCCTGGATTGATAACATGTATGCATTATGCCACAACCAAGATGTTGTACGAATCATAGCAGGTTTTTGAAGAGGTTTGCAGGCCCATGGTCTGAGAGCCACGAAATACCAGCTTGGCCATTGGACTGGATCAGTTTCCTTTGAATCTTTTTGCTCAACTCCAATACTGGTCTTTAGAAAATGCTTTATTTTAGATTTTTTGCAATTAAAGGGATTGTCCAGCTGAAATAAAAAGTCTGCTGGGACTCTATACGACAGTGATAGTGTGTGATGAGCATACTATCACGATTCCCCTGAATTCCCCAAGCTGGTGGGTGTCACGATACTGCATGTGTGCAATTTATATACTTACATTCATGTGTGTACTAGTCTCCCTCCGCTTTTCTCAGTTCTCTTCTATTGAGATGTAAGAGAGTAAACTAATAAGCTGCTAAAACCAAGCAGACTGCCATATTGTAGTGGCTCAGGAAAGTGAAAAAGTCTCTGGTTGCCATGGTGACTGCTCTGTGTCTAGGAAAGTGAAAGCACAATCTCTGGTTGCCTTGGTGACGGCTCTGTCAGTTGCTCCTGTTGTTGTTGATCGCTCACTGCGGTGGCCATTACTAGTGTAAGGATTACAGCAGAGCCAGTGCAAGCTATATGGGCCTTTAAAGTTGTTTGCAAGCCCTGTTATGTGGACTAAACACTTTATCTTGAACTGAGAAAGTGTCCAGCATCCGAGGAGGCTGAGGAGATGTTCCCCCTGATGGAGTGAGTGATTGGCGTCCAGGAAGGCCGTGAGTGACTGCGAAAGGAGAGCCGGCGTCCGGTGCCATCCACATTGGGAGGATCCTGACAAGGAGGCTGAGGAGATGTTCCCCCTGATGGAGCGAGTGATTGGCGTCCAAGAAGGCCGTGAGTGACTGCGAAAGGAGAGCCGGCGTCCGGTGCCACCCACATTGGGAGGATCCTGACAAGGTCCTGACAAGCCCTGGAAAAGAGTGCTCCACAGATTGCACCCCAAGCTAACAGAACTAAAGTACTGGACATGTGAATCTGGCATTGGCTGGTAAGCTGCCAAATTTTGCTGTTTTTTTTTTTACAATACGTTTTTTTGGCGCCAAAGGTTTTTCTTTTCTTTTTCTTTTTCTGGACTTGCTGCAGCCCACGTGGAATATACACCGGTGTAAAGCTACATTTGAGGTTGATGGTACCATAGTTTTGAGATACCCGGGTATCCCTGTGCTAAGTGTATAGCCAGCATTGATATAGTGTATTGTATTGTTATTAGCTGTGATAAGTTATACTCAGTGTGCCATCTCAGAGATCCCATCAGACCGCCCACAGTTGATGTACATAGCCTTTAGTTAAGTTAAATCCTTGTTAAGGCTGCTTTCACATAACGATTTTCGGTCATCCGATTGTATCCGTTTCAAAACGGATACAATCGGATCCGAAATCGGACCCCATGTTCCCCTATGGGAATCGGATGGGATCGGATGTGCCACTATTGGCATCCGATTTTGGCACCATCCGATCCCATCCGATGTAATCACGGGCACAAAATCGTAGCCTGCTACGATTTTGTGTCCGTGACTCACATCGGACAGCATCGGATCACTGCTGATCCGAGGCTGATCCTAGTGCCCACAACATGGGAGCCTATGGACATCGGATCCGTACTGCCTGTCTTTCCCTGCTTCTGCTCCTCCATCTTCTTCCCTCTCCTATTCTATATGATGTGCCCCCGCTATTCTATTTTGTGTCTTCTATCCTTATCTATCCCTATCCTGTCCCCTGTCCTCTTCTCTGTATGTAAAAAAATAAAAAAAACCTCCTCCCGGAGGATACATCACCTGTCACCGGCTCCAACGCTGCACACGATCAGGACTGAAGAGCCTGTGATGATGTAAGAGACCCGGTCAGCTGACCGGGTCATGTGACTCTGACATCATCACAGGTCCTTCAATCTTGATGGTGCTGCAGCGTGGAGCCGGTGAGAGGTGAAGTATCCTCCGGGAGGAGGTTTTTTTATTTTTTTACACACAGGGAGAGGACAGGGAGAGGACAGGGGACAGGATAGGGATAGAGGAAGATAGAATAGCGGGGGCACAGCAAAGAATAGCGGGGGCACAGCATATAGAATAGGAGAGGGAAGAAGATGGAGGAGGCAGGAGTAGGGAGAGACAGGGGACCGCAGGATCCACACGGATGCTGCAGATCGGATGGCTATTTGCCATCCGATTGCAGGGATCCGTATGGATCCGTGCCTGTCCGTGGGGTCCCCCTTCAAAGTCGGATCCCACGGACAGGCACAAAATCGTTATGTGAAACCAGCCTAAGTCTAACGTGTAGGTAAATTTGTTCCTGGTTCTGAGTGTGATTTACATACCCTGGGAACTCTGAGATCGGTGCATTGATGTCGGCTAACGCTGAGGGTGTTAAACTGTTATTGGTAATATTTTAAGGGATTTTGAGACTTTTACATTCCTTACTGAACCATACCTTGATCCCCATATCAGTAAAAATACTGTTGTTTATTTCTGCCTCTGTCTCAGTCTGTGACTCACTGGATCTTAATAGGACCTCTGGTCATTACAGAGAGAAGCCGGACAAGTTTGGACAGCTTGTGACAGCAAGTAAGCAAATCGCATAGATACAGTCCCGCAACGATTCATTTTGGCGTGGCATCCCCTTTAAGTTAATGGGAGCATAGCATTGCACAACTGAAAAAAATACCAGCATAAACGAAAGACTCAACCTTGACACGTGAACATAGCTTAAGTAAGAAAGTGCGTACCTTTTTCAGACAATTTACCACAAGACCATGCCAATTGCAGAGGTAAAACTCATTTAACTGTAGAGAAGGGAGGCGAGCAGTGCACAGCTTCTTCCCTAGCTGAAATGATTTACCTTTTAATGTGAATTCTCCTACAGTCGCTCTCTTAGACCCTTAATGTATAGTAAACCTTGTTTTTCATATAAATGCCAATTGAATTTGGAACTCAAAATAATGAAGTGACCTCAAGGCCATGGGACTGGGGTAAGTGTGAAATAAAGGAATAAATAGGTTTTTAATGACTGACTATGACCAATTACTGAAAAAAATAGACTGCATAATATTTGTATTGTTTTTTTTTGCCTTACAATACGGTATCTTTTGGTTAAATTACATTTGGAAATTTATAATAGAAAAACACAAATAGTTTATTATACAATTCAAGGAAAAAATATTATTTAATTTCTTTTGTAGTTTGTGAATTTGGTAATATAATATGGAATGATGTTTTCTTACTGTTTGCACTAATTACAGCTGGACATGCTATAGATTGTTTTAGGCATTGTGGTTGCACATTATATAGAGATTCAATACACAAAAATATAGTGATATAATACACTTCTATGGATATTGCTCTATTACATCCTACAATTAAAAGGCTAGAGAATTGTAATTTGGTATAATGCTTAAAGATGTATTCTGACGCTGTCTCCTGAGCAGCTCAGAGCTATGCTGTCTCCTCACTTCCGGGTTTCTGGCAGAACTGTAGTACTAGCAGAACTATAAAGATCTGCACAAGTTCTGCTGTAACATATTTACCTATAAGGCTATGTGCACACAGGAAGGTTTAGTGAAGGTTTAGGAGCGGAACCGCCGGTCGGTTTCCATCAGGTTTATGCAAATTTATGTTAATCCAAAGCGGCTTTTGGATCAACATAGAAACCTATGGAAACCGACACCCGGTGTGCACACACCGGCGGTTTCCACATGCTCATCCGTTGCTAACACCGCTGGGTCCCCAGCGGGTTAGCAAAGAATGTGCATGTCCTATAAACCGGCCGGTTCTGCAGCGGCTGCAAGCAGAATCATGTGCTGCTTCCAGCCGCTGCAGAACCGACGCCACTAACCCGCTGTGCACCGCCGCACACCCGACCGTCTTCCGCAGCTCGGACCCGACAGGAAGCCGGTGGACGGCTCCGGAGCTTCCTGTCGGGTCCGCCCAGCCGCCGCCGCCCCTAACCCGCCCCCCGTGTGCACATAGCCTTACTGTTTTGGTCTGGAGTGTGCACTGTAGTTACATATAGAGATATCAGTGCATTCACACAAACACACAATCCCGACAGCAAGAGCAGAGAGACGAGATTAGGAGATCTTCTGTGAAAGCTGCTCGGCTGGTGATTTTGCAAGATTGATAACAGCATCTCTTCAGAAGATGAGATGGAAGGGATGTGAGCAGCTAACTCCTGTATATAAATCAGTGGGCTGGAGATAGGTGTTCTGTATTTTAATATTTGCAGGGAATGTATCACCAGGTTTTTGCCACTTAATCTGAGAGCAGCATAATGAGAGCAGAGACCCTATATCCAAAGATGTGTCACTTACTGGGCTGCTTACTACAAAATCACTGATTTATCAGTAGTAGATTATCTCTAAAGGGCTAGTACACCTGCTGTTATGTGGTCCTCAATATTCATGAGCCTTCTATAACCTCACCTCCACCAGTGATTGTTTTTTTATACCTGTGTACATTTTACTCAGAAAGTGGCCAAGCAGAGGTATGGGTGAAGTTATACAGAGCTCAGTATTAAGAGGTCTGCTGCACCTGAAGCAAATAAAACAGGGATTTTATCAACATGACAGAAGCAGCCCAGTAAACGATACATGGCTAGAATCAGGGTCTCTGTCCACAATGTACATCATGGAATAGCAAAAACCTAGCGACCGATTGCCTTTAATAAAGTGATGATCTGTTTTATAGAAAGATATTTGCCCCACAAACTCACTGACAAGCACTAAAAAAGCTCTATGATTGTGTGATACTGTATTATTCTGCAGGTTAAAATACAAAGGCTAAGTGGGTCAAATAGTCCTTGTCATCTATGATTTGATATGAAGGAATTTCTTCTATTGAATCCAGGCGATGGCATAGAGTGTGATTACAGGTATGTCAACCTCCATCCAACTCTATCTTTGCTGATATATTGTTTTGCTTATTTAGGAGTAAAGACTGAAGAAAGGCAGAGTAGAGGCAAGATTAAGGCAGAAGGTCATGGGATGTGAAGACACTGATGATTAGACTGAAGGCAGGAGGAAAAGGAATACTGTAACAAATAGCAATAGGTATATTGTAGAAAATGGACATGTATGATGTAAAGATATAAACTATGGGGTTAATATCACCATCCACTTCTCATACATAGCTGGATACTGAAAGGCTCAATGTTCAGTGACTTAGTAAATGCTATAGCATTGTATATATGTCATATATCGTATTTGAGATACACATATGAACTCTGGGAGCAATTCATTAAGACTGGAAAAGCTCATGTGTGGCGCCCTGCTCACACAGGTAGCCACAGACTTCTCTAATGCACAGCTGGGTTTCCACAGCAGTTACCTACTACATGCAACACCTTCCACCCCGTCACAGTAGGGGGAGCACCAGTTGCTGACCTTAGGCAAGATCCCCTATAAATACTGCTGCTGGGGGCGGAGTTAGTCAGAGTGTGCAGACGCTAGGAGAGCTGCGAAGACGTCCTGGTGGTCAGTGCCGCGGTTAGGCCCGAGCCAGTGACCCGGAGTGGCCCTTCTACGTCCCACAAGCCTAAGTGAGGACAGAAGGCGAGGAGCAGTTAGCCAGGAGGGAGCGAGGAACTAGGAGAGTTTCGTCCAAAGAAGTACCGGATATTGCGGATCCGCACCTGTGGGATACTCTAGGACCACAGAAAACCCCATCACACCGTGGAGGCCTCGGCCACCCGGTTAATCCTCTGTGGGTCAAGAAAGGGAGCCAGACACCGCAGTGAGACACAGCAGTGATCAGCGAGGGTAACCCGGAGGCCGCACAGGAGGAGACACAGACACTATAGTCAGGAAGAGAGAGGAGGCAAGTCTGGCTGCAAGCAGACTGCGCTCCATTCACCAAACAGAAACAGAGGAGGCCTTATACCCACTTGCTGTGGGGATCCACTGTGCAACTTGTCCACCTTTCAGTGCTCTGGACTTCTTTACCTGTTCAATACCAGTAAAAGGTAAAAGAGACTTCTTATGTGTGCGTGCATCATTCCCTCCGTTCCCAACGCCCCTAATAGACTGCTCCAACACCACCATCTCGGCTATAACTCCACTCCAAACTGCCCCGGAGGTTCAGCTCTACCTGTGGAGGACTACACCATTCTAGCCGCAATACCAACGACCTCCGGCGGACTGTTGCGGCGCTGGTGCCAATCACCAGAAACTACAGGTGGTGCCACGACGACAAACTCTGTAAATAATCCCCTGTAAATATAACCTCTTTTTCAAAAGAATAGTCCCCCAGGACACAGGATCAGGCGCGGCCACCGTTCTCCGTGACACAGTTAACCCCTTGCGGCCTGATACCCGAGTATCCCACAGCCTGGGTCTCGACACATGCACCACTTAGGCTGGTTTCACACTACAGTTTTTGTAATCCAGGTGAATCCAGCTGAAACAGAATACACACACATCCATTTGCTGTCCCATTAACTTTCAATGTGGATGCAGGAACCTGCAGGCTTATCCATTTGTATATGGTCCCAGCCAAATCCGGGTGTCACCGATGTTTGGCCGATACCAAAAATGCAAGATGCTGCAATCTTGGTGCTCATTTAAAACCTAAATGTACCCAGATCCTTTGCTAACTGGTTGGCATTAAAATGGTGCTCTATGGAACCTGAATCTCAATGACGCATCCGGGTTTTTTGACTGTGTAAGCCCAGAAGCCGGTTAAATATGACACACCCACTAGGGGTGTATCATTTTTCACCCGATCTGTCAAAAAACGTACACAACCTGGTGTAACTGGATGCTCACGCACTGGTATTATGCCGAATCTGTGAGCGGGATTAATGATAATACTGCAGCATCCAGTTGTATCAGGTTTTACAATTGTGGGGGGATGCACCTGCATTTACTTGGATTCTAAACACCGGTAGTGTGAAACCAGCCTTAGTGAATCAGGTGCATCTACTACCAAGCGTGCACCATCGCCATAAATGGCCATGGGCTGACGTACAATTTTGGAGTAATTTACATAACTTTAATGAATTTGAAGGCCAGGCATGACTATGCCTCTTCCTGCAGACACTCCACTCATGTTTTGTCCATACTGGCATAGCTAGACCTGATTAATTAAGAATGGTGTTTTGAATGATGATAGCACCACTGGCATAAGATGCACCTAATTAATTAAGAGGCACAATGAAATTAACAAATTATTAATTATCTTACAACTACCCTGAGCCTCTGCCAGAAATGTTACACCAGCTAGGGGCTTAGTCACACCCTGTGCTGTATCAATCTGGCTGGGACTGGTGCAAAAGCACCAACATTTTTTCTCAGCTTTGAGTAGGTGAAAATACTGATGAAAACACCTTCTTAAATTGGTGCATAAATGTTGTGTTTTTGATCCTGCTCCAAAGGTTTGCAGTAGAAACAACTGAAAAATCTGAATGCTAAATGGTTCTGCTTTCACTTCAGTTTTCATCAGCTGAGGCAGAAAAAAACTGATCTGCATGGTCCAAATATAGGAAACTTGGCCTAAGGGATGAGCCCTCAGAAGCTCCATGTGGCAGCACAGGAAGTGCATAGAGATCTATAGTATGGCACTCAGGGCTTCTGAAACTTAAGATTATACACTTTTTACTGCTTAGTAATCTGTTTTTGGGTAGCAACATATTTACTTACTTCCATAGTAATATTGATAGCTATAGTGGATGATTACTGAGGTTTATTTATGCATCTACTACTTTCTGTAGAAGACCTTTACCCTTAAAGGGGTTGTCCATTACTAGGACAACCTCTTCTGATTCCACATGTCTCCCCCAGGTAAAATAAAACACCCTGTATTCTCCTCCCATGCTGGCCCCATTCCAGTAGTATCGATAATCACGGTTTCGGGGCTCACGTGACATTGTGACAACAGTCATCCAATCACCGCCAACTTCTCTCGCCATGCCTTTCAGACTAAATGAGCAATCAACAGAAAGTGAGCAGTATCTATAGCGTCACTTCATGTTGATTAACTAATTTCGTCTGAAGGTGGGAAGAAAGAGGACGGTGGTAATTGAACGCGGGGCATCACATGACATCACACCATGATTTCCGACACTGCTGGAATGGCGCCAGCGTGGGAGGTGAATACAGGCTCTTTTATTTTACTTGGGGGGGCATGTGGAATCAGAAGGGGTTTTGCTATTAATGGACAACCCCTTTAATCCCGATATGTATGATATTTATATGTTTATGCATTTGGGAGTCTGTCACCCCCAAAGTGCAAATTAAACAGTTTAAACATTTATATATGTGACTTTGCCCCTTTAAAAATCATACCAAGCATATACAGTTGAAACCAAAATTTTACATACACTATACAAAACAAAAAACATATGCATAGGGTCTAATGAAATCAGCCAAGATATTAGGAAGAGAATTGTGGACTTGCACAAGTCTGGTTCATCCTTAGGTGCAGAGATTGGTAAGATTATGTATTTATCCACAGTGAAACGAGTACTGTTTCAACATGGGTTCAAAGGCACCCTGCCAGGAAGAAGCCATTACTCCAAAAGAAACATACAAATGCCAGATTAATTCACACAGGAATAAAGACCTACATTTTTGGAGACATGTCCTGTGGTCTGATGAAATTAAAATTGAACTGGTTGGCCATAATGACCATCGCTGTGTTTGGAGAAAAAAGGGAGAAGAAGCTTGGAAGCCTAAGAACACCATCCCAACTGTGAAACACGGGTGGCAGTATCATGTTGTTGGGGTTGGTTTGCTGCAGAAGGGACTGGTACACTTCACAAAATAGATGACATCATGAGGAAAGAATATTATGTGTCAATACTGAAGCAACATCTCAAGACATCAACCAGGAAGTTAAAGCTTGGGCGGAAATGGGTCTTCCAAATGGCCAATAACCCAAAGCATATTGCCAAACTGGTTACAAAGTGGCTTAAGGATAACAAAGCCAATGTTTTGGACTGTCCTTCACAAAGCCCTGATCTCAATCCTCTTCAAAAATTCATGGGCAAAGCTAAAAAGGCAGGTGCGAGCAAGGTGACCTACACACAGACACACAGGGTTCAGTTACACCAATTCTGTCAGGAGGAATGGGCCCAAATTCCTACCAACTATTGTGAGAAGCTTGTTGAAGGATATCCAAAACGTTTGACCCAAGTCATACAGTTTAAGGGCAATGGCACCAAATACTAATGAAATATATGTAAACTTGTGATTTTGCAGAAAGTAATAAAAATGCTTTAAAACATTTTCTCTCATTATTCTTGTATTTTGCAAATATAAAAAATTATGGTAATTCTAATTGACCTAAAACAGGAAAGGTTTATTCTGATTTCATGTCAGATAGTGATAAAGACATTGATAAGTGTTTTTATAAAGTGTATGTAAGCTTCTGGTTTCAAATGCATCTAACGGTACCTTTACATGCCGCAATATCTGCTAGTTATATGAGGCGATCTAACGTGCGCGTGCACGTTTTTCATGGTCGCCTCAAATCGCCGATGGCGGCATTACACGCCACAATTTCGCCCTCAACCTAAGGCGATGTGTCACCCTGGAAATCGCCTCACCCACAGCGGAACCAATCCAGTTGACTTCCCTCGCCGCTTCACACGCCGCAATCCCCAAAGCAATGTGGGCGTACATGTTCAGCGCTGCGAGGAGATTGGTGTGCCACAGTGGTTTACACCGCGCCCCATATGCGCTCATCGGACAACGCAACAGCGTTACGATTTGTCAGCCTGCTCTGGAAGGCTGGCTAATACATGACGCAATTGAAGATGTGTGTGTTGCTGAATGGACAGCTCTTCAAATATGGCACCCTGTCAACTGTCAGCCAATGGGAACACAGTAGCCACCACCAATCATCGCAGACGGGGTACGGACTCCAGCACGCTGTGGCATGCCTACGGGAAATCAATAGACGACGCAAATTCCATCACTATTGCCCTATCACACGACAAAAGCTGAGAATCTCGCCTTCATGATTGCCTCTGATTTTGGAGCAGTGCTCTGAAATCAGGAACCAGGCGACAGGCGATTTATTGCCCAAATACACGCCGCAACTGGGAGGTAATTTGACGGTGATAGTTTCAGGGCGACATATCGCCGTCAGGATTCCCAGCAGATATTGCGGCGTGTAAAGGTACCTTTAAAGTTATAATTGCAGAAAAATCTACTTTTGTTTAGCTTATCAATGAGTGTGCTTTTGACGTGGTCTTTGGCTTGGTTTACTTCAATTTGCACATTAGGGCCAGTCCCTTATCCTGATTAACAGCGGTCTCTTGGTAACAGCGAGCACTATCTAAAATCAATACCTGTTTTTATACTTGCGCACTGCCAATGTGGGAGCCTATCGACACACTCAGCTCTATCAAGCTCACCATGTGACTACAGGCAGCCTCTAACACCTGGTTCTGCCTATCAGCAGCCATACTGTATGTCCCAATTCTTCAAAGACTTCTCCTGTGTGAAGCTACTTGTTGGACGCACAGTCCGCGGAGTTCGAACAGCAACTACAAACAGGGAGGAGCCAGGCGTCAAATTACACCCACAGCTATATTATGTGAGCAATCGCACTGATGCTGTGGGAGTGCTGCTGGGCTCTTCCAGCGCCAGTGTGCAAACACAGAAATGGGGACTGTAATTGCCGCAAGACAAGCTCTTGCTTCCAAATGGAAGTCACAAACAGTCCCAACAGTAGAAGACATCTGGCAAAGAATGGGCTAATTTTTCTCGTATGAACTGATCCTAACATGGGACATTGTCAAAAGGGACAAACTTCAACAGAGATGGAACGCGTGGCCAGATATTAAAAAATTTATTCTGAGTACTCTGTAACTTATACATAATAAGTACATCTGTCTCATCTAAATATAAAAAATTGTTATGCTTATTATATGTATAAATCCTGTCCGTCCTTGTCACTTTGCTGACTCTTTGGCTAGGGTCAGACTTGTGTCTGCCACTGAGCCTGCAGGATCCAGCAGAAATTTAGTTTCTGGCCGGAGTAGCGCGTAGTGTTACCAGCGGCAAGTTACCATAGAGATCAATACACAGGTGACGCATAGCGTTACCTGCTGGTAACGCTATGCGCTACTCCGGCCAGAAACTAAGTTTCTGCCGGATCCTGTAGGCTCAGGGGCAGATACAACTCTGACCCTGGCCTCTGAGAGTCTTAACTTGGAGAGTATACCCTAGCCTGGTTCTGTTTTTTTTTACCCCCACATTTACCTTTCATATATGTGAAGATTGTTTAACATCCTCACCGTTATTACCCTCTTTTTTCCCAGGTTCAAGTGCGATATCCTATAAGTAATATGGTTAGTGATGTATGATTATTGTGAACCATAATGAACCTGTCGATACATTCTTCCTTTCTGTAACTGTTTAAGACTTTAATAAAAAAATTATTGTTAAAAAAAAAAAAAAAAGAAATGGGGACTGATTTTAGATACTGCTTGCTTTTGCCAAGCAAGCGCTGTCAATCAAGATAAGGGACTGGCCGTAATAGGCAAATCGAAGAGTGTAATGGTGCACCAAGTCATAGGCCATGCAAAGGGAGTCCTGAAGCGCCTTCATTGACAGATTAAACAAAAGAAGATTTTTTATTGGAAATATTTAATTAAACTCTATATACCAGGTATGATTAAAGTCTATATAATTGTTTAAGTAGTTTATATGCAGTTTGGGGGTTACAGACTCCCTTTAAATTAACATATATTGGAATGTACTATTTTTTATACATGTATTTTTGTGATTATGTAATTAATTAAGATTTTTTAATTTTCATGGTCAATATCAAAAGTCATGCATGTCATAAACAAGTCAAAAACCCAATTAGAAGACAGGAAGATCATATGGTTGCGTGGAGTCATAGTGATCTTGAAAGCACTGAGCGCGATAAATAAGACTGATGACTGAGTTGATGATAAGAATGGAGATTTGTATTTTTATTTTTATTGTTTAATGTAGGTATATGCATCAAGGCTGCATAAATCTAGAAAACTGTAACAAGTAATATCACACATTGTAGGAAATATCCACTTGCCTTGAATGATATATGAAGAAAATCAATGTCATTTCTAAGATAAACATGCATATTTTCACACCAATAAATTGAGCCATAAAGCCACCCACACTGGATGGCAAACAGCAGCTAAATCAAAATTGCATGACACCGGATTTACTTATTCTGCAGGTTCAGAGACACAACTTGCTCCCTGACAGCGCTCATTCAAAGCAATTTATTGCACTTGTCAGGAGGCAATTTGTTCACATTACCACTATGCATAAAGGTGTAACCATCTTCCAGATTTATCTGCTGATTGCACTAAAGGTGGACCAAACACGATGTGGTCACAAACAACGCAGGTGACATGAAAGTGAAATAATTACATGGAGATTAGACTGGCTTCACCTCTGCCGGATATTTTAATCCTAATGACATTTACATTCATCTCTCAACTGTGCTGGGAACTTTAATCAATTCCGATGACACAATATTTCCTAAGGTGAGATGAAACACACATGTCCGCTTAACGCTTGTCGACACAATTAGCCTTTTTATGATGCGGAGATTGTTTAGCAGGCAACATTGTTCTTTTTCATATGTTCAATTATTTTGTTGATATTGAATTACCACTTCCATTTGTAAAAAACTATAATAAATTCACAGAGACATATTGTATTTTTTCGGCAATGATGCTCCTTTTCTTTACACTCTCCACAAAGTTGCTATTCATCACAGGATACATTAATGATTATTGGGATTCCTATCATGTGCTTCCCCAAGAAATAATTTGGAAGGAGCTCCTGAATCTTAATTTTTAATGGAGTGGCAGTATTGGGCATATGTTCAACCCTTGTTCCAGTCAAACTCCACCTTTAAGGCTAGGGTCAGACAAGTGTTACTTCCTGCGTTCAGGGGGTTCCGTCTAAAACGTGGAATTTGGCAGCATTAACCCAGTGTTACCGGAAAGGTAAGACTGCATTAACGCTGTCAATGCAATCCTATGGCAGACCGAACCCGAGCGCATTGTAAACGCCGGCTTCACATTGCCGGAGTTTCAAATCTCGCGCATTTCCCAAGCGCATCACATGACGTGGGAGCAGATCACTATGGGGAGGAAGCACAAAGAGGGGCAGAGCACATTGAGGGGAGAAATCACATTCAGGGGGAAGAATGGAATAGGGGAGAGAGCACAGTGTGGAGGAGTGCAAAAAAGGTAGAAAGAAAAATGGGGGGGAGCACATTTGTTGTGTGGGGAGAGAAGGAACATACAGGACAGGGAATTCCTAAATTGATAGGGACAAGAGCACTGGGGAAACATACAGAGGATTCTGAGAGTATCTAATTTAGGAGGGAGAGGCGACACATGATGCTGGTTCATTAATTTGTGTTTTTATTGGATAGGTTTATTAATTTATAGTGTCAATGAGGGGTGCACAACGCTAATTATATATTAATAGTATAATGCATATTTATATTCATGGGTGCAGCATGAGATATTCAGTATTCGGGAGGCGTATATATATATGTGACTTTGTTATTTTCTGGTCCACTTTGATCTGTATTGTAAACTCAGTGATGTAGTAACTGGAAGATGTCAAAACAAATGTCTGGAGAAAAAAAAACAAAAGACGAAGAATTACGGACATACCATCTGGTGTACAATTTATAAAATGTTTCAATCAAGGAGACACATGGAACACTCTAGAATACACAGTTCAGAATTTTTTGGAACAATGCAGTGGGTAAATCAGCTCCTAGCTCCCTAACCCAGGCATCTAGATGGCATGTTCTTTCCAATGCAGTATCCAGATTAAAGTGATGGTATATGGACCTCGTTTCCACAACACCACACGTCTGGGATAGCGAATCATATGGACGACATTCTCTGGCAAAAAGAAATTCAATTTGCGTTTTGCTATCATGTCTCGAATGTTACTCCATATCCAAAAATCGGAGCTGTCAAGGTTGTATGTTTGTTGAAGAGTATCAAGAGGGAGAAAATTATTAAGGGCCCGTTACATGTTTCAATGTCCCAGGCCAACGATCCGACTTGGCCTGGATCGTTTGAACGTCGTTCAATGATTGCTGGTGAGGTGTCACACATACAGATATCGTGAAAAATGCAGCAACGATTCTGTAACAAGCGAACGATACTTGTGGTCGTTTGGTCGCCTACATCCTTCAGTTCTGAATAGGCGAAGTCGTAAACGAGATCGTTATCACGGTGTCACACACGACGATGCAGCAGATCGCACGTACGATCAACGACTGATTTATGGTCCTGTTCATAAACCTGCAATCAACAATCAGCCGACTTATCGTTGGTCGTATCTATGTGTCACAAGCAACAACACATCGTTGCTCCGCCCCAAAAGCCGTGACATACCAACGATATTGTTAACGATATCGTAGCATTGGAACGGGCCCTTTAATCCCATCAAGTATATCTGCAACTTTTGAGATTCCAGCCAGTCTCCAAGTATCTAGCTTAAGTCTAGTCGAAATATGGCTTAAGGAGTCTATAGAAATCCAGGTCTGTGCTAAGGCTCGAAAAAATTTAGCAGATCTGCCTAAGCAACAAAGGCAGATAATAACTCATATTCTGCTTGCCTCAAATACCTCCATTGCCTCTCACCGGAGGGATCTTTTTTCCCCGGGGGTCCAAGAGACCATCGCTAAAAAGCCATAATACATATGAGTACACTTTATACAGAACAACTTATAAAATACAAGGCTAAATGGGAACATTGGAACAATCACTAGTACTCACATGTGGAGTGAGCGAGACTGTAATCACACACTATTCCAAGATATTAGCGCTCTTTTATCAGACTTGAGGTTGTTAACACTGATGAGGCTACAGACTTTTGTGTAATTCACTTCTTTGTATAAAGGGAGATCTCTGATTTTATGTATTTATTTATTTATTTATCTATTTATTTTACAGTTTGTTCTTTCTTCCATGTTGGAATCTGCTATTTCTTTATGAATGTTTATGTACTGATGTCTGGGAACTTGCTCTCAACCTTATGGAGAGAGCGAAGTAGGTGAGGAGATTGTAAGCCACTTCCCTCCTCTCAGATATATGCATATATGCAAATTTGCACTTCACTAAGGAAGTTGAGAAACTCCCGTGTGCCACATTTAAGCAGCTTCCTCAAAGTCATAATCGCTTTCCTACAAGCTTTTAATATAACTAAGGGATTTGTGCCAGATCAGAACCCCAAACTACAGACGCTGCGTTTCGGGGTACCTGCCCCTCATCAGTGTAGTGTGTGGGATATTCTGATCTGGCAGAGTGAGTGGGCTAAGATGTTAAGTCTAAACAATGTGCAATTGTCCAATCCGTTTTATTATATTGGTAATAATTTCAATAAAAATGTATTTGAATTATAAGAAATTATGGATAAATCACTGGATATAATTATGGTATATAGTCTTATTATGTGTAGTGCTAACTCTTATTACATAGTTTTTCTCTTGTGTATAACTCCATCTTGTATAACATAGTGTCATCTCTTTATATGTCTCATTTTACACAGTGGTTCTTTTATGCATAGAGCTGTCCCTTGTCATATAGTGTTCTTTATTATTTTGTACAGCACCATCCCTCATTGCATAGTGTCCTCTCTTATTATATATATAACGATGTCCATTATTACATAGTGTTCTCCCAAAGGCTGGCTTCACAGCACGGTTTTTGGAATCCTGTTCTGTCCGATTTTAACAGAACAGAACATTATTTGGTTTTGTCTCCCATGTAGCCCTATGGTGCTGGATTAGTCCAATTTGTCCACCCAGTTTTGTGAATTCTGTGCTGGATTTATTTTTGTCCGGTTTTTCACCATCTCCAAAATCGGAGAATGCAATGTTTTTGGGCTCCGGTGAAAACTCCGAACAAAACCGGACAGAAACTAATCTGTCGCGGTCCATTTCATTTAACATGGGATTCTAAGGGCGCCGGATCCAGGAAAAAACAGAATAATTTCCCAGATCCATTTTTTTGCATTGCGCCTGCTCAGAATGCTTTCCATGGTTCTGAAAGCAGAAATATGAGCAGGAAATTCTCTTGCTCTCTCTGCATTTCTATACAAAAACAAATCCTGTGAAAAACAGGATCCGGGACCATGTTTAACACCACTTTCCACACATCCTGTCCTGTCTGTTCCTGTTCGTGTGGTCCTGCAAAAAGCAGGATCCCACGGACAGGAACAAACCCGTGGTGTGAAGCCAGCCTTACTATATTTAGTTTCCCATATTAAGAAATGTCCACCGTTAATGCGTAGTTTATCATTATTACATAGTATACTCCATTATTATGTATAGTGCGGTTTATAAAGAAGAGTTTTGTGTGTGCCGCTTTTTCTACTCGCTATTGTTGTTTCTTAAATGTGCACCAGAGCATTTTTGTGTCCATCACATGACCTATCACATGGCAACCCTCACCCACCCCCCCCGTCCACACCCATTAAGTGACATGGCAGGGAGTGGTGCCCACAAAGTGTAAATGTCTTGGACGAAGCGCTACCGACCCCTACATAGCACTAATTACAAGTGAAATTGACAATTTGCACAAATATGTTGCAAAATTAACTGGCTTCAATAGAAAATGGAAACTAACATTTGAAGTCACAATAATGGGTGTGTGTCTGTCTGCAGTTTGGATGGATTACCCCACCAACTTAACATGGACTGTACAATTATTATGGTTTTAAACTAGTCTATTCTTTCTTTATTGGTTCCAATATGAATGTAGATAAGGTGCTCATACACATTATGGCTACTTTACACGCGGCAACAGGAAGATAGAAACCGGCAGGTGTCGGAGACAATTGTACCTTTTACCTTCAAAACACCTTGCAGATACCTGAATTACACGCATCCACTTCAAGGTGTTTTGAAGGTAAAAGGTACAATTGTCTCCGACACCTGCCGGTTTCTATCTTCCTGTTGCCGCGTGTAAAGTGGCCATTAGAGTTAGTATAGATAGGCACAAGCTGACAATGTTGGCAGTACCAGCTGACCATCTAACATGTTTGGTAACCTCCCACCTGTCTCCTGACAGATGATGTTGGGATAAAGAAGGATTGAGCATGTTTAATTTCAAAGCCTCATACTTTTGTTACTAAATGGAATCTGTCTCCAAATGTATGCTTACCCAACTGAGAGCAGCATAACATAGGGACAGAAAACCTGACTCCAGTGTTGTGTCACTTAAGCGCCCCTTACACTGCGATTATCGTAAACGAGCATTTTTAAGAGTTCTTGTTTCACGATAATTGTACAGTCTAAACAGACTCCTGATGACGCTAGTTCATTGGGTGAAGTGATCTTTTGTGCAGGACAAAAGGTTAATGTTCTCAGCAGCCCCAATGCGAAAGCTCCAACAGGACCCCCAATTATTGTAAATGTTTATTAGCAATAGTCTTTTTCTCTAGGCCAAAGCGACTTTTGGGGCACCCTAAACTCCAGAGCCCGGATGCGATTGCAACCACTGCACTTGTAGTGGTTACGCCCCTGGCTATGTCAGAGCTGACTGGCAGTGGTTACTTCACTCATCCTATTAGGGATACAGGCACCCTTGGATAAACTGAACCTGTATATGTCAAGGAAATTTTTAGAGAGATATTAAAATTCATTAGAGGAAAAAATTAAAGTGGTAGTAAAAATGTAATCCAGATTGCTGGGAGACCAAGGCCGGCTTCATAATGCGGTCAGGTCCGGTCCGGGGCTGTCAGGAATGAACCTAACAGCACCGGACTGGATGAGCACACAGAACTGGAAGGCTAATTTGCCCTCTGGTCCGGTGTGCAGCCGCACACAGCTGCCGCCGCTGATAGGTCAGGACCGCGGCTAGAATGATTAATCGCAATATAACCAAAGTAAATATAAACATGTCACATCATGCCTATATGGCTACTTCTTCTAACCCAGTAAATATTTAATAATCTCAAGTCCTAGGTAAGCTCACACAGTAATACTTTTAGTACATCATCATTACCGACACAGGACAAAATCTCTTAATCTCAAACAGCTGCATGTTAATATGTTAAATTACAATTGAAGGATGGATCCAATAAAAAGTTCAACTCCATGGAAATAGTCTTACAAAGCACCGCAATGAATAGTAAAAGATTTCAATTTCTATTCCATACCCATGGAAAGATCCATCCGTGATCATAAACCCTTAATCCGTGCAAGGTGCTTTTTATGCATGTAATGTGCCCTCTATAAATATTCTATGAAGGCCCTGAACATTCATTGCCATTCCCTGCACACGTAACTACTGTACCTTCAGCGCGGACACATTTAGGGAGACAGGAAGGGGTGACGGATTATTTTAACATAATGCATCGGTTCATGAGCTACAATGTGACAATCTGATAACCTTGGATTTTTACATTCATCAGAAAATAAAACAAAATAAACCGTGTTCTTCAACTGAGTCATATCCACAATTGTGACGATCTTCAGCACATCTCACCGACGCTCTGAAGTCCTACATTGTCATTGAATTCTGTACAAGTTGTGAAATAAAATTGCCAAAGTCCTTTGGTTTATCAGGATTCAGTGAAACATAAACGCTATTAATACCCAATGCTACTGCCATATTTATTTGTGCAATTAATAACATGAAACCTACGGTATGTAGAGGTTTTAGACTTAGGGTACCTTTACACGTCGCAACATTGCATGCAATTTCACTTGCAACTTACTGGTTGCAGTGAAATCATGGACAGATGATTACATTTGTACACAGCAACAAAATAGAACAATGTGTCCATGAATTCACTGCAACCACTAAGTTGCAAGTGAAATTGCATACAATGTTGCTACGTGTAAAGGCCGCTTTACACGTCGCAATATCGTTCCGATATTGCATACAATTTCACGGGAGCGCGCACGTTTTTGGCATTTGTCCAAGATCGTATAGGAGATGTTACACAGGGAGATATCGTCATGCAACACAACTACGATGTCGTAAGCCCCTCTTGCACACTGCGTCTGAGCAACTCAGGGAATGACCAATTAACATTGGAGAGAATAGGGGAAGTTGCGCTCCAAATCGTAGTTGCGCTGTCACACAGTACGATCCTGCCAGATCGTCCTTCCAATACTGCACGGTTGAAGGGCATGCACAATCCACAAACGATTTTGTTTTTGCATTGTTCTTGCGTCGCATTGCTCATTTACACGACACAACACACGAACGATATCAACTGCAACGCCCCTACCATGTGACTTTTTATCGTAGTTACGTTGCGATATTGTGACGTGTAAAGTGGCCTTAAAGGTACCCTAAGTCAGAGGTCCCCAACTCCAGGCCTCAAGGCCCGCCAACAGTGCAGGTTTTCAGGATTTCCTTAGTATTGCACAGGTGCTAATGTGATCATCTGCGCAGGTCATGATTCCAACCCCTGTGCAATACTAAGGAGATCCTGAAAACCTGCACTGTTGGTGGGCCTTGAGGCCTGGAGTTGGGGACCTCTGCCCTAAGTCACTTATTTGCAATTGATTTTTGCCATTGTGCACAACTCACAAAATTATGGATTTCTGCTTTCAGCTAATACATCTAAGGACGTGTGCAAAAGAAGTGGTTAGTTTATGTTCCTACAAATTCTGGATCGAAACTGAATCAGTTTTTAAAAAAAAACAAACAAAAAAAAACAAAAACGCACCAAATATGTATTGCATTTAGTGTGTTTTTGTTAGAATGGGGTCAATGGAGAAAACTGATCAATTCGTTTTCTTGATCAGATTTCTGCACCAAAATCGGACCAGTAAAAATGCAAGTGTTGACGAGGTATTTCTCAGATGTCCTTGTTGGCATTTAAAAAGTTGATCCTTTTTTGTGTGCAAAAACGCAGCACCAAAAACGGATCAAAAGTCAGCGTGTGCACATGACCTTATTATTTCTATGATTACTGTAAGGACAATTTACTTCTTGCATCAGTTGCTCACAATATATAAAATCCCTTGTGATGATCACACAGGTGACTGATCCATTAAGGTACCTTTACACGCCGCTACAACAGGATGGATACAACCCGCTACAGGCTACGATTGTAGCTTGCGTCGTCAATATAGCCCGTAGTAGCGGCATGTGAAGACGGTAGGAGGCAGCCGGCAACAGATACATCTGTTTCCGAGCACTGCTCTGAAACAGGTGGCTACAAAGCCGATTGCAGCGAGCTGTATCGGCGTGTAAAGAAGCTACAGAAGGGATGTCTATACACCAGGCGATGTACCTGGTATGTAGCTGGGGCGTGACACAGGCTCTGGGATACCGCGCCCCTTCAGCGATCATTGGAGGAAGCTCCTGCATGACGATTGGTAGTCACTGCATAGAGAGGCATATTTAAGGAGCTGACCAGTCACACTACACAATTGCTCGAGCGTCATGTATTAAACAGCCTCCTGCGATGCCTGCCCAATCATCATGTTATTGCTTTGTCCTATCAGCGTACGGACTTCTCGTACTCCACAATTGTGGCACGCCTATGTGCTGTCCCTGCTGCACCAGGTCCGCCCATATTAGCTTGTTGTAGCGGTGTGTAAATGAGGTAAGGTAAGCTACAGATGGCTACTTGAGACACCCGGCGATGTATCTAGCTGTAGATGTAACGTAGCGTAGCGCACCTTGTGGCGGCGTGTAAAGGTGGTGCGTTTCCCGTTTGTAACCGTTTGGGCGTGCTCGTGCACGTGAAGTAGCGGGTTGTATCCATCCTGTTGTAGCGGCGTGTAAAGGTACCTTTACAGATAAAATCCAGTGTTAGGCTATGATGAGTTTTTGTTGCTGTGTACTTTCGCTATATCTTATGGTACCTTTACACGCCACTACAGAAGGTTAGAAACAACCGGGTTCCGGAGACAATTGTAACTTGTACTTTCAAAACACCGCGCGGGTAGCGGCGTGTAATTCAGGTTGTTGCCACCGGTCACTTTAGAAACCTGTCTTTCAGCCGTGCTCAAAAACAAGGAGGTATAAACCCTATGGTAGCGGCGTGTCATCGGGCAACAGGTATGGTATTTGAGTTACCTGGGGCGTGCTTGAGCGTCGTGTATACCACGCCCCATCAGCTATCATTGGAGGGGACTACAGTATACCCATTGGCTGTCCCTGCACAGGGCGGCATATTTAACGAGATGACCAGTCACGACACATTTGCTTTCGCGTCATGTATTAGCCAGCCTCCCTGCGCTGGCTGGCCAATCATGATGTTATTGCTTTGTCCAATCACCGTACGAGCGTCTCGTAATCCACAACTCTGGCACGCCTATGTGTTGTCCCTGCTGCCCCAGGTCCTCCCATATTCCCTTGTGGTAGCGGCGTGTAAATGAAGGAAGGTGCTCTTCAGTAGGTAACCTGCGGCACCCGTCGGTGCATCCAGGGATCGAAAAAACTTCTGTGGAGCACCTTGTAGCGGCGTGTAATTGCGGTATCAGGTACCGTTAGGAACCGTTGAAACGCGCGCGTGCACATGCGACACCCGGTTGTTTCTAACCTTCTGTAGCGGCGTGTAAAGATACCATCACAGTTCCAAGCAAAGTGGATGGGATTCACAGAAATCTCATGCCCCTGTGCTTCTGACCTGTGGTATCTGTTTTAAACCCACAACATGTCAATTTCTCTTGGAGGTACGTTGACTTTTATATTGCATTAAATTAAAAAAATCCACAGGTTAAAAACGCATATAGATTTTCAGTTCATCTTGACATCCTTTCCTGTGCGGAAACACACTAAAAACACATGTACGTGTTAACCTGCAAAATTTCCTCATCTCATTCAAGTCTATGGGAATAATCTACAAATAAAATGCATATTAATTGCAAGATAAATTGTCTTATTGTGGATTTCAAAAACGCAATGGTCTTGATATTTAGGCTGGAGTTATGCTACCGTATGATTCATGTAAAGATGTCATCACACTGCCTGGATCGTCCGCGGCTCTCCTGACCTGAGCGTGTCAGCTTTATGTATTTCTATGCAGCTGTCATGCTCAGGTCAGGAGACCCTGCAGATGATCAGGGAATTGCAATATGATCCTTGCACGAGTCATATGGCGCTGTGACTCCAGCCATAATCACATGAAACATGCTTCTGGATAAAAACTATTTAAATACTGGAAGAACAGACCCTAAAAACTGCGATGAATTCATGGGTGAGGATTATTACAGAGGCAGGACCAACGATAACCCGACAGATTCAATTTAATTTCCACCAGAAATTGGCTTAAATTTTAGAGATTATCTATATTTCAGTTTGGGATATGGGGCCACCCACAGATACACAAAATATAATAAGAGGCATGTTCCTCTCAATAATTGGGGAACATCTTCCTTCATGATTTTGCTTAAAAAGCTATCGTGAAATTGTCTGAATAAATTCTCCTATGAAGTATTTTAAAATTTGTGTTACTTTTTTATTTGACACTTGTAAGCTTTGTTACCACAAGCATAACTAGGGCTCTGTTCACATCCATTTATAGGAACAAGCAAATGGAATAGATCAGTGGTCCCCAACCTTTTTTGCACCGAGGACCGGCTCCATGCAAGACCACTTTTCTGGGGCCTGGCAGGGTGGGGTTTCACAGGGGTGGGACTTTGATTATAGGGGTGGGGCCATGGAGAAGGGGTGGAGTTTAGTAGCCTGTTTCCCCGAAAGATGCGCTACGTCTTATTTTCAGGGGATGTCTTATTTTTCCATCCCCTTGCAGCCCCCAATATAGTATCCCCATCATCCCCTTGCAGCTCCCATCCATTCGCTTGCAGCCCACAATATTCCCATCATCCCCTTGCAGCCTCCATCATCCCCTTAGAGCCCCCAATATCCCCATCATTCCCTTGCAGGCCCCACCATCCCTTTGCAGGGCCCATAATATCCCCATCGTTCCCTTGCAGCACTCCCCAAAAACCCCATCATCCCCTTGCAGCAGTCCCCAATAAACCCATCATCCCCTCCAGCAGTCCCCAAAAACCCAATCATCTCCTTGCAGCAGCGCCCAATAACCCCATCATGCTCATGCAGCCCCCCAATAACCCCACCATTACCTTGCAGCCCCCAATAATACACAGTCACACATGCATAAATACACACACACTCTCACTTTCCTCACCGGTCCTCTGGCAGCTGAGCTCACAGCCTGCTTCCCCGCCCCTCAGTGACAAGGCTCCCAGCAGACGAGCCAGCAACCAATCAGAGGCGAGCATGTAACATCGCATAATGTTAGATGCTCGCCTCTGATTCGCTGGAGGCTGATCTGCTGGGAGCCTTGTCACTGAGGGGCGGGAAGCAGGCTGTGAGCCGCAGCACGCAGACCGTACTTTCACTATGTAGTACTAGTCTGCAGTGGTGCCGTGGACCGGCACAAGGACACCCATAGCTTGGTCCCGGTCCGCGGCCCGGTGGTTGCGGACCCCTGGAATAGATGGTCGATTGTATCATGAAAGTGAATGGAAGCAGAGTGGCTCAATTGATTATTGTCTTCATCTGGAGTTTTTTTAGGAGATCCAATTTAGGGGGTGGGGGAGCTCCCAATAATCACTGGGGCCCCTCTACTTGCATATGCATTACTGATACAAAGGCCAATTTACTCCATTCACATGTAGTTAAAATGTAACCAACAATGAAATGTACGAAGGTACGACATATGTGAACAGAAGCTGAGAGATTAGTTTCTGATAGCTGTGGTCCCACTGCCAGAACACCCACTTGTTACAAGAATGAGGGTCTAGGCGTATTGATGGATCACATATACTGTATAATAAGCCAAGGTTTCATGAACACTTTAGTCAAATTTGGGTAAAATGTCAACTTGATGGCTTCCATGATAAAATGAGCATTTTTCTATAGGAGAAACTTGCAAGAATTCCAAAAGTTGTCACAGAGCCATAGCTAAAAGTGATTGTCCACCTTTTGGGAGTACGGTATTTTTATTTTTTTACTTTAGTGCATGCATTTGAGACTAAAATCATTTATTTTCTATTTGGGATTCCTTAAAAATGTTGCATCATTTGCCTTTTATAGCATCAGTGTTGCACTGTCTAATGCTGGCTGCAGAAAGAGTTAGCTGACAATCTACCGGTCAGCCTGCTATGAAGGTCTGAAGGGGCACTGTAATTCTTTTATCAGTCTTTTTCTGAGCTTCTCTCAGGGAATTAAAAGTGAAGGGAATCAAAGAGCTTGTAAAAGCAAAACAGTACAAAACCTTTAATAGAATCCTAATTACAAAAATATTTGTTATTACCAAATACATGATTTTAAGTAAAAAAAATGTGTTCAACTCCTTTAAAGGGAATCTGTCAACAGGTTTTTGGAACCTCAACTGAAATCATCATAATGTAGTAAAAGACACCCTGATTCTAATGATGTATCACTTAGTTTACTGAGTTCAGCAGTTATTACACAATCAGAGTTCTTAGGCTAGGGTCAGATTAGCGTCAGCCCTCAGCCTGCCAAATTTGTCAAAAACTTAGGTTTTGACGGGCTGAGCACATAGCGTTAATGGCATGTAATGCTATGCGCCAGCTGTGCATTGTATAACAATGGATACCTGATGCTTCCCGCAGCCGCCATCTCCACACAAGTCCCGGATATGCACTATTGCACAATGCTCAGTAAAATTATGCAAACTGCATTTCTCGTGCGCTCTGAAATAGCGCATATCTTGGGAGCATCAGGTATCCATAGTGATACAATACAATTAGGTTTAGTAGGAACCAGGATGTCCTCCACGCTGACCACAGGATACTGATAAGGTTTCACACTTTATTCACACACAAACAAACAACAGGAAAGCCGATGCATTTCGTAGCCAGTTGGCCACTTCATCAGGGGATTATTTACAGAGCTAAAACAGGCTTCCTTTTATATACACAAACATAATGACATCACAAATTGTACACAAGAGCGTCAGTTCCGGTGAAAACGCCCCCTATTGTTAAACAATAGGGGGCGTTTTCACCGGAACTGACGCTCTAGTGTACAATTTGCGATGTCATTGCATTTTACTCCTCGGGATCTGCAGCGACCAGGCTTTCACAGTTGGTTGTGACTTATCACAACCCTAAAGGTGGGTTTACATGCTTCAATCGCGTTCCGATATCGCAGTTCAATGGCGCGGGAGCGCGCATTTAGTGCACGCTTCTCCCGCATCGCATTGAATGTTTACACGCTGCGATATCAGAATACAACGTCCGTGCGATGTCTACGCCTCCCAACCCAGGATCGCATACTTAACATGGGAGTGAATGGGTGACGTTTGAAATCGCATCGTAGTTGTGCGTTTACACAGCACGATCCGACTTCAATCTTCCTTCAATATCGGGGCATTGAATAGCACGCTCATTCAATCCCCGATATCGCATTGACATCGTTCCTGCATCGTATTGGACGTTCACACCATACAACGCAGGAACGATTTCGGCTCCGACGATTGAACCACGTGACTTTTGATTGAAATCGTACTACGATATCGCGACGTGTAAACCCGCCATGAGAGGTGAGTGGACCCCTGCAGCAATCCCCTAGGTGTCACTCGTTTACTGCTTTATTGTGTGCTTCCCCTCCCTTGTATTTTTTAGTGATACAATACGTAGCAGGCGCATAGCGTTACATGCCAAATCCTAAATTTTTTACGGATTTGGCAGGCTGAGGGCTGACGCTAATCTAACTCTAGCCTTAGGCTGCCTTCACAATAAATAATTTTAAAGTGTAAATGTAGTTTAATTGAAAAAAAAATACTGCACAGGTTGTTAATGATGGGTCACATAGCAGTTCTTTTTCTGCCATATAACTTAATTTCTAACATTTTTGCTATTTTGAAAAACAACATTTTCTGTCTGTGTTGGCCTGGCCAGCAGCTCATAGGGATTAGTGCAATGTGATGTGATAGCAGACAAAGGTTTAACAGTGATCCTGAGCTGTGTGGAGCCAGCAGACACGGGGTTAACAGACATTGTGACACATCATTCCTGCAGAAACTAATCTGACCTGATCATGAACTCTGAGGTATGTTAGCAACTCTAGGCTCCCTGACAGCAAACTGATACAGGTCCGTATGCACTAAAGACGGCTGTGACTGAAAAAAACATGAGTCTGCTTCACACACAGTGCAGTGGGAACACTTTGTAGAAGGATTATGAATGGTTTGCAACCAGAATTTTCTAATGAAATATATTAGAAAGTTTATTAAAATCACTTGCTTTACATTATCTTTAAAGGGATCCTGTCACCTCCAAAACGCCTCCTAAGCTAGCAAAACATGTCCCTGCACCATCCTATCTCTAATCTCACACTTCTTTTGTCTCCTACTTATTCATTAGGGATTATAATTAGCAGGGGCCATATTCTTTAGTCACCAGGACAGGCTGTTTTGCAGCTCCAGGATCCACCCTGTCTCTGTGCTGCTTTGCTTGTGCAGGCATTGCCCTCCCCCTCTCTATCACTCACAGAATGCAAATCATTAGTCCTGCCTTCAGTTTCAGTTTCAATTTCACAGCAGCACAGACAGAGAGAGGGCTGGATCCTGGAGCTGCAAAACATGCCCTGGTGACTAAAGAATATAGCCCCTGCTAATTATAATCACTAATGAGTAAGTATTAAACGTTTTTCTTCACTTTCACGAGATGCTTTTAGGAGACAAAAGGAGTGTGAGATAAGTGATAGGATGCTGCAGGGACATGTTTTGATAGCTTAGGAGGCGTTTTGAAGGTGACAGGATCCCTTTAAATAAAAATTTAAACGGCGGTTACGCTTTAAAATCTGTGTGGATCCTTGAAGGACCACATGCACAGGCATGAATGTGTGCCAACGAATGGCAACTGATGTCCAAGGACCATTTTTTTAACGGACCCGTCATCAGATAGCAGAGATAGGGGTGGGAGGAGCTGTACCTTGCTTCTGGGCATACTCAGTACAGGTGTCTGAACACAGGGTGTAATTATTTTTTTTTGCCATCATCCTTGGATCCCGTATTATGCTACTTCTGCATGTAACCATGTGTATTACTTATTGTTGGAATGTGAAGATCCAGAAGAGAGATGCTTTACAATGGAGAGTGGACCTTGAGCTCAAAGCCCTCCTAAAATACCAATACATCCTTATTCTTCTCATTCTATCAGTCTATTAATCCCCCATACTCTAACTATGGCAACCAGTAAACTGTTGGGGAATATACTGCAGCTGCTCTGCCAACACCTATGTTATATGAATGGTCAGCTCTTATCTACTGAGTTGTTAAGGCCACTTTACACACACCAACTTATCTGTCGAACTTCTGAACAACTTGCTGGTTGCAGTGAAATCATGGACACCTTTTTCTATTTTGTGGCTGTGTACAAATGGAACAATGTGTCCATGATTTCACTCCAACCAGTAAGTTACCTGTGGAAAACCTGTTACCTGTAGCTGCGTGTAAAGGGGCCATAAGTGATAATGATAACACGTTTAAGTGCATATTCACACAATCAGTGTTTTGGATGTAGTGTGTTCTCACTGTCCATAATGGGGCGTTGTACAGTACAAGCAGAATGGATGGGATTAAAGGTATCTTTACAAACAGAGATATATTGCTTGCAATCCACTGTTTGCAGTGAAATCATGGATACATTGTTCCACTTGTACATGGCAACAAAATGGAACAATGTGTCCATGATTTCACTGCAACCAGTGAATTGCAAGCAATATATCTCTGTGTGTAAAGGTACCTTTAGGGTACCTTCACACGCAGCAATATTGCTAAGCAATTTCACTGGCAATTTGCTGGTTGCAGTGAAATCATGGACACATTGTTCCATTTGTACACGGCTACAAAATAGAAGAATGTGTCCATGACTTCACTGCAACCAGCAAATTGCCAGTAAAATTGCCTAGCAATATTGCCGCGTGTGAAGGTACCCTTGGGGTACCTTTACACGTCGCAACATTGCATGCAATTTCACTTGCAACTTACTGGTTGCAGTGAAATCATGGACACACTGTTCAATTCGTACACAGCAACAAAATGGAACAATGTGTCCATAATTTCACTTCAACCAGTAAGTTGCAAGTGAAATTGCATGCAATGTTGCGACGTGTAAAGGTACCCTTAGGGAAATCCTGCGTCCACTGTGCTTGTAAAGCCACAAAGTAAACTAACATACAGGCAGTTTCCTGGACCACAAGCATGTCAATTTATTGCTGCAGAGTCGAGGGCAATCTTGGCAGGTTAATACAGGGAAAAGCCACCGTGCCCCGAACAGTGACCGTGGGCACAGGCAGCTGCGTTCCCCTATGGGGATCAGCGGAATCCCCGCAGTCCAGGAAGCAGTGACTGCAGATCGTATGGACTTAGCCTAAAGCGTGTGTCCAATGGTAAAGTGTAAAATAGTGTTTAAATAAGGACATACGTTTTCAAATTACCAAGGTGACCTGTATAGGTAATAAATGCTTTGCTACATTAATAAGTATAGACAAAAAGAAAAAAAAAATAATTAGACCCAAGTCATTGTTATGGGGAAGGAAAATCATAAATTTAAACTAATTTCAAAATCATATAAGCAATATGAAAGTATAAAAATTAATTTTTAAAAGCTTGGAAATTATGACATCTACTGGCTAAAATCTGAATTTCCATGTGCCATTTACAAAAGGATGAGAAGAAAGTTGAAAAAGCAGTTTCCGTCACTTGTGGCTGCGGCAGTGATGACCCACCTTCCAATAAAGTCATCTCTCTTCCCAGCATCTTTGTCCCATACTGTGATGTCAATTACTCCTCCATGTTCTTCAAAAAGTTGCATGTTAAACTGTTCCCTCCACTGAGGATTCAGGGTCTTGGGATGGGTCTAAGAAAAAGCAGTGAACACAATGAGATATTTCTTATACATCCAACATAATGGATCCTGCAAGGGGTTCCCTCTCTGCAAATTCAGTAATCGGGCATTTTAATAGGATTTCTCCATCTTATAAGTTGAGGCCATATGGCTAGGGTATGTCATCACTGATAGTAGAGATCATAACTCTGGGTCCACCAACGATCTTGGGAATTAAGTAGTGCAGCGTTATAGCATTGCAGAGTTGCTTCCTGTGCAGTGCTACCACAGCCATGTGGATAACTAACTGCATTGTGACCCATTCAATTCAAGGTTCAATCCATGCAGTGCATCCTAGTACAGGGAAATACAATGATGAAGGGCAGCATAACCCCAGTGATACTACCCTGCATTCTCAGGATTGATAGTGGTTCCAGAGGGCAGCCCGCCATGAACGTTATAATGTGCTATGCTATCTCTTTATGATATCAACTTTTCCACAATATTTCTCACAAAATTGTATCAGTCTCTATTGAAAAACTAAAGGTACCGTCACATGATGCGACGGTACCACCGATTTATTAGGCGATGCAGGGGCGTCGGTATCGCCCCTGCATCGCCTAATGTGAATGGGCGAGGGCGACGCCATTTACTGGTCGCCTGGTTTCAGAGCAGTGCTCTGAAACTAGGCGGCCGATCTGCACACATCACTCCATGTAAACGGCCGCCGGCGACCTGAAAGGCGATGGGAGCCATAGGGTACCTTTACACGCCGCTACGGCAGGATGGATGCATCCCGCTACTTCACGTGCACGAGCACGCTCAAACGGTTACAAACGCTCAACGCATCACCTTTACACGCCGCCATAAGGTGCGCTACGCTACGTGACATCTGTAACTAGCTGCATCGCCGGGTGTCTCAAGTAGCCATCTGTAGCTCAGCGTACGTCATTTACACAACGCTACAACAAGCTAATATGGGCGGACCTGGTGCAGCAGGGACAGCACATAGGCGTGCCACAATTGTGGATTACAAGACGTCCGTACGGTGATAGGACAAAGCCAGAACATCATGATTGGGCAGGCATCGCAGGAGGCTGGTTAATACAGCACGCTCGAGCAATTGTGTAGTGTGACTGGTCAGCTCCTTAAATATGCCGCCCTATGCAGCGACTACCAATCGTAACGCAGGAGCTTCCACCAATGATCGCACATGGGGCGTGGTAACACGGAGCCAGGGTCACGCCTTAGCTACATTGCAGCTACATCGCAGGGTGTCCAGAGTTCCCTTCCGTAACTTCTTTACACGCCGATGCATCTTGCTACCATCGGCTTTGTAGCTCTCTGTTTTCGAGCAGAGGTCGTAAACAGATGTATCTGTTGCCGGCTGTATCGTCACGTCTTCAGACGCCGCTACGACTGGCTATATTGGCGCTACAAGCTACATTTGTAGCCTGTAGCGGGATGCATCCATCCTGCCGTAGCGGCGTGTAAAGGTACCCATAGGCTCCCATTTGTACTGCATCGCCGCTTAGGTTTTGAGACACCACAGTGGCAATGCCACCTGTCAGATCGCCGGCGCATCGCTGGAGGTATTGCCCCATGTAAATGGGGGACGACAACGCTGGCGGGCGCCAAAAAGGTGCGCACTCCCGCCAGTCACCGCCAACATCTCCAGCGCCGTCGCCTCGTGTGACGGTACCTTAAGAGTTAAAAACTGGTACAGAGGGGGAGAGGGACCCTGACCTCATGAGTTTACAATCTGTATGCTTATAATATCATATGCTGGATTTTTATGAATCCAACAATAAAACAACCAGATGCTATGATATAGAGCTATTCTATAAGAAAACAATGGTCGCTGAAAATATTTTTTTTCTTACCTTACTCTTGTATTTCTGATGTCCTAACCGAAATTTCACATAAGGGTCACTAAGTCCATTTGTGTCCATGGCTTTCAGGTCCTGTCCCTCGATGAGGGTGATGCTTACTATCCCTCTCCACAAGTGAGACTTTCGATGTAGGTCTGTAATTCTTAAACTTTGGGTCTGAAACTAAAGACAAAAAAAGAAACTAATGAAAATAAAAGTCATAGAGGAGAAGACACAGAAACGTTTTCATGCCATGTAAACAAAATGTAAGCATAATTGGAATGAAAGATTTGTGTACCAAGTTTTTGTGTTTCACTTCAATGCAAAGTATGTCAGTGGAATGGCCTGATCCAAAGTACCAGATAGTATTCTAGTGGACCCAGGCTCTAACACCATAAATCAGTAGGACCACAAAGCTCATGAAGACACCCACAAATATTTGCCACTACAGTCTATTTCTAAGAAAATGACTTTAAAAAATGCTTATTATAAATCCTGCTCATGATGCTATGTTCTTTTTGCTTAAAGTTCTATAAAATCGGGATCATATTAGCATATGGCATTGAATGCGAGAGAATCGGATATAGTATGCTAATAACACTCGGCTTAGGCTCATCTGCGAGTGCAAGCCGAATGTCATGTAACTGTAATCTCAAGCGAGAATTGGATCACAGGTGTGGAGAAGATGTAGAACATCATTTCTCCATCTGCTCCATTCCATTGTCTGTATCCTGAGCAATGCCGTTACCGCATTGCGGATGATAGAACCGGAGCCGGTAACCCCTTCATGACCCTGGAATTTTTCATTTTTCATTTTTGTTTTCTGCTCCCCTGCTTCAAAGAGCCATAACTTTTTTATTTTTCCATCAATATAGACATATGAGGCTTGTTTTTTGCAGGACGAGTTGTACTTTCAGATGCAATCATTTATTTTACCATATAGTGTACAGGAAAATTCCAAGTGCAGTGAAGTTGCAAAAATAGTACATGTTTGTTTTTGCGTTTTTTTGGTTGCCATATTCACTATATGGTAAAACCAACATGACGGGGTGATGCCTCGGGTCAGTACGAGTTCGCAGATACCAAATATATATACTTTTACTGGTATCTAGGTGGTGAAAAAAAATTAAGAAGTTTGAAAAACAAAGAAATTGCACTTATTGTGAATGGGGGAATAGGGTGTCATTTGAACTTTTATGTTTTTTTTTTACGGGTTTTTAAAAACTTTATCAAAAAATAAATTTTAACTTGTACACTGCCTCTTAGTGAGGCACCCTGCTGCACAGTCCAATTGCTTCTGAGAGATACCGATGAGCTGCAACCACAACCCGGAAGTGCTCTGTGACAGTTTCCGGGGTCTAGCCAGGACCCTGGGCTGTCACGTGAGCACCAGAGATCCCGCAATATTATCGTGGGATCTGTGATGCAGGCTGCTGCACCTTTGGATCCCGCTGTCAGTGATTGACGGCGGGATCCAAAGGGTTAACAGCACCGATCAGATCCCGGATCCGATCAGTGCCGTTAGCCCGACATCTCAGCTGATGAGATCAACTGAGATGTCGGGTGTTTGATGTGAGCTCTGCGCCGGAGCTCACATCAAACCCCCCTTACCGGCCTATGACGTTGTACAACAAGGTGTTAAAAGGGAGCTCCACTGAGATAAAACTTTTTAATACAGTTCCTGCCCTGTTACATGATGAAGCAGAGCTGTACATTGAAGTTCTAGGATCTATAGATAGCTTATAAATTGATAAAATCATACCTGCCCTCAGCTCTGACCCCTACCTCAGGAGACCTAGAATCTTCAGCCTCGCAGCTTCATGTATCAGAAAAAGCAGGAGGTGTGTCAGGGGCGTGGATTCTGGGAGCTGCAGGATCATCCTACATTCCAGTGAGGAGTGATGATGATGATCCATTGAAAGTTGGAGGGATAGGAAGATACCATGTTCCTATGGGGAAGGGGAGACCATGCAGAGCTGAATCGATCAATGTAATGATTTGCCTCTGCTCCTAGCCTCACAATAACAGTATACATTATGCATCATCATACTATAGAAGATCACAGCATCTATTTGTATCTGCTTGGTGACATAATTGCTATTTCAAGCCTGGACCCCCATCACATAGGATGGTATATCAGGGACAGGATTGCATGTGTGAGCATGGGGCCGGTGGCCACTCTCCCTTCTATAGCCCCTCCCCATACAGAAATGTAAGGGGTCTGGAATGTAGGATGATCCTGCAGCTCCCAGCATCCATGCCCCTAGCAATCCATAGATCCTTCTGCACCCAATACTCAGTGTGTGCACATAACCTTACTGTACCGCTTGCTGCATTTTTTATAAAATCAATCTGCTTCAAATCTAACAGTTCTATGGATGCTGAGTTCTGTATAACTCTGCCCAAGTCACTGATTGACAGCTTTCTGTGTACACTGTGCATAGGCAGAAAGCTGTCAATCAGTTGTGTGGGTGGGATTATACAGCGTTTATGAATAAGGAGATCTATATGATAGCAGGTTTATTAGTCCTCAACTGATAATCTCCTACGGATAAAACTGTGCAGCCCAATAAGTAATACATAGTAGGAATATTGTCTCTGTCTCTGCATCATACTGCTTGCAGATTAGGTGGCAATAACCTGCTGACAGGTTCCCTTTAATCCTTGAATATCAAACGCATCTGCCCATAATATGATGCAGTATTACATGCATTGCAGACTACCTAGTCAAAATAATGTCTGACAATGGTATACAGTATACATATAGGACTGGTCTGTTCTGGCTCATGAAGTGGGTTCAAGAGCGCGGTGCCCCTTTAATGTAATAATATTTTGATGTAATTGTATTTTATTTAGCAATTAGTTGGTATTATACTTCATGAAACCTCTCCAAAAGAGCATCTCTTTGAGAAGACCACTCCCTTATCCAGACCAGATATTGTGTGATATGTGAAAACATGGCAGAATTGAGAACCTATGATATACTGTATATAAATATCTATAAATACACATAATATTTACATATTTTTTTATTTTGTATATTCTATAGTTTGCAAAGAGGAGCTCTTATCAAGAAGAGGGGCATGTCACAATAGCATAGTTAGGTATGTGTACACAATTTGGATTACAGGCATCTTCTCTCATTATACTGGATTTCTATAGCAAATCTGGCTTTTTATTTCCCTGCACCGCAGACAATGATATCTGAACTCTCCTACTCTCGCCAGTTACATATGAACACTTGCAGAAGCTCAAATTGTCTCTCACATTATAATCATTTGTCTCCTCGGTGTGTTTTGTTTGGAAAGCATCTATGAAAAAGTGAAATGGTCCAGAGGCAGTCCTCATTAGGAAATGTAAGTTATCTTGAAAGGTCAGTAATGCAGCTTGGTATAACTTGCACCTGGAAATGAGAGGCCTATCAGAGAAAAACTAAAGCTTTTATCAGTGAAAATGTGTTCTCTCTTTGCTAAATGTATTTCTGTAACAATACAAGTGAGAGCAGTCACCCATGGAACAATTCCTCCAATGATCAAAATTGCTTTTCAAACTTACACTAAACCAATCAAAAGCCTAAAGCTTATAGCACGGAGCGCACACCGAAAACCTGGCTGCAAAGGTAAATCAAGGTTATGCTAACAAATTAGTAAGGAAATTATAGCCGATTCATCAAAACAATTGGGCAACAATTCCGTTGTCAATCACTTTGAAAAAAGCAACATTTTTGAATAACGCACAAAAATGTAGTGAATTTGTCATTTTTAAGCCAGTTTCTCACAGATCGACCAAAATGGACGAAGTTTGGACAGCAAGGTGCCGTAACATCAAAGCTCGTCTGCTATTTGGCCATTATACTTTATTGTACCTTTACACGCCGCTACCAAAAGGTAGAAACCGGCAGGTATCGGACACAATTGTACCTTTTACCTTCAAAACACTGCAAAGTGGCGGCGTGTAATTCAGGAAGTTCCTTCCTGTGTCTTTGGATAACTGTGTTTCAGCCGTGCTGAAAAACAAGCAGGCATAAACCCTATGGTGGTGGCGTGTAATAGGGCACAGGCCTGGGGCGTGCTACAGCGTCATGTATACCACGCCCCATCAGCTATCATTGGTGGGGACTACTGTGTACCCATTGGCTGTCCCTGCACAGGGTGGCATATTTAACGAGCTGACCAGTCACAATAGACATTTGTTATAGCGTCATGTATTAGCCAGCCTTCCTGCGCTGGCTGGCCAATCATGATGTTATTGCATTGTCCAATCACCGTACGAGCGTCGCGTAATACACTACTCTGTCACGCCTATGTAGTTACGGCGCACAATATGTACACCCATATTCCCTTGTTGTAGCGGCGTGTAAATCAGGGAAGGTGCTCCACAGAAGGTAACCTGCGGCACCTGTCGGCACTTCCAGGGATCGAAAATACCTTCTGTAGAGCACCTTGTGGCGGCGTGTATTTGTGGCATCAGGTACCGTTAGCAACCGTTGAAAACGCGTGCGTGCACATGCGGTGCCTACCTGTTGCTACCCTCAGTAGCGGCGTGAAAAGGTACCATTATAGAGAGAGATCTGGGGACTATCATAAGGAAGATAAGGAGTTGTTGGCAGCCATCATAATAAAGTATATATAAGAAGTTGAGCGGCCAAAATACTGTGTATGGAGGCTGTGGGGCATCACTGTAAGGCCAAGGCTCCACTTGTGAGAGCGATGCCAGAGATTCACATGTCTCGCATCGCATCTCCTGGAAAGGCTGCTCACTCTCCAGACAGGAGCATGGAGCTGCATAGAAACACTTGCAGCTCCACGCTCCTGTCCAGACAGCTGGTGGCCGTGCTGGGGGATGCGATGGGAGACACATGTGAGTCCCTCGCATTGCTTTCTCAAGTGATGCCCTGGCCTAATGAGGTTCAAACTGGGGTTCATTATCATTATAAGGAAGCAAAGGGGTATTAATATTATAAGAAAGAATGGAGATTATAGCTCATATTGGAGGACAATATGGAGGTTATAGCTCATAAGGGCGGATGGCGTTTTTAGGGAACTATGTCAAGATGTACAGCAGAAAACCAAAGAAAATGGAAGTTTGCATAGATGGATGTCCAAGGTTATCATGGCATTTGAACCAGATGGAGATGAAAGGGATGAAAACAACTCCAATCATTGAAATGTAGCTGCATGTTAATGTTTATTTGTTCATGTGTCTAATCAGTATTATGGTCCTGTATTGTGGCTGTCAGATGATTAATGGTCAAAACAACTCCTGCTATAGTCCTGTAGTGATCATAGTTCTACAGGGTGGGCCATTTATATGGATGCACCTAAATAAAATGGGAATGGTTGGTGATATCAACTTCCTGTTTGTGACACATTAGTATATGGGTGGGGGAAAACTTTTTCAGGTGGGTGGTGACCATGGTGGCCATTTTGAATCGGCCATTTTGGATCCAACTTTATTTTTTTCAATGGGAAGAGGGTCATGTGACACATCAAACTTACTGAGAATTTCATAAGACAAACAATGGTTTTGACGTAACTTTATTTGTTCATGAATTATTTACAAGTTTATGACCACTTATAAAATGTGTTCAAAGCGCTGCCAATTGTGTTGGATTGTCAATGTAACCCCCTTCTCCCACTCTTGACACACTGATAGCAACACCGCAGAAGAGATGCTAGCACAGGCTTCCAGTATCCATTGTTTCAGATGCTGCACATCTCGTATCTTCACAGCATAGACAATTGCTTTCAGATGAGTGATGAGAAATCGTTTTTTGTGAATGGTGAAGTTTACAAACAAAACCATCGCTATTGGTATAACACTAACCCACAGTGGATAGATCCCTCCAAGACTGTTGGAACACAAAAATTGATGGTATGGTGTGGTATATGGGGTACAAAAATAGTGGGACCATTCTTCATCAATGGAAACCTCAATGCCACTGGATGGAATAATGTAACAATTTCAGATATCCAGTGGCATTGAGGTTGAACATTTATTCTGCAATGTTGCTATCAGTGTGTCAAGAGTGGGAGAAAAGGGTTGCACTGACAATCTAACACAATGTGCAGCACTTTGAACACATTTTATAAGTCGCCATAAACTTGTAAATAACTCATGGAAGTATAAAGTTATGTTAAAACCAAGCACACTATTGTTTTTCTTATGAAACTCTCAATGAGTTTGATGTGTCACATGACCCTCTTCCCATTGAAAAAAATAAAGTTGGATCCAAAATGGCCAACTTCAAAATGTCCGCCATGGTCACCACCCATCTGGAAAAGTTTTCCCCTTCCCATAGACTAATGTGCCACAAACAGAAAGTTGATATCATCAACCACTCCCATTTTATTTAGGTGCATCCATACAAATGGCCCACGCTGTAGTGCTGTATTTATGTACTGATGTTCATGCTTGTGCTGTATTCCTGTATGGCTGATAGTTCTTGTAATGTTTTTATATGCTGATGGTGAGTCTAGTGATATATTTATTTACTGATGGTAGTTCTGGAGATATATTGATGCACTGATGGTGTTTGTATTTCTGTACTGATATTGATTCAAGTGAAGTATTCCTGTAGTGATGGTGGTTTTGGTGCTGTATTCATGTGCTGATTAGTGGTTCTGGTGCTGTATTCCTGTACTGCTGGTAGTTTTTGTACAGTATTCCTGTTGAGGACACAATGATTTGTTCTATATACTGCAATAGCAAGGTATTGCAGTATATAGTCTAAGCAATCTAACAATTGCAGGATCTAGTCCTCTATGTGGATTAAATGAAAATGGATAAAAACTGCAAAAACAAAACTCAAAAACAATGATGGAATTTCATTTGTTCAATGCAGGTTTAAACTACACTGTAGGGAGGGGCCATTCCAATGTACACCTCAGGAAGCAGATAAGTTAGAATCAGCATTGGTATATAACATATACCATCACTTTCGGGTTTTAGTGACTTTGAAAATGAAGGGGTTGTAGCATTGATTTAGCAGTATGGACCCTTTATCTCTGCAAAACGGGATTCTCATCCACCAAATGAGCAAGGTACTAATGAATAGATGGTTGACAGGAAACTCAATATGCAGGAAAAAATGTTATATAGGCAACAGCATGTGAAATACCATCCTATTAAGTCAAAAAGACTGAGGGAAATTAAAGAGTTTCCCAAGACCAAAGTTTACTTAAAAGTTAATTTCAATTAACAGATCTTGATAATAATTTCCACAATTAGATGTGTTTAATAAAAATGTTCCTGTGCTGAGATAATCTTATATATGTGTCCCTTCTATGTACTGTGTAATGGCGGTGTATGACTGTACAGGAACATGGTCTGATCATACCACGTCTCCTGGATGGGGAGGATGTAAATTTGTATACAGACATTTTGTGGTGCCCCTGTGGTCTGGTCACCACAGAGGTACAGCACCTAAGCCATAGGTCTGGTATCCCACTCCCAGGTAAGGAGGAGGCACAAATCCGACACACACGAACGCCTGCACCCAACACCCATCCTAACTCCTGTCCAGGAGATAGAAGGGAATGGAAGTGACCTCATACGAGGAGTCCCATCTCCTTGCAGGAGGAGGGAATAGGCAGAGGGGGTGGGAACAGAAGGTAAGAAAACAGAGAGAGAGGAAGAGGAAGAGTTAAAGAGGGGGTGACGGTCGAGTTAGAAAGAGAGGGTCCTAGGGGGCACGGGAGTGGAGCATTCACCCGTGGGGCCCCAACATCTGGAACCACTGGTTGCAAGAGGGGACTGGCCCCGATCAGGTGGGAACGCTTCAAAGTTCCACCAGGAAACTGGAGGCTGCTGCACCTGTATGGGCAATGGCTACTAACCGTGTATATTCACCGAAATGGTGGCTAGACCTAGGACCAGGGGGAGGGTCACCCATCGCCCGACAAGACCCACAGCCACCTGCTTAGGACAATGTGCACTAAGACGCAGTGCAGGAGAGGCGAGTAGCCAGCGTGCCAGAGTCAACCAGGAGAGGCTTATGCAGGGCCGGCGTTAGGGGGGGCAGACTGGGCAGTTGCCCAGGGCCCCCACTCTCTTAGGGGCCCCAAAGGAGCTGAACTGAAAATAGCAATAAAACAGTAAAAAAAATTAAAAATACACATATTTGGTATCGTTGTGTTCGTAAGAATCTAAGCTATCAATATATTAAGTAAATTCATCCAATTAGTAAATAGTGTAACGGGAAATAAATAAAAACGCCAGAATTATGTTTTTTGGGCCACCACATTGTTACAATACAGTGCAATAAAAGTCAATCAAAATGTTGTATCTGACTCAAAATGATATCAGTAAAAATGTCAGTTCAGGGCACATAAAGTGAGCCCTCACATAGCCCTGAATCTTCAAAAATTAAAACATCATGGTCTCGGAAAATGGAGAATAAAGCTAATTTTTATTTTTTTTTTACAAATTTCTGGGGTTTTTTATGATTGAAACAAAAAAAATGTTTAGTATCTTCTTATTCTGATCTAGATAATCAACTTATGAAGTCACTTTTACCATATAGTTAACATGATAAATAAAAAACTAAAAAAAAATTGTGGAATTGCACTTTTTTTTGCAATTTCAAAGCACTTGGAATTTTTTTCTCATTCTCCAGTACATTTTGTGGTAGAATGAATGATGTCATTCAAAAGTACAACTCATCCCGCAATAATATAAAAAATATAGCAGATCTTTGTTAAAGATGACATTTAAGTAGATGATCCTATGGAAACATTCTTCTTACTGACTGTCCAATTTGTAAATCCTATTTCATTAAACACTTTTAGGTCATTTTTAATCAATATAAGGCGTCCTGTGTTCACAATCCCCATCTCTTTGTGAGAGGATAAGTGGTTACAAAGAGCGACTCTCCCTGGAGGAGCCGTCCTGTATACACAGACAGACAATGATGGGAATGGATGTGTGCGTCTATGTGTGTCGCTTCGAGTATACATCTGTTTGTGCTCAGTGTATACGTGTAATATAATGTGTTTGCGTCACATACCGTGTGTTGCGTGTATGTAACATCCACATTTATAAATCCCAGCAGCACAGACGAGAGTTCCTAGGAGTAAACAGGTCGGCAATCGCCCAACAAACTAGCCAAATGCGGCTCATCATTGGTTGATTGGACGTTTATGGAGGAACAAAAATCCTTGCTCTCGGCAGCAGATCGCCGGCTGCAAACTGCAGAAGAGCTGCCGATAACATGATACTATAAGGGCAGATTGCTCTACTGGTGATTGCTCTGCACCCATCATTCTTCATCCTCATGTGTAAAAAGTCTGGAAACAAGCGCTGAATGACTTGAATATTATAGATCACAAAAACTACTAGAAAAAAGCAGCATCAAAAATTCTTACCATCCATGCCATAGACAGAAACCAAATGCACTTGCGTCCTGTAAGTGCATTTGGTTTCTGTCTATGGCATGGATGGTAAGTATTATAGATCACACTCATTTATCAGTCTGAATTCAGCGTTTGTAAATGTAACCTAAATGTCTGAGTGTGACGGTGCAGTATGTGAGCATTTAGGGCCCACTTTAACCTTTTGCCCAGGGTCCCACTTTGCCTAAAACCGGCCTTGGGCTTATGGCAGGGTGTCTCGGAGGAGTGGATCCAAGCTGCCTGGTAGTTGGCTGGATGGCAGACCCGGAGGACACGGTGCTCCTGCTGGACTGGACTTCTGAACTGAACTGTAAGTAAATGCTTGAGAACGGCAACGCCGGTGTCCTCCAGTTATTCCCCGTGCCCTCCTGCACAGTCATCATCACCATCCCAATAGACTGTCACACTACCCTGGGGTCCCGATCCACCTGTGGGGAGCAATACTTTCTCAGCTGCAGCCCCATCTGCCCCAGCTAGCTAAATCTGCAGCGTCAGCCATTACTGGCCGAATACCACAGGTGACATCACGAAATAGACTTTGAATATCCCCTGTAAATACCCCTTCACTGCATGGCCAGGGCCACGGAGCTGGGTCACAGCCACTATGACCTCCCAAAGACAGTCGACTGGCCCAATTACCGACTACCCCCAGCCCTTGCGGCCATTCCATTTGGCGTCACAAACAGGATATGGACCTCTGCTAAAACCAGGCCCCATGTGCCTAAAGACTGTGTGCAAAGACTGTGTTGAAAGGACTTGTGTAATGGCGACCGCCATAAACTGATGCCATGTGCTGGCTGAGGGGAGTGACACAGACTCCCATTGTGAGATGGGTCAGCCAAAAGCGCCAAAATCTGTGCCCGCCCATTGCAGTGGCTGCAACCACAAAAGATTGCTAATAAACCAAAACGTTCCGACCCCTGGTGTGGCCGACGATGCAGAGAGCAAGAAACGTTCATGAAGGAGTGGAGGAGAACGAGGAAGAGCTGCAGAGAGAGCAGTGTGGAGCTGCTGGAGCGTCATGGCGGGCAGTGGAAAAACCTTCGGCACCTGGCGTCGAGGAGACGGACACCCCCAGTGGCCAGTGGATGTCTCCGGATTAATTGCCATCCATGGACCTGGAGCTCCTGAGAACAGGGAAGGAGGAGGTGAGTCGGCAGCCTCTCAAAGTTCAGACAATGTCACTCGACAAGTGGAGGAGGGCCCTTCTGGAGAAGGCAACCCAGCCAACAACTGTGCCGCAACCAGCATACCCGGCACCAGAGAGACCCGGCACTAGAGCAGAGACCATGATTGCAGGTACCACCGCCGCCCAGGTAGCCGAAACCACCCTGGCTGGGCACCTGAGCTGCGGCCGTGGTATATTTTGGTCCAATAACTATGGGGGTGGTTTACAAGTACTCCCTGGCAGAGGAGGTTGCCAGTTGACAAATATGTTGTCCTGGAAACACAAGGATTAAGGATTGAGTATTGTATAGTTAAATAGTATTACCTAGATAGGTTTGTTATTGTTCATAATTGTGTATATAGATATCATGCTGTAGAAAGTAAGTTACCTGGCTGGGTAAAAGAACTGTAAATAGTAGAATATAGATTGTATTTTAGTTAGCAAGTTAGGCTTGTGTACATAGTCGCTTATTATGATAGACAATTTGATTATGGTCGATGACATAATCAGGACTCCACTTGAAAATAGTTGCCCTTCTTAATGTGCATCTTAGTTTCCAGGCCAACATGGTAAGGTGCATTGTTGAACCTCATTGCAATTTACCCAGACAAACTTGCACTATGAAACCCAGGCCTTAAATATAAACCGTTGGCGTGGGCAAAGAGCCAAACAAGGCCATCCACTGGTGCTCTGTAGCCACGCCCTGGGACGGAGCGAAGGTGGGTTGGGGTGGTTCCCACCAACACACTTTAACCCGGCAAGGGGTCACTCTGTCTTGGTGCCCCTGCAAGACTGTGTTAAATGTTTGCATTGTTACATTTTTGTATTTTTATAGCTACCAATGTTGTGGATTAATGTTTAAGAGAAGTACCTCCTATAAAAAGGAAGATGTTATGGTTAATTTGTACACATGAAAAAAAAAATTTACATGTTCTTTGTGTCACCTGTTTAACACCTTGTATTGTCTTTCCAGCCTGAGGACGTGCTGTGTTTAATAGGGTATGGGTGGGATATGTGGCGCCCCTGCTATCTAGTTGCCACAGAGGTACTGCACCTAAGCCATTGGTGTGGTATCCCACTCCCAGGTAGGGGAGGACAAAATTTCAAGACACACAAACACCTACACCCAACACCCATCCTAACCTCAGGCCAGGGGATCTTGGGCGGATCCTATAGAGGAAGGGTCCCATCTACTGGCTGGGGGAGTGAGTAAGTAGAGGGGGTTGGGAGAGAACAGTTCAGAGTGGGAGGAAGAGGAAGTGTTAGAGAGGGGGAGATGGTCGAGTTGGAGAGAAGGATTCCTAGGGGGCACAGGAGTGGAGGATCCACCGCGGGGCCCCGAATCTGGACCTGACATGAGTCAGGTGGAGAGACTGGTTGAAAGAGGGGACCGGGCCAGATCTGGTGGGAACGCTTCAAAATTCCACCAGGAAACCAGAGGCTGTTGCACCTGTATGGGCAGAGTTTACTATCCGTTTATATTCGCCGAAACGGTGGCTAGACCTAGGGTCAGGGGATGGGTCGCCTGTTGCCTGACAAGGCCCGCAGCCACCTGCTTGGGACACTATGCAACAAGACGCAGGACAGGAAAGGCGAGTAGCCAGCATGGGAGAGTCAACCAGGAGAGGCTTATGACAGGGTGTCTCGGAGGAGTGGACCCAAGCTGCCTGGGAGATGGCTGGATCACAGACCCGAAAGACATGGTGCTCCTTCTGGGCTGGACTGCTGAACTGAACTGTGAGTAAACGCTTAAGAACTGCAACTCTGGTGTCCTCCGGTTATTCCCCGTGCCCTCCTGCACCATTGAACTGTCACCATCACCATCCCATTAGACTGTCACACTACCCTGGGGTCCCGCTCCAGCTGTGGGGAGCAATACCATCTCAGCTGCACTTATATAAGATTATCGTCCCGCCTGGATAAAAGGTTCCTTGCATGCGGCACAACACTAAGGGTGACAACTGGGAAGGTAATGGGAGGAAGGCCCAAGGCGTAGAGAAAGGGGACACGAGACAACTCCTGACACTAACCGGTGTATGTACCCTGAGCTCCCTAACATCCATAAACTGGTCCTTCCCCCCCATCTCCATCACGTGCCTAGTCCCTGGCTGTCCCTCCACTTACCCTGAGTAGTGCCAAGGCCGGTGAATGCATTAAACTTCACCACTACTGTAATAAGAAACAGAGGAAGAAAGACAAAAAGGGGAATATAGACAAAAAGAATATACACCAACAAATGCAGCCAAACCTCAGGGATGAAAGATACTCAGCTTCAGCAACTTCAAGAGACTTCCACCCTCCAAGGTGGTCATTTAATAATGAAGATATTCTATAACTGGCATTATGTGATGGAACATGTGACTATTTAAAGGAAAAGGAGGTGGACACAAACCAGCTGCACCTGAGATCAAACTGAGAAGGAACTACCAGCAAGGGAAGAGTCCTTAACCCTTGCTGCACCAAAAGAAAGCAAATATGTTTAAAACCTAGAGTCTCACAAGGCAATATGGAACTTATTAATATTCCAAGATCTATTGATTAAAATAGAAAAACAGAAGTGTTATGCGGTGACTAGTGGAGCACTGGAAAAGGAGAGGAGTCATGAAATCTTAGAATTAAAAAACTTACTTTATTACAATATTGAGAGTTGCTCTCTAACGCCACTACGTGTTTCAATAGCCAACGCTATCTTCCTCAGATTTTACCTGAGGAATCTGTACACAGAGTGTACACACTCTGTGTCTGAAGGAAGTTCCTCTGCCCCTCACCTGAAAGCATACACCCCAGTTGTGTGGGGGCCTCGGTACAACTGGTCCAGACATTGTTATCAGTTACAATATTAAGCCCTATGTTCTATGGGTCCTCACTATTGGCGCGGTCGCTCTCCCTCTTTGTATTGATTAAAATTAACTTTGTTTGTGGAACAACCTCTTTAACTATCATTGTTAGTACAAAGAATGGAGTAAGTGGCACCTTACATGCAAATCCATCACATCAGTCAAACAGTGAATATGAGTACATGTTCTCATGATCAGTGGGGGTCCCAGAAATGATAAGTGATACATTTAGGAAAATCCCTGCAATGTTAAGATACACAGCCTAAAAGGATGGGGGGGAGTTGGGATACCGCCTTATGTACAAGGTACAATGAATTGAAACTAAGATGAAAAAATGCACTGGCACAACTGTTGGTATAATTTCACAATGTGTAGGAGCACTTTCACACTATACCTATCATACATAGCTAAATGTAAGTATAAACAAGATGGGAATGTCCAGCCATCATACCGCACAGGAAGGGGACATGCTCTGTGTCCAAGAGATGAACATGCTCTGGTCCGACGCGTGTATATTTAGTTTTGCTTTTGTTCCATGTACTTTGCATACATAGGGTGTGTCTCTTGCCTTTTGAGGCCTACTAGCACATAGTGAGGTGAAATACTAGAGGAACCATCCTGATCAGGTGCACCTTGTCATGATGGGACATGTCTACTATAATCTTCTGTTAAAAACAGTGTCAGCTAAGTACCCTATATTATTTACATGTACTACTGCTCTTTATTTATTTTCTTATTACTGCAGGGTACTTGCTCATTGTGTAACCAACACTGACCAAAGAAATCCTTAAAGGCCATGTTCACACTGTGCGTTTTTGATCCATTTTTTTGGGCTGAGTTTTTGCATGGAAAACAGATCACATTCTGTTATGCCCAACAAAGGTAATGAGTTTTTAGAAATGCTCTATGTTTTTAACTGGTCCATTTTGGGGGCAGACAACACATCCAGATAAAGAATGAGCATGTCAATTAGAGATACATTTTTTTTCCTTAGTTTTTTCCATTGACACCATTGTGAATGGAAAAAAACGTAGAGCAAATCATGCATCAAAAACGCATCAAAAATGCAGAGCAGTTTTGGATACTTTTTTTCAAATACGGATCCAGTTTTGCTGCTGAAAATTCAACAAAAGCGCAGCACAAAAAGAGTCACCAAAAAGAATATTAAGTCTATGAAAGACTCCAAAGATATCCAAATACGGAATGACAAACAATAAGATTAATATATATAGATTTTATTTATTAATTTATTTACACACTACTGAAAATAAACATAAAACCAACCTGAATAACATTAACATTGGCACATGTACTATGGCGTATCATGGTGCGTATTGGCTTTGGTTGCACTTGGGGCACATTATATGTTTAACACGGCGGGAAAGAATTTATCTCTCCAGGCGGTCCTATGGTTTAGATTTATAGATACTTTATTTATTATGCGTTTACTGATGTGTTTTAGCTAATACAGTTTTATGGATTCTTTTTTTGTGCATTGGTAATCTTTTGTGCTGCATGTATTATAACCACCTGATTTTATCCTTATTTATATGTAATTATGTTTTCATGTGTACATGGACGTTCTGTATGCATAGTTTTTCTCTAAGCCATCACGTGATTTGCCAACTACCACACTGCCTTTCTTAATGGGTTTTAATAAGGTTGGTTTTGTGTTTATTTTCAGTTGTATGTAAATAAATTAATCAATAAGATCTATATTTATTGGATGTCGTTCAGGTATTGGATATTATCTACAATTGGCAATCTTTTATAGGTTTAATATACTTGTTCATTGTTTTTATCTAAGATGTCTGTCATTGGCCACAGTGTGAATCTACACCTACAGTTGAAACCAGATGTTTACATACCCTATATAAAAAGACACAAATGCATGTTTTTCTCACTCTCTGACATGAAATCATAATAAACCTTTCCTGTTTTAGGTCAATTAGGATTGCCATAATTATTTATATTTGTCAAATGCCACAATAATGAGACAAAGAGAATGTTTTAAGGCATTTTCATTACTTTCAGTGTTCTTTGGGCCATCGTCTTGACGGAGGACACATGCTCTTCGACTCGAACCAAATTTTCATACACTGGGTAGGACATTTCGCTCTAAAATAGCTTGATAATTCTCTGATTTGATGATTCTTGTGATAGGGTCAAATCCTTTAGTACCAGATGCAGAAAAGTAACCCCAAAGAATTATGGATCCTCCACCATGCTTAACTGTTGGTAGGGTGTTCTATTCCTTACAATTTTGTTTGTGCCATCTGTTGCTTTGCATTGCCAAAAAGGTCTATTTTGTTTCATCTGTCCACAGAACATTTTCTTAGAAGGATTGTGGTTTGTCAAGGTACTCTTTGGCAAAGATCAATCTTTTCTTTTTATGTATTTTCTTCAGCAATGGTTTCTTCCTTTGACTTTGCCCATAAAGCTCTACTTGGTCTAGTGAGAGGCGTATGGTATTTGTTGATATCATGACTCAAGACTGTTCAAGTTGGCCTTCAGGTCTTTGGATGTTTAACATGATGCTTTTTCCACCACTTGCACCAAATCTTTGAATACATCTCTTATCAATTTTCCTCTTTTCCCCCACATCCAGGGAGGTTCTTAACGGTTCCATGCTTAGCAAATTTCTTAATAACATTGCACACTGTTGAAACTGGGAAACCAAGGTCTTTGGAGATGACCAGCAATACCAGTGAATCCTGACAGTGAGCAAACCACACACTGACAAAATGTAAAAGTCACTTTATGTGACTGTAGACTTTTAGCAGAAGACTAGATAACATCTTTAGGTGATTACTTAGTGGTAACACATGTTCGTCTATAAATAAGTGAAAAAAGTGTTTTTTTTATTATATAGGGCACAGCATTTACAGACAAATTGTATTATCATGGTTTCCAACAATTAGATTTCTTGCAATGTTTATGCTTAGTTGTTGCTCTGCACACCTTTAATGGAACACTAACCAACTACCGAACACTCAACAGAATAAAAGGTCTAGTGGAAATCTTGTCTGTCATCTCCACCATTAGCTGTCATTTGCTCAGGTGACAGCTGAATGTTAACATTGGAAGGAGCTGCTGAGTATTATAGATCATCTTCTGAAAATGAGAAAGAGGTGACATCACAGGTACAGATATCTGTCTAAAGAATAGGACAGTTGATCAATACCTGCTGATTGTGCAAGCAAGATGACAAAAATGTGCAGATATGATGCTGCTTTCCCTTTCACGTTGCAATATGGATTATGGATTATTTCTTTAAAGGGAATATGTCAGCAGAATTCCCCCCACACCTCAAACAAACTGTTTTTTTTAAACCTTGTTTTCATTGAAAATAAAAGTTTTCATACATTAGTGCAAATATTACTTGAAATATACATGGTAAGGCTATTATGAGATAGTAGACAGCAGAATGTACATTCCAAGCATGGCTACATCAAGTCAAAACAAAAATAAAGCAAAAACTAGTAGGGGGAGGGGAAGGTGGGAAGAAAAGAAAATTTCTGAAACAGGTCCTTTTCTTGCATATAGATCACCTAACAGGGGGTACATAACGTTGGTCTGTTCTTGAGAGTTGTGCAGGACCCACCAACACCAGGATAGACCTCTGACACCCAGATGTATCTCTACATGGCAGCTCTACCAAATATATTTCTATACAGGTGCTTCCCCCAGTAGTAGTTGCTCTTGTCATCACACTGTTTGTTGGAAACAAGTTCTAATGTCATCCGGATGCGTTGTGGAAGCAGAGAAATGAAACTTTCCCAAGTATCAAAGAAAGACTGCACCTTTTCCTCCTTATGCAATGAGGCCTCAACTCAATCCATGTGAAGCAAGAATGACAGTTTGTCTACAAAGATCTTAAAAGGAGGAGCTTGGGCATGCATCCACACCTGCAGGATAGTCTTAACACCGGCTGCCATCACACAAACTATATATATATGGCCATGCAGATCTTTTAAGGATGAGTCCAGCGATTCTGTCACAAGGCCAGTCCCCTGTTCCCCCTATTCCATTACTAAGAAATAAGCATTTATATTGATATGCAAATGAGGTTGTGGATCTGAAGACTCCATCACTCTAGCTTTATTCAAAGGCTATCCCCGCCCCCTCATGCTTGACTGGAAGCCTCTATGACATCTAACTTCAGGTAAAGGAGATGTAAGTCAAGCAGTAAGAGGCAGAGGGGGAATATGGTGTGAAATCCTGCAGACAAATTCTCCTTAACCCCTTTACCCTCATGCGATTTTATATTTTCAATTTTTCCTTTTTCCCTTCTTCCAAGAGCCATAACTTTTTATTTTTCCATCAATATAGACATATGGACGCTTGTTTTTTGCGGGATAAGTTGAACTTTTGAATTACCTCATTTATTTTACCATATAATATACAGGAAAATGGGAAAAAAATCCAAGTGTGGAGAAATTGCAAAAAAAGTGCAATTACAGGTTTATTATTTGGGTTTTTTATTCACCATGTTCACTATATGGTAAAACTGACATGTCGGTATGATGCCTTGAGTCGGTACAAGTTCGTAGATACCAAACATGTATACTTTTGCAATTATCTATGTGGTGAAAAAAATTCAGAAGCTGAAAAAGAATTGCACTTTTGTTGCCATTTTCTGTGACCTGCAGCATTCTCACTTTTCGGAATCTGGGGTTGTGTGACTGCTTATTTTTTGCTTCTTGGGCTGATATTTCTAATGATTAGTGATGAGCGAGTATGCTCTGCGCTGCTCGGTACTCGCACGAGTATCACTGTACTCGGGCTACTCGGCGAGCACCGAGTAATCTTGCAATACTCGTGCTTTATGTTTTGCTCGTGGTCCTCATCCCTGCATGTTGGCGCTCTTTAGAGAGCCAGCCCACATGCAGGGATTGGCTGGCAGACCACTGCAATGCCACAGCCCTGTTAGTTGTTGCATTGCAGTGATTGGCCGGCCTGCACAGCGTGACCGAGCCTTTATAAGACCCGGCCGCGCTGTGCTCTGTGCACAGCCATCCAGACAGTGAGTGTAGGGAGAGTGTCTGCTGTTGCTTAGGGACAGATTTGCGGCCCTCATAAGTAGATCCGGAGCAGGGCTGCAAACTGCTGCTGACCACAACAGTCCTTCTCAGGACTAATCTAGGAGGATATAGGCAGGTTGAACCAGATCGGAATCTAAGCTTTTCTGTCACCATAACAGTCACCAGACTGTTGTACTTACTAGCTTGATACAGGTTAGGGACTTAAATCCTACTCTCCTGTGACCTGAACAGTCACCAGACTGTTGTACTTACTACCTTTATACAGGTTAGGGACTTAAATCCTACTCTCCTGTGACCTGAACAGTCACCAGACTGTTGTACTTACTACCTTGATACAGGTTAGGGACTAAAATCCTACTCTCCTGTGACCTGAACAGTCACCAGACTGTTGTACTTACTACCTTGATACAGGTTAGGAACTAAAATCCTACTCTCCTGTGACCTGAACAGTCACCAGACGGTTGTACTTACTACCTTGATACAGGTTAGGGACTAAAATCCTACTATCCTGTGACCTGAACAGTCACCAGACTGTTGTACTTACTACCTTGATACAGGTTAAGGACTAAAATCCTACTCTCCTGTGACCTGAACAGTCACCAGACTGTTGTACTTACTACCTTGATACAGGTTAGGGACTAAAATCCTACTCTCCTGTGACATGAACAGTCACCAGACTGTTGTACTTCCTACCTTGATACAGGTTAGGGACTAAAATCCTACTCTCCTGTGACCTGAACAGTCACCAGACTGTTGTACTTCCTACCTTGATACAGGTTAGGGACTAAAATCCTACTCTCCTGTGACCATAACAGTCACCAGACTGTTGTACTTACTACCTTGATACAGGTTAGGGACTAAAATCCTACTCTCCTGTGACCATAACAGTCACCAGACTTTTGTACTTACTACCTTGATACAGGTTAAGGACTAAAATCCTACTCTCCTGTGACCTGAACAGTCACCAGACTGTTGTACTTACTACCTTGATACAGGTTAGGGACTAAAATCCTACTCTCCTGTGACCTGAACAGTCACCAGACTGTTGTACTTACTACCTTGATACAGGTTAAGGACTAAAATCCTACTCTCCTGTGACCTGAACAGTCACCAGACTGTTGTACTTACTACCTTGATACAGGTTAGGGACTAAAATCCTTCTCTCCTGTGACCATAACAGTCACCAGACTGTTGTACTTACTACCTTGATACAGGTTAAGGACTAAAATCCTACTCTTCTGTGACCTGAACAGTCACCAGACTGTTGTACTTACTACATTGATACAGGTTAGGGACTAAAATCCTACTCTCCTGTGACCTGAACAGTCACCAGACTGTTGTACTTACTACCTTGATACAGGTTAGGGACTAAAATCCTACTCTCCTGTGACCTGAACAGTCACCAGACTGTTGTACTTACTACCTTGATACAGGTTAGGGACTAAAATCCTACTCTCCTGTGACCATAACAGTCACCAGACTGTTGTACTTACTACCTTGATATAGGTTAGGGACTAAAATCCTACTCTCCTGTGACCTGAACAGTCAGCAGACTGTTGTCGCTGTATACAGGCAAAATGCGCAAGGGCGTTGGCAAGGGCGTTGGCAAGGAACAAGGAACTGGACGTGATGGTGGTGCAGGCAGGGGCCGAGGTCGTGTGCAAGTACTAATTTCGCAACAACAAAGGGGCACATCTACTCGCTCGCACGTCCTGTCCCAAATTCTTGGGGCCTGCAGCAGTACATCGCTCTTGAACCAAGACCAGTGTCAACAGGTTGTTACTTGGATAGCGGAGAATGCTTCAAGTCAGATGGGCACCTCCACAAACACCCTGTCTTCCACACGGTCAAGTGTCAGTAGCCGTGATACTGCACCGCACATTTCCCAACCTGATCCTCCTTCCTACCACCAGGCCGAGTACACGTCCACGGACATTACTGATCCCACACTAGGACACTCGGAAGAGCTGTTCACGTATCCATTCGCAGAATCTGGCCTCTCGCCAGCTCCTGTTGAAGTGGGTGATGAGGAGATGGTATGTACAGATGCCCAAATATTTGAGCAGCCACGTTCTCACGAACGGAACGTTGGCAACGTGTTTCAACAAGGGGTGGATGATGATGAGACACAATTGCCAGGAAGTCAGGAGGAGGATCAGGGTGCGGAAGAGGAAGACGACGTGGTGGATGATCCAGTAGCTGACCCAACCTGGCAGGAGGATATGCAGAGCGAGGACAGCAGTGCACAGGGGAAGGGAGGCGTAGCATCCCAACAGACAGTACGAAGCAGGGTCGTGTCCGCAGGCAGAAGGCAGGCAACCGTTCCCCGGAACAACAACACGACTCAAGGTGCCTGTGCAAATGTTAGGTCTTCCTGAGTCTGGGAGTTTTTTAAGTTGGCTCCAGATGACTCTAAAAAGGCCATTTGCAACACCTGCCATGCCAGTATCAGCAGGGGTAGGAAAACTAGCAGCCTGACCACCACCAGCATGATCAGGCACATGTCAGCCAAGCACCCGACTTTGTGGGAAGTACAACAGAGTTGAGGAGCGGTGGTTGCTGATGTCACTGCTACGTCTTCGCGTGTTGTGCGTGCGAGCCAATCCCCTGTCCATGCTGGCCGCGAACAAGCCTCCGGCCCTGCACCTGAAGTTGCCCACGCACAAATAACACCACCATCAAGCACGTTGTTGTCCCAGAGCAGCGTTCAATTATCCATTCAGCAAACCTTTAAACGCAGGCGCAAATACGCTGCCAACGCTCCACATGCCACAGTCCTAAATTCTCACATTTCGCGACTCATAGCGCTACAAATGTTGCCTTTCCGGCAGGTGGAGACGGAAGCATTCCGCGACCTGATGGCGGATGCTGTCCCACGTTACTCGGTCCCCAGCCGCCACTATTTCTCCAGATGTGCCGTCCCCGCATTGCATAACCACGTGTCCAACAGCATCACACGTGCCCTGAACAACGCTGTTTCAGCCAAAGTCCACCTAACCACAGACACGTGGACAAGTGCTTGTGGGCAAGGCCACTACATCTCCTTGACGGCACACTGGGTTAACATTGTGGAGGCTGGGACCCAGTCTGAGCGAGGGACGGAACACGTTCTTCCCACACCAAGGATAGCAGGCCCTACCTCTGTCAGGGTTTCACCGACACTCTACAGCTCCGGAATGTCATGCTCCTCAGCCTCCTCCTCCTCCTCCTGCACATCCTCATCCACTGTACCCTCCACACCAGTCCCAAGCTGGAAGCACTGCAGCACTGCCTCTGCGAAGCGGCAACAGGCTGTGCTGAAGCTAGTCTGCATAGGTGACAAACCCCACAATGCAGAAGAGGTGTGGACAGCTCTGAAACAGCAGGCTCACACCTCTGAACCTAAAGCCAGGAAAGGTCGTGTGTGACAATGGCCGGAACCTGGTGGCAGCTTTGAGGCGAGGCCAGCTGACGCATGTTCCATGCGTGGCCCATGTGCTCAACCTGGTGGTTCAGAGGTTTCTAAAGTCATACCCAGAGCTGTCTGAACTGCTGGTAAAAGTTCGCCGTCTGTCTGCACATTTTCGCAAGTCACCTGCTGCTTCAGCTGGCCTTGCCGGCTTTCAGCGCCGTTTGCGTCTTCCGGCCCACAGACTGGTGTGTGATGTCCCCACGCGTTGGAATTCAAATCTGCACATGTTGGTCAGGATATGTGAGCAGAAGAGGGCAGTTGTTGACTACCTGCATCACCTAAGCCGTCGGGAAATGGGTCAAACTCCACACATAACACCTGAGGAGTGGAGATGGATGTCCGATCTATGTACCGTCCTCCAAAACTTTGAGGACTCCACCAAGATGGTGAGCGGCGATGACACCATTATTAGCATCACCATACCACTACTCTGCCTTCTAAAACGGTCTCTGCTGAAAAACAAAGAGCATGCATTGCAGGCGGAGCGCGATGACTTGGAGCAAGAAACAGTACTGGGTGTGGGTGATAACACACAGCCCAGCCTCATCTCATCACAACGTGCAGTGGAGGACTATGACGAGGAGGAGGAGGATGAAGACATGGAGCAACTCTCTGGCCAAATTGAGGATATGATATGCACACCAGTCATACCCTCGATTCAGCGTGGCTGGCCAGAGGACAGGGGAGATGAGGAGGAGGAGGAGGAGGACAGCATGTTCAGTCATCGTGTTGGTCTGGATACTGAAGTGATGGCTGTTAAGAGTCTGGCGCACATGGCTGACTTTATGGTAAGCTGCCTTGCTCGTGACCCTCGCGTTCAGAACATCTTTGATGACAATCAGTACTGGTTGGCAACACTGTTAGACCCACGCTACAAGGAGAACTTTATGTCTCTCATTCCTGAGGCGGAGAGGTCAGCCAAAATGCAGCAGTTCCAGAACGCCATAGTCATGGAAGTAGGCAAATCATTCCCCTCACAAAACGCTAGCGGCATAGGTCAGGAATTGGTGGACAACCAAGGCGTACGGCCGAGAGGGGCACAAGTCCAATCCGCCAGAGGTAGGGGAACAGTCTTTACAATGTGGGACAGTTTTCTCAGTCCCTCACGTACCACAGCCCCTGAGGTGCGGGGTAGTGCCACAAGAAATGCTAAGTTTGGCCAGATGCTGAAGGAGTACCTTGCAGATCGAACAACTGTACTGCGAGATTCCTCTGTGCCTTACAATTATTGGGTCTCCAAGCTGGACACGTGGCATGAATTGGCTCTCTACGCCTTGGAAGTCCTGGCCGCTAGCGTTTTGTCAGAGCGTGTTTTCAGTGCCGCAGGTGGAATCATTACTGATAAACGCACCCGCCTGTCAACTGAAAATGCTGACAGGCTGACTCTGATCAAGATGAACAAGGGTTGGATTGGGCCAGACTTCACCACACCACCAACAAATGACAACTGAATTTAAATTTTGTTATGGGAATTTGCCATGTACCTCCACTCACCCATGGGTACACACTTCTGGACTTTGGCTAATCGCTGGACTGCTCCTTCTTCTCCTCATGCGCCACCATGATGACCGTTACAATAGTTATATGGGGAAGGAAACGGTGTTCACCAGTCCGCGCTGCCAGGATCCACTTATTCCAGGGAAGAAACTCACGATCAGATGTGATATGATCAAAACCTTTTATTGCATCCAACGCGTTTGATCAAAACCTTTTATTGCATCCAACGCGTTTCAACGCCTTTCCTGGCGTTGAAACGCGTTGGATGCAATAAAAGGTTTTGATCATATCACATCTGATCGTGAGTTTCTTCCCTGGAATAAGTGGATCCTGGCAGTGCGGACTGGTGAACACCGTTTCCTTCCCCATATTACTGTGTGATTCCACGTGCAAGTGGTCGGTGGGAGTCCAGCAGCAGCCATCCGGATAAAACACTATATGTCTGTGTACCAGTTGTGGGTCGCACAACTGAAATAGGTGAGTGGTTCCTTTATACCACCGTATTATAAGTGTCTAAGTGATAAGGCACTATTGCGCCTCTTGTTCCCCTTCCCCTTTTTCTTTTTGTTACAATAGTTAGGCTGTTGTTTCAGGTATACCCCCAGTGGTAAATTTTTTCACCCATTCTTTTAGAATGGGCATTACAACGACAGGAGACCCGCTCCTTTTCAATGGAAAAAATGTTTTGAGGCCCTCATGCACGTCTCTATCCAGGGACAATGTGGAGCCTCCCAATTTTTGGCTGCCCTGCCAAAGGGCTATACTACAATACACCCACTTCAGGTTTACAGGCCCTCCTGCACGTCTCTATCATGGGACAATGTGGAGTCTCCCAATTTTTGGCTGCCGTGCCAAAGGGCTATATTACAATACACCCACTTCTGATTTACAGGCTCTCCTGCACTCTCTATCATGGGACAATGTGGAGCCTCCCAATTTTTGGCTGCCCTGCCAAAGGGCTATACTACAATACACCCACTTCAGGTTTACAGGCCCTCCTGCACGTCTCTATCATGGGACAATGTGGAGCCTCCCAATTTTTGGCTGCCCTGCCAAAGGGCTATACTACAATACACCCACTTCAGGTTTACAGGCCCTCCTGCACGTCTCTATCATGGGACAATGTGGAGCCTCCCAATTTTTGGCTGCCCTGCCAAAGGGCTATACTACAATACACCCACTTCAGGTTTACAGGCCCTCCTGCACGTCTCTATCATGGGACAATGTGGAGTCTCCCAATTTTTGGCTGCCCTGCCAAAGGGCTATACTACAATACACCCACTTCAGGTTTACAGGCCCTCCTGCACGTCTCTATCATGGGACAATTTGGAGCCTCCCAATTTTTGGCTTCCCTGCCAAAGGGCTATACTACAATACACAAACTTCAGATTTACAGGCCCTCCTGCACGTCTCTATCATGGGACAATGTGGAGCCTCCCAATTTTTGGCTGCCCTGCCAAAGGGCTATACTACAATACACCCACTTCAGGTTTACAGGCCCTCCTGCACGTCTCTATCATGGGACAATGTGGAGCCTCCCAATTTTTGGCTGCCCTGCCAAAGGGCTATACTACAATACACCCACTTCAGGTTTACAGGCCCTCCTGCACATCTCTATCATGGGACAATGTGGAGCCTCCCAATTTTTGGCTGCCCTGCCAAAGGGCTATACTACAATACACCCACTTCAGGTTTACAGGCCCTCCTGCACGTCTCTATCCAGGGACAATGTGGAGCCTCCCAATTTTTGGCTGCCCTGCCAAAGGGCTATACTCCAATACACCCACTTCCTTACAATGGGCACTTCAGGTTTACAGGCCCTCATGCACGTCTCTATCCAGGGGCATTGGTGAACCTCCCAATTTTAGACTGCCCTGGCAAAGGAAAATACTAGAATAGACCCAGTTCCTCAAAATGGGCACAATATGTCAAGAGGCCTTCATGTACGTCTCTTCTCAGGGACATCGGAGTGCCGCACAATGTTTTCACGTAAAATCTTTCATGTAATCACAAAAAGTAACATACACCAGCTGTATCTCACTATTGGGTATGTGCCCTTAACATTTCCACCCTGAATATTCATTTTGGTGTCATTTTGGAAGGTTTTCTGGTGACTCCGTAAAATTGGCGTGAAACTCGTCGGACAAGATTGTTCACAGCTGTGACTTATGAGTGAGAAATGCTTCCAGGGGTCTTCCCCATGGTGTTGCCATGTCATTTGAGCACTCTTCTGAGACTTTTGTGACATTTTTAGGGTTTCTACATGCTGCCGGCAGTCATTTCATAAAAATACTCGGGTCTCCCATAGGATAACATTGGGCTCGGTACTCGGGCCGAGTACACGAGTATCTCGGGATGCTCGGCCCGAGCTTCGAGCACCCGAGCATTTTAGTACTCACTCATCACTACTAATGATACCATTTTTCTGTAGATATGTTGTTTTGATTGCTTGTTATTGCATTTTATTGCGAAGTTGCGGTGACCAAAAAAACATAATTTTGGCCTTTGGACTTTTGTTTCCGTTACGCAGTTTTCCGATCTGATTGAGTGATTTTATATTTTGATACATTAGGCATTTCTGAACACGGCAACACCAAATATGTGTATTTTTTATATAGTTTTATTTTGAATCAGGCAGAAGGGGGGTGATTTGAACTTTTGACGTTTTTTTCATATTTTTAAAAGCTTTTTATTATTTTTCTTTATATATATTTATATCCACTAGAGGGCCTCAGCACTGTACAGTCCGATCACTTGTGCTATGTAGAGATGAGCTGCAGCTTATCTCTATATAGCACAAATGGACACTGTAGATGATGGCGCTTGCCATCTACAGGAAGTGAACCCAGAGAGCTTCCGGGTCACCACAGGACCCCAGGCTATACAAGTATCATATCACGATCCCACGATCCCTGCCACAGGGATCAGTGAATGACAGTGCAACTCAAAGGGTTAACACCGCCGATGAGAGGTGTTAGCTACACATCTCAGCTTTTCTGTCCTAACAACTCCCTACCCAATGACACACTATTAAGTAATTGGAGAGAGCCTTTTAATGTGAACTGATATAATAATCAAATAATAATATTTATTCATTTATATAGCACTATTAATTTCCTTAGCAGTTTACATACATTTGCAACACTGTCACCGTAGGGCTCACAATCTAAATATCCTATCAATGTCTTAATGTGTCACACATGGTGATTGCAGGGCAACAGAAGCTGAGCATACTGGAACACCATGGGAGCTTATCTGTAATCAATGGGATGCCTAATATGCTTAAAAGGACGGCGGTCAATATTACACGCTAAACGGAGAAGTAAACTAAAATGTTTAAAAAGAGAATATACACAAAATCCTTAATACCCTTGTCTTGAAGGCGAAAGATCAATCCAGTAGGAGTAAGAAGCAGATTTCTCGGATAATATTACAATGTTGCTTATTTTCATGTCTACTATTGATTTATGAATTAAAAATGAATACGACGGTTACTCTTTAAAGATTTCTGTTACTGAAAATATGACAACACTCAACTCAAGCTAAATTCTGACGTATTGAGAATATATTTACTTAAAGTCCTGCAAAGAACAGATCCAATAAGAAAGCTGATTTATTCCTCACCAGCACATTTTTTGCCCGTGCCTCGCCTGCGGCTACAGTATTTTGTATACTTCAGACTGTCATAATCGCTCTATTCATTCTGTTGCACATATTTATTTGTAAAACCGTGCAGTATATATTAATAATGTCTGAGCTTCTGCCGAGACCTGAATTATTAAGTGCATAAATAACGTTATACCCCAAAACATTAACTTTCAGAAATGATCACGTTCTTGCCTCGTCTAGCGCGGAGGGAAGATATATGGCTTCAGAATTAGAACACATTTGTTACAGACATTCACTACCGACTAAAGCAGAGTTGAGCAGCAATTACTTCTCTACTGTCCAGAAGCCGCTATTTATCCCTCTCATTTCTGCAGTAAATACCATCTCACATTATCATAGTGTCACGAGAAACTAGTCCTCCATAGACACAGGCCATTAGTGGCATCAATGCTTGCGCAAAATGAGAAAAGACAACTCGGCCTCAGTTCTTTGCGGTGTTTGAATTAACTCTCGTGCGCCAATATGATCTCATAATGATCACAACAAAAGCACTTTGTTAGTCTGTCTTTACCTTGGAATACTATATCATTACTTGTCCTGCTCCTGTGTCTCTATTCTCCTTATGATAGACATTTATATATATATATATATACTGTAACTACTCATCATTGTGAGACAAGAGGGCAAGGAAAAGATGATTGTGTGCACACAGTGTCAGCGGGTATCAAGTCTTTCTTGTCACACTAATTCTACAAATTCAACACAAAATTCTACTTTTAGTCTCTTTATGACAAGTATCTTTAGTAGTTAGTAGATCTCTTTTGGCTGTTACTACCTGCTGCAGACACCAGCTTTTGGCTGCGTTCCTAAGGTATCTTAGCTCCTACCTCATAGACAACAACTTCCAGCCAAGCTCCAAATGGACCGCAGGAGAATAGGTGAATCCCCAGTTGGCACAATACACTTACTTCACCATGTACAGACCAAGCCAGAATCTCATCATTCGTCACACTGCCCAGGTTATAACTTTTTAGAAGGTTAGGTAAATTTGTGAATGAGACAAATTAATATTTACATGTAGCCCAACATTGGGCCCGCAGAATCAAAGTTACTGGTTATCACTTAGTACCCAAGTCTGCCTCCATTTCACTAATATTGTTGGGATACCGTGCTGCAATTGTTTTCTTCAAATCCCACCAAACCAAAAAGGTCAGGTTAATTAGAGCATCAGAGATTCTTGAGCACTGTGTTTAGTCAATCTTTGGCATTCCCTTTAGAATGAATGGAGCAGCAGTGGCCATCATCCACCTCCATTCCATTCCAACAGGCTCTTCAGCGCCTCGGTTCCTGGTTCAAACTTAAGAATACCCCTATAAAGAGTAAACTATTCACAATCAGTATGAGTAAAACACTGGTAGAGTGGTCAAGTTATATCCAATTTCATAACTTTGTTGAGGCCTAAGATTACCGATTGGAATAAATAGTCCACAATATTGCAGGGACTACAGATATTTACAATTAGTAATTAGTTATTAATTAGAACAGTTAGTTATTAAAAGAGCTGTTCACTATCTCTACTATGTCTTTTTAAAATACACAGTCCCACTTGTAAAATCAAAATAACAGACACTCACCTCCTGTGCCGGCATCATTGCAGCTATGTCAGCATCGGGTCTACTGTGGCACGCATGACCTGCCATTGGGCTAATGCACACTCACTTGCTTTTCTGAGGTTCACAAGAAAGGGAAGTAAGTGTGTAACAGCCCAATAGTGGACGCTGATTAGGTTCAGACCCCAAGTGGAACCCTGGGACCATCATCACTAGCTGGAGGTAAGTATCTGTTGTTTCTATTTTACAGGGAGGAGTACTTATATTAAAAAGGGTTGTCCAGGTAGTTAAAATTAAAAATGTTTCTGCACTTTACCTAGGTGTTCCTTGTAAATGTGTGAGCTTGCTAAATGCTTAGAGTGTATCCATCATTTTGATTTCAATTGTATAAATCAATAGATCACATGAAAATAAGCAACTTTGTAATATATTTAATCAGACAAATTAGCTTCTTTCTCTGTCAGAATTGATCAGTCATTATTAAAATTCTCAATTCTGAGATAAAATCTGTATTCAGTGAAGACTTTCCCATTACTGGGATAGGAAATGGCGGCTGTTACTTCTGAGATACTATGTAGATAAAAAAGGGAGGAGGGGCGCAGCTCTGCATCTAGCTCCTCCTTCTGCCTCTAGCTCCTCCCTCCTCCCATTGTCATAGCATCTCAGCAGTTGCAGCTGCTATCTCCTATCTCAGGAATGGGAAGGTTTTCACTGAATGCAGATTTGACTTCAGAAATGAGAATGTGGATTATAACCTGCTTATTTTGGCAAAGCAAGAAGCAGATTTGTCTGATAAGATATATTACAAAGTGGCTTATTTTTATGTGAGTTATTGATTTATGAAATAAAAACTAAAATGAATGTTATTCTATATCAGTATGTGTGTATATGTGTGTATGTATGTGTTATATGTGTGTATATGTGTGATTGTATGTGTTGTATGTGTGTGTATGTATGTGTTGTAGGTGTGTGTATATGTGTGTGTGTTGTATGTGCGTGTTAAATAACAGAAAAAAATGAGTCAAACTTTGGCTGCTGATGTATTTATATAAATGGCCAACTGTATATTTTGGTTGGAAATGATTTCTAATTATTTTTCGCTGCACTTTAGAATGGGGAATGTGCCTCCCAAGATGAGGAAAGTATAATATTAGCAGTTGTAAATGAAATGTAATTAATTTATTGTAACCCAATTAAACAAACGGATTTACATCTTTGCACAACTTTTTCCAGATCCTTTTGTCGCAGAAATCCTAGTGGTTTCCTATGTACAATATGATGACTGGAAGATTTCTTTAACTTCATATGTACCGTAATACTGAACATTTTTAATGCACGTCCCAGAGAAGATCTTGGGAATCGTAAGAACATTTGTAGAGACCAACAAAAAAAATTGTATGAACTATAAACTATCTAATTGTAATGTTGAAAGTAACTACTCAACTACCACAATTTACCTTACTTGATCTTTTCCAATTCTTCTTTATAACCATGTTCTGCAAACAAAATATATTGTAGTAGTGATTTTTCCAATGAGAACCACAACGGCCAGAGGGATCTTCATTCCTTGTTAAGGCCTAATCAGTATAACGTATTCAGGGCATTTAAGAGCAATGAATTTGATTACCATGTGCACTGAATGATATCTGTTTTAATCTACAGAATACTATACAAATCAACAAAGTATTAAAGTCTCATGTACAATACCAGTACATGCAGTGGTTTGTCATACGTGTTATTTTGTTGTTTTGCTGCCTCCAGTCTGAATCTACAGTGTGCACATTATGATAAAACCATTGCATGAACTGGTATGTCCAAACTGTTGACTGGTACTGTATACTTTTTCATTACAGGAGATGTAAAACTGTCCAACTAACTTAAATAAGGACAACTTTCCTTTAGTTGCATCATTTTTCCTAGTTTCAGATTATAGATTAATATTATACTAAAGAGTATCCACAATTTCAATTTTTATTTCATACATCAATAATACACATGAAAATAAGTAACTTTGTAATAAATCTTATCAGACATATCTGCATCTTTCTTCTCGACATTCCTTCTCATAATTCTCAATTCAGAAGTAAAACGTGTACTCACTGAAGACAGATTGTTCTAATACTGAGATCGGACATGGCAGCTGCTGCTCATAACGTCTATGTAGGCAGAAGGAGCTCTGCCTTTAGCTCTTCACATTCATAGAATCTTCTCCGCAGCACCTATCATCTCCTAACTCAGTAATGTGATAATCTATGTCACACCTCCACCAGAGCCTGCTCCTGAAACATCTGCTTCTATCACCTGGCACCGTTGTATTCACTTTGTAGATGGCGCTGGTGATAGAGAAGGAGTCTGGACCAGAAACTCTGATCAGTGCAGGCTCTGCCTATCCACTAAGGTTAGAATGGCTGGGACCTGTAGTACTTTCCAGTCTGACAGAGTGGGTGTGAGTGCTGTCCAGCCTAAGTCTTGGCTTCAGCCTATTAGAAGGCACCACACCCTACTAAAGCCGTCAGCTAACTGCTGGAAGGTGCCAGATATAGCTTGCGCTCCCTGGCTAGTCTCCTGCTGTCCATTAGTGTTTTCCTGTGGCCTGTTTTTTGGACTCTTCTCCTGCCTGATGCTTTTGGTCATTACTGCTATCTCGATTATGACCCAGCTCCCCAAGCACTCTAGCAGCTCCTGATTTTGGCCTTTTCATGACCCCCCGGCTTTGACCGTGTTTTTTCCAGTCTTTTGTTCATCCCTTCAAATAGCTGCCTATGGGTGGGCTGCCATCTTCTGGAATCTGTTGTAAATCCAGATCCTTGTATAGGGATTAGAGGATGTCAGGGTTTCTCAGGATTCTGCCAAATAGACTGGCTTGTGCCAAGACTGTCAGATAGCCACTTTGAGCCTGAGGCCTCAGACAAACATCCCATTCTGTATTTAGTGAATTCAGATTTTACTTGTGAATTGAGAATTGTGAAAATGAATGATCAGTCCAGGAGGAGAAAACAGAATTCTCTGATAAGATATATTACAAAGTTTCTTATTTTCATACTGTATATACTAGTTATTTATGAAATAAAAATGGAAACTGCAGCTACTGTTTAAGTTCAAACTAGTGGTCTTTACAAAGTTTGTATTAGATTTTTTTCAATTAAATTTTGTTTAAAATCTTTTTCCTTTTTAAATAAATAACAAAATAATTAATGAATAACGTAACAGAGTGACTTTTTAAAGCACCAGTCCGGCGATTTTCTTTATTATAGCCCTGTAGTGGTGCTACTAACAAAAGTTTGCTGTACCTAGTCTTATACTTACCACCCACCATGTTCAGCTCTTCCTGGTGCCACTCTGGTCCCAATCCGCCAAATTGTGACCGCAACTTCTGACTGACCAAACGTCAGAGATGTCAGAGATCTATAATAGCCTCGTTCTGGCTCTCATAGATTTACATTGAGTTGTGATTCACAGATCACCCAGCAAACATTGGAGCAATTCGGCAGGTCACAAACTGCTAGAGACCGATCATAGTGGCGCCGATAACAGATGAAGACGGTGGCTGGTAAGTATGAGACCTAGTGCAGGGTTCTTACATTAGTGGCACCACTCTAGCAGTGCACTGGTGGTGCTTTGCTATTACTGAATTTTATATATGATACAAATTATGGTTTATGATACTGACTTAATCACTTTTTATGAACTAGGGATAAAGTTACTTTAACTTTGGAGATTTTTGGTATCAAGAATTGCTGAATTAACTTTTCCAAACCGATAATTATATACTTATTTACATACTATGTAAAATTAGGCTATGAATTTAATTTCTGAGCATAACTAGATACGATATGTCAATTAAAATTTGTTGTCAAAACTGCTCTATCTTCTACTGTATATGACACTTAGAACTGCTGCATAAAAAATGCTGCAAATCACCCTGAATATGTCCTTATAGACCAATACTCGGCGAAACCCTCTGACCGAATGGCGAGAATAGTCATGCATGAATGTACACAGAAAGCAACAACATCAGAATGATACATTCAGCTAATACAACTGGACCACACACGTGTACAACACAAAAGAACATTGATTCATGCACTTGCATTGTAGTTGTCAAAAGCCTCAAACCTGTCATCAATGTGTTAACTAAGGTTATTGTAAAGGCTATAAGTAAAACAGCTGGCTTAGGGAAACTTTGTGAAAAAAAAGATGATTCCATTCTAGACTTGTGTTTGCTCCGGCTTCATATAGCTGTGTTTTTCTACCTTTTATGTAGACAGAAGCCTACATTGTAATGCCCTTTCCAAGTAAAGATTCTATAGCTTATGTGAAGAATACATCCACAGCTACACAAAGTAACATCGTTATTCAAGCAAGACATTTGATCCGCTTGTCTTCTTTCTCCTCGCGTAGAGGTGGGATTTCCAGTCACCTTATTGTACCCTGACCATCCTATTCTTCTGGATGAAAGAAATAACTATGGATAAAAACGCAACTTTTTTTTTTATCAACTACAAATATTTTCTATTTCTATACTATTCATGAAAACTAGAGAAGCTGCAAGAATTGGAAATCAATTCTCACTAAAACAAAAAATATAGGCAATGGAAGCCCAAATCGGGGGTTACATTGTTTTAGGGGGATTTTGTAAGAAGGTTTGTTTTGGCTAAGACTTTTATGGTATGACTAGACGGGGGCCCGATTCTATCGCATCGGGCGATTCTAGAACGTGTGCGATTATACAGTATATTAGTCCAACTACTCCCACTACTAATCAGAGAGTCACTGGAGGGCAGCGGAAGCCCGCTGTTGCACAGGGTGGCCATCACTTGGCAGGCACTGCTGCTGCTTGCCATTCCCTTATGCACTATCTCTCCCCTCGTGTTGTCTCTCCTCCATCTGCACTCTTTCTTTCCCCTGTGTGCTCTCTCTTCCCCCTGTGTGCTCTCTCTTCTCCCTGTGCTGTCTCTCCCCCTGTGAGCTCTCTCTCTTTCCCTGTGAGCTCTCTTTTCCCCGTGCGCTTTCTCTTCCCCCTGTGCACTCTCTCCCCTTGTTCTATCTATACCCCTGTACACTCTCTCTCCCCCAATGCGCTCTCTCCAGTTGTGCTGTTTCTCTCCTTGGCATTCTCTCACCCCTGTGTGCTCTCTCTTCTCTTGTGCTGTCTCTCCCCTTGAGTGCTCTCTCTTCCCCATGCGCTCTCTCTTCCCTTGTGCTCGCTCTCTCTCCCTGTGCACTTTTTCTCCTCCTTATCTATCTCTCCCTTTGTGCAGTCTCGCCACTGTTGATTCAATCTCTGTTTTCTCTGCAAAACTAACAATGCTCAGAATGCTGAGCTCTGTACAACTCTTGCTCATGCTACTGATTGTCATATGTTTAAGTGCTGCTTTAAATGGTTCAGCTTTATATGCATGTTGGGTTGGAGACCACATGACACAAGTAAAATTAAATAAAATATATAGAGTTAGGACCACCCTGATGAGATTGCCTTGATATGGCAGGGTGGCTCAAAAGATTGTTACTCCGATTGGTGTTCTTAGCTTCACATGTCAGCTGATCAGAGCGGCTGACATGTACAGGGATTGATGCGAGCTCAGTGCATGAGCTCGCATCAGAGGGAGGGACAAGGCCAAGGATGTATACATATCCTTGATATTCTTGTAGAATAAGGTAGAGCGCACCAGTTGGGGTGCTCAAGGGTAAAAAACAAAGACTATGTAAAGTATAACCTTGGCATATGACAGAAAAATAGAGAAGGAGTCACTTGTCTGATGCAAAAGATCCTTTTTATTGATTAACACCAACGATCGATTCAGCCATAATAAGACCGTCATCAGGGTGGATCTATAATGTACAAGCAATCAAATAAGAAACAAAGGTATATACAAAGACAAAGGTTTTTCACAAATATTATACATTTGCATACAGCATTTTAACTTTCATCTGAGGAAAACCCACAGATTACCAGAGATAAGAAAAGCATATCTCAAAATATCATATACGTTTCAAGGTTGGGGAAGGCAGTGCGCGCTGCGCGGTTATGCTGAGGATCACAGTTGTGTCCGATTGTGCGCTGTAACTGCATTAAAGTGAAAGAACATGTGATCACTATGGGTGATCACTCAGCATAACCGCGCAGCGCGCACTGCCTTCCCCAACCTTGAAAGGTATATGATATTTTGAGATATGCTTTTCTTATCTCTGGTAATCTGTGGGTTTTCCTCAGATGAAAGTTAAAATGCTGTATGCAAATGTATAATATTTGTGAAAAACCTTTGTCTTTGTATATACCTTTGTTTCTTATTTGATTGCTTGTACATTATAGATCCACCCTGATGACGGTCTTATTATGGCTGAATCGATCGTTGGTGTTAATCAATAAAAAGGATCTTTTGCATCAGACAAGTGACTCCGTCTCTATTTTTCTGTCATATGCCAAGGTTATACTTTACATAGTCTTTGTTTTTTACCCTTGAGCACCCCAACTGGTGCGCTCTACCTTATTCTACAAGAATATCAAGGATATGTATACATCCTTGGCCTTGTCCCTCCCTCTGATGCGAGCTCATGCACTGAGCTCGCATCAATCCCTGTACATGTCAGCCGCTCTGATCAGCTGACATGTGAAGCTAAGAACACCAATCGGAGTAACAATCTTTTGAGCCACCCTGCCATATCAAGGCAATCTCATCAGGGTGGTCCTAACTCTATATATTTTATTTAATTTTACTTGTGTCATGTGGTCTCCAACCCAACATGCATATAAAGCTGAACCATTTAAAGCAGCACTTAAACATATGACAATCAGTAGCATGAGCAAGAGTTGTACAGAGAAACCCACAGATTACCAGAGATAAGAAAAGCATATCTCAAAATATCATATACCTTTCAAGGTTGGGGAAGGCAGTGCGCGCTGCGCGGTTATGCTGAGTGATAACCCATAGTGATGACATGTTCTTTCACTTTAATGCAGTTACAGCGCACAATCGGACACAACTGTGATCCTCAGCATAACTACGCAGCGCGCACTGCCTTCCCCAACCTTGAAAGGTATTTGACATTTTGAGATATGCTTTTCTTATATCTGGTAATCTGTGGGTTTTCCTCAGATGAAAGCTAAAATGCTGTATGCAAATGTAAAATATTTGTGAAAAACCTTTGTCTTTGTATATACCTTTGTTTCTTATTTGATTGCTTGTACATTATAGATCCACCCTGATGACGGTCTTATTATGGCTGAATCGATCGTTGGTGTTAATCAATAAAAAGGATCTTTTGCATCAGACAACTGACTCCTCTATTTTTCTGTGGTGTGCCAGGATTATACTTTACATAATATATATATCCTTGGTCATGAAGAGGTTAAAGTGGTTGTCCACTACTTGGACAATCCATTCTCATTTCCCATGTGCACTCCATGAAAATAAAAAAGCCTATACTCCTTCAGTGCCAGTGCGGGGTCAGTGATATTAGAACTTGCGTTCCCAGGCACATGTGACATTGTTATGGTATACAAGCCCCACGACCAATCGCTGCCAGCTTTTTTTCTCCCTGCCTTTGGAAGCAGCTAATAATAGGAAGTGAGTGATAGCCGCAGAGTTCACTTCTTGATCCTTAATCATCTGATAGTGGGGAGAAGGAATTTGGTGGTAATTGGTTGCGGGGCTTGCGTGTCATAGCAAGGTTATGTGGGTCTTTGGAACAAGAGTTCCAACATCATTGGAACCACGCTGAACTGGAGATGAGCATAGGTGTTTTTTATTTTAATGGGGGTGCACATAAGAAATGAGAAAGGTTGTCCAAGTAGTGGACAATCCCTTTAAGTATGAATGAACATGACACAACAAACATTTTACATTTTGAACTAAGTGAATTCATCTATAGCCATAAAACATGGAAACTACACCTTGGCACCAAATATTAAAGGATGCCTTCCAGAATAAATGCAAAGCCCATTCCTTAATATCATACTTCTGTGCTTAGATGTGAAAGGTCATCTGGAAAATTTATATTAATTACTAACCTTAGGGTCATCAATTTCTGATTGGAGAGGTTGTAACACTTGGCCTCCCTGCTGATTAGCTGTTCCCATGAATATAGCGGCAGAAGTGCTTAGGTGCAGAGCTCAGTTAACTTTATATACAAATCAAAAGAGGAAAATGTGCAGTACCTGACCCCAGCCACTATGCAGTTGTGGAGCTGTGTAGTTCTGCTCCACAACTGGGTGCACTCAACAGTTGCTAGCACGGGGAACAGCTGATCCTGATTGGTGGGATTCCAGGGTCACATTCCCATCTATCTCAGATATTAATGACCTATCTTAAGGACTGGACATAATATAAAGGTATCGACAATAATTTTAACGTTACGGTTCAAAGCTCAAACTTTCATATTCGGTCAGATGATTAGCTATTTTGAAGATTTAATGCAGTAATTAACAAAGATGTAAAGGGGATGTCTTCTGAAGACATTTTTGACTCAAGATACACCTAGATCAGTGCTGTAAAATGACCAACTTTAAAAAGAAACAACTTTCAAAATATTCATGGTGCCCAATAGCACAAACGTTATTTTTCAAAGCTGGTAATCTCACTCCTCTCATTTTGGGATATCTGAAGCCAAAAAAGAAGGGTAAGGAAGCACACATCTGTATGGGCATTATAAAGGGGGGGGTTCACTCTTCAGGACCACTCACTATCAGCAAGTACAAGACCCCTCCATGAATTACAAAGACAGCCGAACTTGTCAATAGCTTTCACATATTGATCCATTTTCCCAGCAGCAACTCAGTAGAAAAAAACAGCTGATCTGCAGTGATTAGAGAGGATGGACACAAAATTGGATTCTCTAAAACCTCTTTATAAAGCATAATATCTGTCCTATCCCTAGATGACATTGCAAAGGGGTGTCCTAGTCCCAAACTGCTGGAAGACTATTGGTCACTAAAAACCAAGAAAAATAATAAAGTGCAAAGGAAAGATTTATATACTACAGTACATGCATTAGTAATTGCTATCAATCTAGACAATGATTTCATGCAATGAATTTCACGATGAAACGAACATAGTCATGCATTAATGGATTGTAACTGGCCAATAGCGGAATGCCTATAGGCGCTACAGGTTATACGCTGCTTACCGACTCAGACGACTTGAGCATAGATAAAGGCTGTGAAAAAGGTTAGTATGTTATGGACGTCATCAACAATAGCAAGACGATAAGTCATCATCCAGGTTGTGTTTTACCAAACATGTTCAATATCATTCTGTAGTACAGTAGTCGTGCCACCCACATTAGGATCCAATACATGAAATATATATACCAATATAGACTGTATATGTGTATTTATATTTTTAGTACTGTTTTTATATCATTTGTGTTTAGACATTTTTGTTTTATGCATGTGTTTGTAAGCTATGGCCACAATGTCCCTTGAAAACTAAATCCAATTATACAACAAAGTCAAAAGACTTGTTGCTTCGGTATATACAGTGGTGTGAAAAACAAACAAACTAATTGAAATATTAGACAGAGTTAACACAAGTAAACACAAAATGCAGTTTATAGATTAATTTTTTATTTTTAGGGGAGAAAAAAATCCAAACCTAAAGGTCCCTGAGTGAAAAAGTAATATTCCCCCTTAAAACATAAATTATCTGTGGTTTGTTACATCTTTGGGAAGCTGAGTTCAATTTCCCTGCCACACCTGTTTCTCAATCAAGAAATCACTTAAATAGGACTTGCCTGACAAAATAAAGTAGACCAAAAGATCCTCAAAAGCTAGACATTATGCTGCAATCCAAAGAAATTCAGGAACAAATGAAAAAAAAACTAATGGAGATCTAGCAGTATGAAAAAGGTTATAATGCCTTTTCTAAAGCTTTGGGACTCCAACAAACCACAGAGAGAGCCATTATACACAAATAGTAAAAACATGGAGCAGTGGTGAACTTTCCCTAGAGTGGCTGACTGACCCCAAAAGTGCAGTGAACACTAATCCAAGATGTCCCAAAAGACCCCACAACAACATACAAAGATATGCAAGCCTCACTTTCCTCGGTAAGGTCAGTGTTCATGACTTCACCAAAAGAAAGAAACATGCAAAAATGGCAGCATGGCAGAGATCCAAGTCGAAACAACTGCTGGGCAAAAAGAACATAAAGTCTCATCTCATTTTTCCAGAAAACATCTTGATGATCCCCAAGACTTTTGCGAGAATACTATGTGGACTGATGAGACAAAAGTTGAACTTTTTGGAAGGTGTATGTTCCATTAATCTGGTGTAGAAGTAACACAGCATTTCAGAAAAGGAACATCATACCAACAGTAAAACATGGTGGTAATAGTGTGACGGCATGTGGCTGCTTTGCTGCTTCATGTCCTGGAAGACTTGTTGTCTACGAAAAAATCATAAGGCGAATGTATGGTCATCTGTTCGCGACCTCAAACTGAAGCGCATTTGGGTTATGCAGCAGGACAATGATCCAAAACACACCAGCAAGTCCACCCGTGAATGGCTTAATAAAAACAAAATTAGGTCCATCCAATGGTTCAGTAAGAAGCAAGAGGGGCACTCACCCATGTAGTCTTCAAATGCTTTTATTAATCACCTGTGACATCATACGGTTAGATGGTGTAGTGGGGGCGCAGAGGGGAGCAGGAGACACTGGATGACAGCGCAATTTCGCACCTACCTGGTGCTTCTATGGGTGGACCGGTAGAAGCACCAGTTAGGTGCGAAACGGCGCTGTCATCCAGTGTCTCCTGCTCCCCTCCCTTACCCCACTACACCATCTAGCCATATGATGTCACCCGTGATAAATAAAAACATTTGAAGACTACATGGGTGAGTGCCCCTCTGTTTCCTACTGAACAATTGGATATACTTGTTACCTGCCACTGGAGGGAGCACCACCCCTGTCTTGGCCTGAACTTGGCAGCTTTGTCCTGTTGTTCTGTGCTGTGTAAGCGGGTGGTCTATCCAGCGTGGTGCCCGGAACCTTAATTGCAAAAACAAAATTAAGACTTTGGAGTGGCCTAGACAAAGTCCTGATCTTAATCCGATTGAGATGCTGTGGCATGACCTTAAAAAGGCAGTTCATGTTTGGAAACCTTCTAATGTGGCTGAATTACAACAATTCTGCAGAGATGAGTGGGCCAAAATCCCTCCAGAGAGATGTAAAAGACTCATTGCTCAAACACTTGATTGTAGTTGTTGCTGAGAAGAGTGACCCAATAGGTTTAAATATGTTTAAGGGACAATCACGTTTTCACACAGGGCCCTGTTGGTTTGAATTTCTTTTTCCTTTAATAATAAAGACCTTCATTTATAAACTGCATTTTGTGTTTACTTATGTTATCTTTGTCTAATATATAAATTTGTTTGGTATCTGAAACATTTAAGTGTGACAAACATGCAAAAGAATAGGAAATCAGGAAGGGGGCAAGTTCATTTTCACACCACTGTATGTGAATATCCTCCCACATTCAATAACAATCTTTCCCCATCTCTAGGAACTAAGTAAAGGAAAGTCTAAACTTATGATGTAAAGCAATACGGTCTGTGCACATGTTGCAGTTTTTTCACGTTTCTTAGTCTCAGCAAAGTGAATGAGATTCCAGATGTCATATGCATTTTTTTCTTGCAGATTTAAATCTGCACTATGTCAATTCTTTCAGTGTTTTTTGCTGCAGATTCTAATGCGAATACTAATAAATGGCAACAAAAGCATTAAAAATGCATGAAAAAATACTTTCATAAGGGCGTGAATTTGATGCTGCGTTTTTTCCTGCCAACACGTCAGTAATTACAGCTGATATATTCTACTACAAATACTGAACGTGTGCACATACCCTAAGGTTTTGTGGCTCCATTGGGACTTCTTTCTAAAAACCTGAAAAATGAGATTCAACTAGATCCGCTGATGAGTCAATTAAACTTAAGGAAGTAGACCGAGTACTTGTCATTTTCGGCAATAGATGCCATTTTAAGGTGGGCACAAAAATGTGGTCATCTGCGTTTGTGCCTGTTTGAAAATGAAAGCTATTGCCGAATATGGGGTCAGACGGAGGAAAAAGTGACTTTGTCTACTTCATTAAAATTAATGACCCCATCAGTAGATTGTCCTGAATTCCATTTTCCAGGGTTTCAGATGAAAGCCCCGACGGAGTTACTGACGTGTGCCAAAAATGTGATATAAACCTGACCTAAGGCACAAATTTTAATAGTCCTAAAATTAATTTAAAAAGTCACTCCTGAAGTGCTTCAACTTCAGATACCCCAGTTAGCGCCTTAAACAGATATCTACATACTGTAAGTGCCAATGATACATTCCTCCGGAGCTGGGGTATGCATAAAGCCCACTCAGCTGCATCAGGATCCTGTGGATATAGCGGGCCACTGCCTCTCAGAACAGATGGCGCCTTGTCTTCTCTAGCAGTTACACTAAACCCATATCTCTGCCCGAGGGTATGATGGAGATTACCATTAACCCTTTCTCACCTGTAGATTACAAATGATGTTATCTTCTCCTGTTCGCTGCCCTAACTAGCCAGGGAAAACGTGTATGGATGTTATCATTACATTAATTGTTTTACATAAGGATAACAGCAAAACATATTTTTTGTTTTAAAAATGATACATATATATGATGTAGCCACAGTCGAAGAAAGAGGCCAACATTCTGTTTGTACACAAGGGTGCTAGGACATCTGTGTCCATTCATGCTTCACCAAGTGGACACGGATGTCCCATAACAACCTAGCCACAAAATGCCCTAAAGGGGATATCCCAATGGTCCTTCAGAATACCTGTCACAGATGTCTTTTACATTGCCAGTTACAGAACTGTCTCAACACCACTGCCAGTTACAATAAAAAGATCTTGTATACAGTGGCTCAGTAAATCTAACTGGGGTCTTGGGTCTTCATCTAGGACAACTGGAAAGAGTTTGTATGTTCTCCCTGTGTGTGAGTGAGTTTCCTCTGTGTTTTCTCCCATACTCAGTTTTCTCCCATACTATAAAGACATACTGATAGGGAATTTAGATCGTAAGTCCTAGTAGGGACATTAATGGTAATATTTGTACATTGCAGTGAAATATTATAGCCCTATAAAAGTTAAATAAAATGTAGCAAGCCATGATTTGTAAGTCATAACAATCAATTCCATCAACAATAGTAAAAATGATTTGTAAGTAGAGATGGGCAAATCTGCAGATGTTCAGGTTTGCTGAATCTAGCTGGACTTTAAAAAAAAAAAGGCCAACCCGTGGGTGTATTTTCTGGCATCGCAACTGAAATGGTATTGAGCGAATATACCAGGAATTTACCGATCATACCATTCTTGGAGATGGGGAATGGAGCACGAGCTAGGCGAGACTGTATACCCACTTTAGCACTAATGAACAAGACATGGTTTAAAGTTAAGGTCTTACTTGGTCTTGTGGGACATACCCCTTTTACTTTGCTGTGGTACCGAAGATATTTGGTTGCAGAGCTTCAGCCCCGGGAAAAAGTGGACATTCAATACGTGGCACAACTATTGCAAAATGAGACCTTTAAGAGTTTTCAACATTTAAAAGAAAAAATTCACATCCCCCAGACTAGTTTCTACATTTATTTGCAGTTGCTCCACACATGGACAAGTCAACCTACACATAGGAGAACTAAAAAGGGGAATCATCTACTGTTTAACACATCGTTAAGCCACAGTGGAGGGAAGGGGGTTATCTCTGGCATATATGGCATTTTAATGCAAAAGTTTCAATGGAATATGACCTTATTGGTCAAGGAGAAATGGGAGAGAGATATAGGGCCTATTGAAGATGAAAAATGGAATGATATAGTGGAAGCAACTAGAGATGGGCGAGTCCTAAAAGACTCGGAATCGCAAGACCCCAACGAGTCCGAGTCAAGGACTCGGGACTCGTTGCGAATCCAGCGAGTCCAATGTTAATGAATAGGGAACCGAGTAATAGCGAATAATGACATTTACAACTCGCTGATGTGTCTCTGAAAGTGTGCGAGTCCAAACTCGCTGGTTTTTCTCTTATTTGGAGGCTTGGAGCCGATGATGATGCACACTACACTCCCTAAAAAAATTGGTTTTAAGTGCGCACAGCCACCCAGATGTGGTTTGGTGTTGCTGTATGCGTCACTTGCTGGCGGGGTAAGTGTGCGCGCTCACACTTGGCAGTGAAGCCGCACACTACACTCCCTAAAAAAATTGGTTTTAAGTGCGCACAGCCACCGAGATGTGGTTTGGTGTTGCTGTATGCGTCACTTGCTGACGGGATAAGTGTGCGCACTCACACTTGGCAGTGAAGCCGCACACTACACTCCCTAAGGTGGTGTACGTGCTAGCAGCAACGCACTGGTCTGCCACAGAAAAAATAACGCTCTATGGCTTATTAGGAACAAAAATCGATCTGGTGTAAAAACAAAAAGGAAACAGCACCTCAGCTAAGCCTCTGACTGCAGCTGTTAGCAAAGCTGAGTGAGTAAGCTAAGCTATGAGGTCCGTCCTGTGTGCACTCTAAGGCTTCTCCTTCCTTCCCTCCCTGCCTGCCTGCCTGCCTACACAGCACTACTCTGTCCTCCTCCTAGCTCTCAGAAGAGCTTTTTGGGTTAATATAAGGAATCTTCCCTACACTGACAATCCCTGATCTGCTCCAGCATATATCTCTCTCTCCCTATACTAGGTCAGATCGTCTCAGGAATGTGGCCAAAATGGCGGGGACAAGCCTTATATACTGCCTTGCCTGTCATACATTACATAGGCATCACGATGGACAGCAGCCAATCATAGTCCTGACACAACCAACTTTGCTATGCCATTACTGACTATGATTGGCTATCTTCACAAGTTTTCTGACCTAACACGCACGCTGTGCTGACTCGGAACATAACAGATTCTGTATTCGAGAGTCCGACTCCCGAATACAGTATACAGGACTCGGAATCGTAGACTCGTAGGACTCGGAATCGTAGACTCGCTCAGACTCGCTGCTGACAGCGGGTATCTGTGAAGAGTCAAGCTTATTGACATTGAATTCCATTGGACTCGTCACTGTGCGAGTCCAAGCTGGGAGATTCGCCGAGTAACGAGTCCTGCGAGTACCTTCAGAATCGCCGAGTCCCGAGTCCTAGCGAGTAGACTCGCCCATCCCTAGAAGCAACCCCTCAATTATCCACCTGTGAGACCCAAAGATTATCTCAGCTTTATCTGCTGCACAGAGTCTATAGGACTCCAAAATTCTTACATAACGTAATGATGCTTGCCTAAAATGTGGGGCAATTTCAGCGGATACAATGCATATGTTTTGAGGATGTAGATTTAACAACACATTTTGGACCAAATGCTTGAGATATGGAAACAATGTATTTGACAGAGACCTGCCCCTACAACACCTGATGTGCGTTCTAAGATACATAGAAGAGGAAATGGTGGATACAGATGAAGGGATAGGGATAAAGAGAGTGATTTATCAAGAAAGAAAAGTGATTGCAAGACACTGGCTGAGTGATTCCCCATTAAGATTACAAGAGTTTGTGGATAGGATATCTTGGATGATCAAGATGGAGGAAGGTGTATACAAGAAAAGGAGAGCCATTCATAAGTTTGACCAATTATGGTGTAGATGGAGGATATATCACGGAGACTACTCCATAGACATTCTGAACGCTCTAATAAGATAGATATAGTTGTATACCTGAGAAGAATGGATACATGGTGAAGAGCCTGAGGGTGTATGGTGAATGGCTATCTTAGGGTACTAATGGAAACAGTTCAAAAATAATTCCTAGCTAGGTGTAAGATAGGATACTCTGCAAAGTATATTAATGGAAGTGTCATTTACCCTAATATGCCATAGTTGATATTGTAATGTGGATGGAACATGTGAACGGAATGTTATTACTTGTCATTATTGGTATTCGAGGGAAGAGGTTGGGGGGGTGGGTACACAGAAGGGAGGGGATTGGTTGGGGTGTTCTTTCTGTTGTGTTGTATTTTTATTGGAAAATCGGTTAATAAAAAGTATCTGATTTAAAAAATAAGACTGGTTCGTGACCGGACTTGAGTCGAACTTGAGCCCGACCCCCTAACCCCATATAGGTCTATAGTGACCTGAATGTCTGTGCTATAAAATGGTGGTAATAAGAGCTAAGTTGTTGCAAGAGGAAGTAAAATAGGGATTAAAGTAAGACAATTATATTTACTGAGTTTCTGCCCTTCTGTCACACTGGTTCTGGGTTCACTTATTAAACTTTGTGAATATTCCCCTGTGTCCTCCGCCCACCATCTGTGCCGCCATCTGTGATTGGTTGCCCTACACACACTAGTGTAATAATCCCCTGTATTGTGATTCCAAGCACAAATGAAGCAAACAGCTTTAGCCTGCAACCATGTGATTTATCTTGGATTAGTATCATAATACCCTATACCACTTTTTAATTTATTTAAATAAAATATTTTTTAAAAATGGCCTATGATCCTCCCCAATTTTGATACCCAGGCAAGATAAAGCAGACAGCTGGGGGTTAGTCTTCTTAGCCTGGTAAGACCCATGGTTATTGAGAGTTCCCCATACCAAAATAACTTCACACCTTCCATGAAGCCCTAGGTTTTTAATGGGAGGGAAAAATAAAACCTTTATTTGAAATAAAAAAACACACACCCAAAACACTCCTGTAGGTCTGAAGTAATCCACCATAGCGTAGATGATCCTGGCTCTGCTAAATCCAGAAGCTGCAGTGATGGAAAATGCGACCACTCACTGCAGCTTCTGGGACACACTGACAGCTGTGGGGAAGCCCTCGGCTATGAGAAGAGGTGAGATCACTGAGATCACCAAAGTTGATGGCCGATGGCTTCCCCATTCCCTACCAGTAAAAGGGGTGAAAGAGGGTGTGTTTGTTTTTTTATTTCAAATAAAGGATTTTTCAGGGTTTGTGTTTATTTCTTTTGACTTACAGTTTAGTAATGGGGGTGTCTCATACATCCCTACCCATTGCTAACCTGGGCCTTGATCGCAGTTGTGATTTTTGACAAATCACAGCTGTCATTACCCTTATAGTACCGCAATTGCTACTGCTCTAGGGCAATTGGGATGAGCCAGGTAAAGTGCCCAGGATTTGGCCCATCTAATGGATGCACCAATCTGGAGTGGATATGGGCTGCAATTTTTAGCGTGGGGAGGGCCCAATAACCATGGGTCTCTCCAGGCTGAAAATACCAGCCCTCAGCTGTGTGCTTTGTCTTGACTGGGTATCAAAACTGGGGGAAGGACCCCACACCAATTTTTAAAATATTTATAATTTAAAAAATGCAGGGGGTCCCCCGTATTTTGATACCCAGTCAAGATAAAGCACACAGCTGATGGCTGTAGGCCACAGCTGTTTGCTTTGTCTGTGCTGGGGATCAAAAAACGGGGAACCACATGCTATTTCTTCAAATTATTTATTTATTTTTACACTAATGTGTAGGGCAACAATCACAGACTTTGCACAGGAATGGGCACAGTCGATGCACTATTGATGCGTCACAGAGGGTGAGAAGCAGGGGATTGTTCATAAGGTTTAATGAGCGGTCCCAGAAGCAGTGTGACTGTGTCGCGGAAGCTCAGTAAGTAGAATTGTCCAGCTTTAATCTCCATTTTGCAGCGGTAAATACTTGCTGATTGGCTGCCCTGCAGCATTTCAACAAGCTTTATACGGGGGTCCGAACATAACACAGACTTCCTTATACAGACATAGAAAAGTACAAGATCGACAATAACATGATCCTAACACATTCACGTACAATATGTATTCACTTAAATCATTATTTCTCTGTAAAACTAATTGTGAAATTCACAATTGACAAGTATTAGAGTTTTTGATGCATACACTATGCTCATACATCCGCAGCATTATTACAAGAAGTATGGACATCTAATATTCCCTAGTAATAATCTCTCTGAAATGACTCACCGTTTCCATACAGACGTTGTCCTTCTGAGACAGGACAACTGATAAATATATTGTTCCCAAGACATGCTCAGGATGTTGTGGGTCCTTTAATTTAATGCAACGTCTTTCACACTGCAGATAAAAATATAGAGATTAGTATGAAGATTGTCAGTAATGACTTATACACGTGTAGTGATTAGTACTACGATAGATGAACAATGAAAAAGCAATGCACTATACCTTATTATTAGATCTTGTTACTCATTCAGATGAATTCTATTTTGACATAAACATGTTTTTCTTATTTTGTGCACTGCATGTCAAGCTGAAGCACAGTGATATAAACCAATATAATTTGCCTTGACACATATCAAGCTGTATCCTATAATTGATAGGAATACTGCATAGAAACCGGATGCGTACAAATATATATTTAGCCAGTTTTGTCAGCATCCACATCAGCGATATTCAGTTGACACATTCTTATTGGCGAGGCTCTTTCTTAATTTATTTCATTGTGCGTACATATATGATTTTTCGTGACCAATTTAAAATTACATTATACTCCATGTATATGTGCCCTCTTTAAAGAGGACCTAACTCTCCCCTGCTGCATGGCATCTAAATGCAGCACTGAATGCAGCATATCTGCTGCATTCAGGGAAGGGGTCCCCCATGTGTCTGTGTGCTGTGTACCCAGAGATATAGCCTTTGTAAAACTCATAGTTAGAAGCCATGGAGGCAGTCACTGTGGCTGGAGGAGAGCTTGATTGACTGTGGCCATTCCATCCCCCACTCCTCTCTGTGTTGCTTCTGCTGTGCTGTTTATGCTTTGTAAGGGCAGAACACTGGAGCTGATGTCAGGGCAAATGATTTGCATGCTGTGAGTGACAGTGAGGAAGAGGGTAGATCCATCACAGCACAGCAGAAGCAACACACAGAGGCTGGGCCAGAGATGAATCTTATTACAATATCATGCCCATCGGGGCGTGATAGAGGATTATGGAGGCTGCAAACTAACACGCCCAGGGGGACTATTGCATATAGCCCCCACTTCATTATCATTCTAATGAGTAAGTATAAAAACGTTTTTTACAACATTGAAAGCAATCATTTAGCAGAGAGAGGGATAGTTATAATGGTAAAAGGAAGGTGGCTCTTAGGAGGTGACAGGCTCCCTTTAAGAAAGCCAACACTTTGTCTGACTGGTGTCCACTCTTTTGGGACAGGTCTTACTATTAGGACCTCCCTTATAAAGACTGCATATATCCATTTGACCTTGATCTCTCTGCTTTACCCCGAGAAAATAAATGCAGCGAGGGACAACAAGGTCCAGTAGAGAAAAAGAAAGCCAGACAACAGGGAGGACCCTAAGTATCTTGATTATAAAGCGTGGCTGCAAGTGAGTAAGTCGCTACCAAGTAAATAGAACATATGGTCACAACCCACTTACCAAGCAATAAGAATATTTTAACCCATTTACTAGAACCAATTATACCATTCAAGGCCACCCCTCAAGAGACGCCACTACATCAATCCCATTACAGCACCATACAACCCAAGGTAAGACAATGTGACACAACTAACACCTAAAGCTACCCCAATAGGAGGGCCAAATACTGACTAGCTCACTTTTTTACTTCCAGAGTTTCACATAAAAACTTTACCAATATCAACACCTTGAGGTATCCTTAGACTACCACCGACGTGGGAACCTAAAGAGCAGCGAGAATATCTACATAATAAGATATTAACATTATTTTTAGTACCTATTACATTTTAAACTCTTTATATGTTTTTATAATATTGTAATTACATCTTCTAAAACTCTGTACTACTGGTAAGGTACATTTTTAGCACCACTCGACTGTACAGGTGTATGAACTTTATATTATATTTTAATGGTTTTTAATCCGGTTTAATAAACATCCCACGTAAGGGTTAACCGAATACCGTTTAGTGTTTTCTATATGTGCCATACTTTAAGGGTACCTTTACACACGGCTACATTTGTAGCTTGTCACCAGGCAACTTACAGGTTGCAGTGAAATCATGGATACATGGTTCTATCTTGTTGCTGTGTACAAATGGAATCATGTATCCATGATTTCACTGCAACCTGTAAGTTGCCTGGTGACAAGCTACAAATGTAGCCGTGTGTAAAGGTACCCTAAGAGTTAGTGCTGAGCCACGCTTTATAATCCTAATATTTATTACCTCTTAGGGTACCTTTACACGCCGCTACTGGATGGTGGCTACAACCGGATACTTCACGTGCACGAGCACGCACAAACGGTAATCGCACCACCTTTACACGCCGCAACAAGGTGCGCTACAGTAGGTTACATCTATCTCTAGATACACCGCCGGGTGTCTCAAGTTACCTTCTGCCGAGCACCTTACCTCATTTACACACCGCTACAACAAGCTAATATGGGCGGACCTGGTGCAGCAGGGACAACACATGGGCGTGCCACAATTGTGGATTACGAGACGTCCGTACGCTGATAGGACAAAGCAATTACATCATGATTGGCCAGGCATCGCAGGAGGCTGATTAATACATGACGCTCGAGCAATTGTGTAGTCTGACTGGTCAGCTTCTTAAATATGCCGCCCTATGCAGCAACAACCAATCGTAACGCAGGAGCTTCCTCCAATGATTGCTGAAGGTGGGTGGTTTCCTAGAGGCTGTGTCACGCCCCAGGTACAGACCAGGTACATAGCCTGGTGTCCAGACATCCCTTCTGTTGCTTCTTTACACGCCGATACAGGTCGCTACAATCGCCTGGGTAGCCACCTGTTTCAGGGCAGTGCTCGGAAACAGGTGCCGCTACTGGCGGGTTGAATTGGCATCTTCACACGCCGCTACCACGGGTTGAATTGGCGGTGCACGATACAATTTTCGCATGTACCCGGTTGTAGCCACCCGCCAGTAGCGGCGTGTAAAGGTACCCTAAGGGTACCTTTACACGCCGCTACAACAGGATGGATACAACCCGCTACAGGCTACGATTGTAGCTTGCGTCGTCAATATAGCCCGTAGTAGCGGCGTGTGAAGACGGTAGGAGGCAGCCGGCAACAAATACATCTGTTTCTGAGCACTGCTCTGAAACAGGTGGCTACAAAGCCGATTGCAGCGAGCTGTATCGGCGTGTAAAGAAGCTACAGAAGGGATGTCTATACACCAGGCGATGTACCTGGTATGTAGCCGGGGGGTTGACACAGGCTCCGGGATACCGTGCCCCTTCAGCGATCATTGGAGGAAGCTCCTGCATGACGATTGGTAGTCACTGCATAAGGAGGCATATTTAAGGAGCTGACCAGTCACACTACACAATTGCTCGAGCGTCATGTATTAAACAGCCTCCTGCGATGCCTGCCCAATCATGATGTTATTGCTTTGTCCTATCAGCGTACGGACGTCTCGTACTCCACAATTGTGGCACGCCTATGTGCTGTCCCTGCTGCACCAGGTCCGCCCATATTAGCTTGTTGTAGCGGTGTGTAAATGAGGTAAGGTAAGCTACAGATGGCTACTTGAGATACCCGGCGATGTATCTAGCTGTAGATGTAACGTAGCGTAGCGCACCTTGTGGCGGCGTGTAAAGGTGGTGCGTTTCCCGTTTGTAACTGTTTGGCCGTGCTCGTGCACGTGAAGTAGTGGGTTGTATCCATCCTGTTGTAGCGGCGTGTAAAGGTACCCTAAGGGTACCTTTACACGCCACATCTTTTGGCGGCGATTGGAGGCAATCTAACATGCGCGTGCACATTTTTCATGGTTGCCTCCAAACGCCGAAGGCGCTTTTAGATGCCACAATTTCGCCCTCAACCTAAGGCGATGTGTTGCCCCTGAAGTTGCCACACCAACAGCAGAATCAATCCAGTGGAGTTCTCTGGCCGCTTCACACGCCGCAATCCCCAAAGGAATGTGGGCATACATTGTTCGCGCCGCAAGAACATAGGCGTGACAGACTGGTGTATTCCGCTCCCCAAACACGCTGATTAGACAACGCAATAGCGTTATGATTGGCCAGCCTGCACAGGAAGGCTGGCTAATACATGACGCCATTGCCATTGTGTAGTGTGAATGGACAGCTGTTCAAATATGGCACCCTGTGAAGGGACAGCCAATGGAAACACAGTAGCCACCACAAATCATCGCTGACGGGGCACGGTGTCCAGCACGCTGGGCACGCCTCTGGGAAATCAGTAGGCGACGCAGATTCCATCCCTATCGCTCCTTCACACGCCAAAAGCAGGGTAATTTGCCCTTGATGATTGCCTCTGGTTTTGGAGCAGTGCTGTGAAATTAGAACCAGGCGCAACCTTTTTGATCGTCGCCGGATTCCCCAATTACACGCCGCAATTTCGAGGCAATTTCACGGCGATGGTGACGGGGCTACTGATTGCCTGTCAGATTTCTCACCGTGGTTGCGGCGTGTAAAGGTACCCTTATGGCCCCTTTACACGCAGCTAAAGGTGACAGGTTTTCCACAGGTAACTTACTGGTTGCAGTGAAATCATGGAGACATAGTTCCATTTGTACACAGCACCAAGATAGAACTATGTCTCCATGATTTCACTGCAACCAGTAAGTTACCTGTGGAAAACCTGTCACCTGTAGCTGCGTGTAAAGGGGTCATTAGGGTGAAGTGTACGTAGTACCACCCAGGCCTATAGCTGCAACTCGGTCATAGACATTGGCTAGCTCTGGTGTTTACACTAACTATTCAGAAATACTCAAAGACCCTAAGTATTTTGCCTGACTTCTTCCAGCAAAGCGTTTATGCACTTCCTAGCCCTCTTAAAAAGGAAGAAGGTGACACAGGCACAAGATACTGCTGAAGCAATTACTCACAACCTACCAATTCATGGAGGCGGTGAATACTTTTTATTAAAATTGCACTCAATAAAGGAATGTATAAGGTGCTGTTCACATACATACAGTGATCAGTGTATGGTTTACAGCCTATTAGTGACACCCATACTATTAGATAAGGCAGGCTGCACAGCACTAAATGAGTTGTGATGTGGCGACCAGTTATGTTTTGAATGCCAGATACGTTTTGCAAAGGTGAGGATCTGCTGCAATGTGAACCTGGAATGGTTTCTCTGGGATTAGTTGTTCCATTAGTATACATGCAGGGCCAGTTTCACAGGATGGTCAGAAGTGATGATAGGGACTATCTACATACCTAACATCAGTGTATCTCTGCTGATAACATGTGACTTATTCTGGGTCACATGGTCAGTCTAGCAAGGTACTGGAAGTGTGTAGGACATGCTGAGGAGTGCACAGGTGTTTGGAGCATGCCCAGAGCTCTGGACAAAGAGCGGAACTTGGAACCCCTGTGAAAGACTTACCACGGCCAGTGAATATGGTGAATGGACATTTATGTTTATGTTGTTGTAAAGCCGTGGAAAGGTTCATTTTTATTTTCCCTTCTGTCGGGTTTATGAAGCTGTGAATAAACCCGTCGACTTCTAAATGGAGTGTCATTCCTATTGCTACCTCAAGGACCGGCAAAGCGTGTAAGTAACCCCTATTCCAGTATATGGTATATCACAAGTGCACACCACTGGAAGGACAATCTAGTTTACAAGGCCAACATTCTGGAGCGCACGAACCATGAGGCTAGTTGAGCTGGTCGCCTCAGGCGGTGGTATCACTGCTAAGTAGGAGGGTGGACTATGGGGTGCATTACAACATATAATGTTGGACTTTGGGCATGCAATATGCTACATGGAGGGCTATTGGGGTGCATTATACTATATGGAGGATTATAGGTGGTGAATTATACTATATGGATGACTGTGGGTGCATTATACTATATGGAGGACTGTGGGGGTGTATTATATTATATGGAGGACTATGAGGGTACATTATTCTATATGCAGGACTATAGGGGTACATTATTCTATATGGAGGACTATGGGGTGCAATATACTATATGGAGGACTGTGGGGGTGCAATATGCTGTATGGAGGACTGTGGGGGTGCATTAGACTATATGGAGGACTATGGGTGATGCATTATTCTACATGGAGGGCTATGGGACTGCATTATTCTATATGGAGGACTGTGGGGGTGCAATATACTATATGGAGGACTTTTGGGGTGCATTATTCTATATGGGGGACTGTGGGGTGCACAATATTGGAGGAATCTGGGGGTGCATTATACTATATGGAGGACTATATGGAGGACTATGGTGGTGTAATATACTATATGGAGGACTCTGAATGATGCATTATAATATATGAAGCCAATTCTGCTATATGGAAGCCATTATAATTTTGGAGGGCTCTGTGGGGGCATGATAATACTTGGAGGGCTATATGAGAGTTGTGTTGGGGGTCATTATACCATGTGGAGAGGTGTGGAGCTGTACTGTATGGAGGGCTATGTGTGGGTCACAGTTGGGGATCATACTGTGCCAGGGTAGTTAAGGAGGTACAGTAGGATCATCATACTGTGCATGTGGAGGTAGTCACTGGGGGGAGGGATCATTCAGTGTTTGTGGGACACAATGTTGGCATTGTACTTTATGGGGGCAATGAAATAGAGATGTAGGGGCATCAATAGGAGGAAAATTACTTTGTAAGGGATGAAAAGTTGTGAGATATGTATGTATCAATGTGACCAGCCCAAATATTTTTTTTTTGAGGTGGGGCAAAAAAAAGACTTTTGCTATTGGGCCCCATGATTTCTGTGTACACCCTGGTACAGGATGCATTGTCCCTCTGCTGTAGGACTGATTGGCCATATCTTACACACCAGGTCAAGTGCCACCTCTTGGTACATAAAGGCATCCAGCCATGTCTCTCCTGAGCAGCGGTTGGTCAGTGGTGCTCATCCGCCTTCTCGCTCCCACATCCCTTAGTCAACCCAATTGGATGGCCCCTACTTTTCGCTTCGGACAGCTTAGTGTGCAGCGCTTGTGACTGGCTGAGTGTTTCGGGATAAGCTGACACGGTGTGTTGGAGCTGCCCATAGTTTTGTAGGTGTGTGCCACAGATAATAGGTTGGCAATCAGTGCTGCTTCCTGTGCTATAAGGATGCAGGACTGTGTCTGCCTACAGGACCACCACTCTGCAGCCATCATTGTGTGTCTGTATGCTTGTGCCAGGTTGCCATTGCCATTAATGATCCTTGTTTTGGATTCTTCTGTGTGGCTCTTGTATGTGCGCGTGATAGCGCTGACATCCCTGGGTTTGGACATATATTTATCTATCTCTCTAAATTAAAATGGCCACTAGTGTTCTTATTTTTACAGGATAGATATAAATCTGAATGAACCAGATATAATAAAAATAATAATAATAATTTCTACCGATTAACAAAATTTGCTAGTGGGGGGGAGGCATTTTGCAGTTTGGCTCAGGCAGCAGAGAGGCTAGGGGTTCACCCCTGTCAACATTAATAGGCTTGGATGCACCCTGCATAAAAATGTAAGTTGCAAAATAATATATATAATATATGTGAGTTATGGTCATTATTTTGGACAAAATGTGCAAGCTTGCAACCCACATCAAGGGTCCTCACTGTGCAAGTCTCTACACTAAAATTGAAAGCAAAGCCTGAAAATTAAATTCCACCCCAAATGTAAAAACGTTTAGATACGGTAATTAAATAGATTTGAGTGGTGCAAGGGAAATATATACATGGTCTCTTTTGGAGCAAGTACACAACAAAGTGGCAGAAAACTTTAAAAAAAGGTAAAAAAGGTAAAGTCACATTAAAAATAATGTTTATCTGCTCACATCATAAGCCTATACAGATTTTAGTATTCATTTATGACCTGTCAGGTGATCTTATGGTCTGTTCAGGGGCCTCATAAGATAGATGTTGAAAACACCATGCAGCAGTGTCCGTATAATATTACAGGAAATGAGTACTAGATTCTGTGATTGGACGTAGATCCAGGGAACTGATCTTATTGCCACATATCGAGTATGGAAGTGATATTTTCCCAATATGGAGCTTAGTGTTTACCTCATGGGGTTTTTGCCTTCCTCTGGATCAGCATTTTAGGCTATAGGTTGAACTCAATGGGTTCATGTCTACCTCCCTCCTTAAAAACTAAGAAACTATGCTCAAACCAGGAGTATCTGTCACAAGTTGACTGCTTCAATTTACGCGTAAAGCTCTCTGTAGTTTTAATCTAAGTTAATTTCCTTTGGCACATTCAGAGTTAATATTTACAGTAGATGCTGCTTTGTTGCAATCTATGGGTGAGGCGCCTCTCCATGCACAGGTGAGCTGCTGTTGCTGTGTGTGTGTCAGCTGACGTAGTTGTCCTCTCCCCCAGCCTTTAAATAGTTCCACTTTCTTTCACTAGGTGTCGCTGATAGGGTACCTTTACACGTCGCGATATCGTTCCGATATCGCATACAATTTCACGGGAGCTCGCACGTTTTTGGCACTTGTCCAAGATCGCATAGTAGATGTCACACAGGGAGATATCGGCAGGCAACGCAACTAGGCTGTTGTCCTCAACTTTTGTGCGCTGGGTATGAGCAACCCAGGGACCGATCATTAACATTGTAGTGAATAGGGGAAGTTGCAAACAAGATCGTAGTTGCGCCGTCACACAGCACGATCATGCCACATCGCATATACAATATCGTACGGTTGAAGACCATGCACAATCTTCTTGCAATATCGTACCTCCGATTTTTTCGAGTCGCATTGCCCATGTACACTACACAACGCACGAACGATATCAACTGCAACGGCCGTACCACGTAACTATTTGTCGATGTTGCATTGCGATATTGCGACGTGTAATGGTACCCATAAAGTTTCAGCCTCTTCAAGATCGCAAGCTGAGAAAAACCTGTGTGTACTTACTGCTTAAGCTTCCCTGGTGTTTTTCCTAATTTGTGGAAATTGCTGTGTATCCCGGTCCGTGGGTGGAGGAGAGGTGGTGTTAGCACAGAGCTGGTTGAGAAGCAGGGAAAGGGCAGTGGCCCAGACCTCCTCACCATCAGAGGTACCTCTGGGTACAGGGTCAGCTAGGGACCCCAGTATAGGGTAAGACCATCTACCCAGTTTACCTCACCTGTTATTGCCATCCTGCTTTTCATTCCTTCATTCGCTATTCCACTTTTGTGACAGTATCATGGAAGGTATTTTACAGCAGGACTAAGTGTAGCTGTGAAGTCAGCTTAGGAGTGAAAGAAATAATTACTGGAAAAAGCAAATTGATTCCATTGCTTCTCATTGTACTCTTCTCTCCTCTTCTGCCTTCTACCTTTTTAAACAAATTTAATAAGAAGTTGTGATAAGACTCCTCTGTGAACAGGCAGAATTTTAGGGCTTTTTTTGTAGTTTTTCCTGACACTTTGAATGGTCAGTCCAGATGATAGGATAGGAGATGTACGTCTTTAGTCAAGAAATATTGTCTGCTAAGATATACTGCAAAGTGTTTCATACTTACTTTACTTTTAGGGAAGGGTGAAGCGGAAGAGTATGAGCATAATGATATTTAATAGTCTATAATAAAACCACAGCAAGAGATGTATTTTTTAAGTGAGCTATGAATGTACAGTTCATTTACCTTTGCAGTTCCAGTGTTGCAAGATCAAGAAAAGCTGACCCCATAAAGTCATCTTGAAGTCCAAAGTCATAATCAAATACCTATAAATATAATAAACAGATGTTTAGCCATGACAGCAAGAAGGAAGAAGGGATGAAACATCATATTTCAGGTGTTACTTTGTGTGCATCAATTCATGAACAATTAAAACAAATAAAACTTTGCAAATAGTTCTGATTAACATAGTGGTCCAGTACGTGTTAATTCTAATTATCTTACAATACACCCTAACCACTTTCATAATTAGCTGTATAATAGAATGTCCTACACTTCTTCCTATCTAGGTAATCCCTAAATATGTTTTTTTTTTTTACTTCATTTCCTAAGACATTTCATTTTAGAAGTATCTGACACAGGACATAACCTGAAGGATGGGGCTGCACTCACTTCCCTGTCATGCCTATTGCCCCTCCTGGAACAAGACATCATCAGGGGGCGACACTTCAGTTACTTACTACAGTTTCTTGCATCACAGCCCTCTGAAAATATCCTGGATCCATGGTGATGGGAGCTGTGGGAGACGAGAGTGCAGCACCGCACTCTGCTTTTATCTCCATTACAGCTACTGTGAAACAAGATGCTGTCAGAAGTCAGAGATAGAAACAGTGAGTGAAACCAGTACTGTCCCACAGCTGCCAGCACCCTCTCAAACAAATCCACCTTTGGGTGCATCAATAGAAACAGTGAGTGACATCAGTGCTGCTTCCTTATGTTTTACTGATTTACACTCTATAAGGATTCTGTTGTCTTTCTCCAGACTGACCACTAGTGGCTGCTATTATCCACTTTGCTAAATTGTGCTGAAGTTTTACTCATTACCACTGGAGGCTGCTATTGTCTTCTATCAAATCGACCTTTAGAAAGATGGATGCTGCTGAACCTGTATAAGCCATCTTGTTTCCTGTTTCTGCCTAGTTATTCACATATCAACTTCATTCAGTGTTTAAGTATTGTGTCTAGCTTCTGTCTAGTTCAAGTCTCCAGCTCCTGAGAACTGTCTTGCCCAGACTGTTCCCACCCATCACCAGATTGCTTTTCTAGACGTCCACTCCTGCATCCAAGGACTGCTACCATTCCCTGCTGTCCCCTGCTTGTGCCCCTCCAGTCATCGGATTCCAACTGTTTCCACCAGTATTGTAACACACTCCTATCTCCTACAGCTTCTATCACCACTGAGGGCAGCGATTGAAGAAACTGTAGTGAGTAACTGTGGTGCTGCCTTGTGATGACAACCTGTTCACGGAGTAGTGATAGATGCTTCAGGGAAGTGAGTGCAGCCCCAGCCTCCTGTGATGTCCTGTTTGAGACTCCTCTAAAATGAACATCACAAAGTATTCACTGATCTCAGGGAGACCAGTCCAAGAAAACACTGCGGGTAGCTGGCTAAAGCGCTCAACACAGTGAATTCCTAGGCGCATTGCCTCCTGGGAATTATGAATATGCAAATAAGTCTGTGGAGCCTTGGTTAGGAGTCTCAAACACAGGACTAGCCAGATATCCTTCCAGGGAAGGACCCAGTCAAGGGGTGGCTCCTTGCGGAGAACACCATAACCACCATGTTAAGTGGCCCTTTTAGTCAATATCCAGTTCTTTTACAAGCTTAGAGATATGACAAGGGAATACCAAGACTAGGTATCCATCCACAGACAGCTGTTTCGGGGTGTTGCCCCTCATCAGTGTGGAGTAGGATTCTGGCTAGGTGGAAGCAAGGCCTAGTAGACCAACATCACAAAGTATTCACTGATCTCAGGGAGACCAGTCCAAGAAAACACTGCGGGCAGCTGGCTAAAGCGCTCAACACAGTGAATTCCTAGGCGCATTGCCTCCTGGGAATTATGAATATGCAAATAAGTCTGTGGAGCCTCGGTTAGGAGTCTCAAACACAGGACTAGCAAGATATCCTTCCAGGGAAGGACCCAGTCAAGGGGTGGCTCTTTGCGGAGAACACCATAACCACCATGTTAACAGCTGTCTGTGGATGGATACCTGGTCTTGGTATTCCCTTGTCATATCTCTAAGCTTGTAAAAGAGCTGGATATTGACTAAAAGGGTCACTTAACATGGTGGTTATGGTGTTCTCCGCAGGACAAGCTCCCAATAGCTCCAGTCCTCTGGACACTTCTCAGGCGTAATTGCTCTAGCTTCCCTCCAATTCGACCCTTGGTGTTCAATGGTCTCTCCTCAGCTGTTCTACCGCCTCTCCTCAGCTGGTCAACTCTCTCCTCAACTGTTTAACTGTCTCTCCTGCGTTCTAGATCTTTCCCGCTCTATTTATACCCCTTGTCACGTGTCCCACGTCATCTACTTGTGTTCTTCCTGACCTCACTCCTTCCCTCTAACTACTTCCTCTCCACCCATCCCCACTACAATAATTCCTAGTGCGTAGCCTGGGTGTCCCGGTACTGGTCTGTACCCCTCTTACCCGAGAGTGGGATACTACATCCTAACAGGGGTGCAGTACCTCTGTGGCGACTGGATCAGCAGGGGCGCCACACATGCATTTGTTTTTAATTGCAATGCATGAGTGATGCTTTAAAAGTAAGTCCCCTGGCCCCTGTCTTATATTCACTTTACGGAAGCTTCATCATGTATCACCGTTGCTCTGGTCAGTCTCCGATGATTTGTGACCTGCCGGCTGCTAAAAATCTATATCTTGAATCAAATATTAATAAATCTATACTATCTTTAATTTTTACCTTTTTAAACCTTTTTATATTTGTAACCAACTGTTGTTTACGAATTCCTTTCCTTCAGATTGTCACTAGATGGCAACATTTCTACAAAATGTTACCTGTATACAAGTGGAATGTGGAAGAATAAATACGTGCATACTTCTTTAACCCCTTATGGTACCTTTACACGCCGCCACGGCAGGCTGGATACATCGCGCTACTTCACGTGCACGAGCACGCTCAAACGGCTACAAACGGTCAACGCACCCTCTTTACACGCCGCCACAAGGTGCGCTACGCCACGCTACATCTATAGCTAGCTACATCGCCGGGTGTCTCAAGTAGCCAGCTGTTGCTCATTTACACACCGCTACAACCAGCTACTATGGGCAGACCTGGTGCAGCAGGGACAGCACATAGGCGTGCTCCAATTGTGGATTACAAGACTTCCGTACGCTGATAGGACGAAGCAATAACATCCTGATTGGGCAGGCATCGCAGGAGGCTGAGTAATACATGACGCTCGAGCGATTGTGTAGTGTGACTCGTCAGCTCCTTTAAATATGCCTCCCTATGCAGCGACTACCAATCGTCATGCAGCAGCTTCCACCAATGATCGGTGATGGGGCGCGGTAACATGGAGCCGAGGTCACGCCTTAGCTACATTGCAGCTACAGCCCGGGTGTCCAGAGTTCCCTTCCGTTGCCTCTTTACACGCCGATACAGCTCGCTACCATCGGCGATGTTGCCTTAAGTTTATGAGCAGAGACCATAAAAAGATGTATCTGTCGCCGGCTGTAGCGTCGCCTCTTCAGACGCCGCTACTACAGGCGATATGGACGCTACAAGCTACAATTGTAGCTTGTAGCGCGATGTATCCAGCCTGCCGTGGCGGCGTGTAAAGGTACCATTAGTGATAGAACCAAATTTCATCTTATTGGTCAAGCCCCATTTTTTCAAATCAGACGTGTCAGTTTATTTGGTAACTAGATGTGGGCCCAATGCTAGTGACATGATGATGGAGACGGGCTGTGTGGCACTGGTGGCGGCAGCCGTCTGTCCCCTCTGTGCGGTCTCTACCTAAGTGTCCAAAGATGACGACCGCATGTGTATGTGCTAGTGTGCATGTGTCTGTATGTGCATATGTATGTGCGTGTCTGCACGTATGCACGTGTGTGCATTTATGGGCATGTGTATATGTATGTATGTGCATGTGTGTGCATGTGTCTGTGCGCGTGTGTGAATGTATGTGTACATGTATGTGTGTGTATGGGCATGTGTGTGCATATGTATGTAGATGTATGTGTGTGTGCATGTATGTGCATATCACGTGTGTGTGCATGTATGTGTGTATCACGTGTGTGTGCATGTATGTGTGTATGTGTGCATGCATGTTTGTGTGTGCATATATGGGTGAATGCATATGTCTCTCTGCCCTCTCCGGTGCTCTCTGTCCTCTTACTGGGCCGTCTCTCTGCCCTCCTACTGTGCAGTCCCTCTGCCTCCTACTGTGCTGTGTCTCTGCCCTCCTACTGTGCCGAATCTCTCTACCCCCCTACTGTGTCATCTCTCTGCCCCCATGCCGTCTCTGCCCCTTCCTGTGCCATCTCTCTGGCCCCGACTATGCTGTATCTCTGGTCGCCACTGTTCTGTGTCTCTGCTCCATCCTGTGCCATCTCTCTGGGGCCCACTGTGCTGTCTCTGCCCCCTCTCCTGTGCTGTCTCTGCCTCCTCTATTGTGCTGTCTCTGCCCCCTCTCCTGTGCTGTCTCTGCCTCCCTCCTGAGCTGCTTCTCTGGCCCACTCTGGGAAACAGCTCAGGGGTTGTAGTAGCTGGACTGCAGTCTGTATATTGAATTGCAGAACCTGTGGTGATGTCGTAGTCATGTGATCAGTCACATGCACCCGATCACATGACTGTGACATCATCACAGGTCCTCTATGCAAAAAGAAGCACAGAGGTGAGATGGAGGCATGCGGTGGGCGGCGGCGGTTGGTGCAACGGGGGGGGAGGAGTGTCGGCAGCGAGGACCGATGCAGCAGGGGTGTCGGTCAGCAGGGGGGGTATGGAGGCGGAGGGGTGTCGGTGTTGGTCAGCGGGAGTGCGGCGATCTTCATATTGTGATACCCACCACTTGGGTTTCACAATATGGCGCTTGGTGTACTTATGGTCAGCGCAGTACACGGTGGGATTCCAGGACGTCCAATTGAAGTGGATTACAGATAATTTAAGGTGAGTATATATTAGATAATTTGGAAATTTTTCAGGATATTCCAGCGCTTCTGAGACTTTTTTTCACAACAAGTTGCAGAGGTAGGGTGAAAACACACTATGCGAGATGCATGCAAGTACCTTGCATGCATCTCGCATGACTCATCCGCAGCAACCCCTGCCTCTCCGAATGGGAGCACGTCAGCTGCTAGTGTTTCTATGCAGCTCCACGCTCCCGTTCAGACAGGCAGGGGTCGTTCTGGGTGAGTTATGTGAGATGCATGAGATACTTGCATGTATCTCGCATAGTGTGTTTCCACCCTTAGACTTTATTTTATGTCAAAATGTTTGGCACATATTTATGAAAATATCAAAAAATGAAGGAACATTTTGAAAATATGTGTTATTCAAAAACTGAATGTGTACAGCATACCCTTAAATCAGATGGTCACACCACACAAACTAGTTAATAAATAACATTTCCCATATTTCTGCTTTCTGTCAGCATCATTTTTCAACTACCCTATTATTTTGTTAGGAGATCATAATTTAATTTAATTTAAGAAAATTTCATTTTCTCAGACAGTTCTTCCTCTCTCTGACAATATTGTCTTTACACTCACAAACCCTCGCCCACTACAGCACACTCCTACCTATCACACATACAGAAATCTACAGGCCATTAACCCTCATACATTCAGACTCTCTACACTCATCACTGTCCCCTCTCTCCTCATTCTCCTGTCCCGATCTGGCAGTCATTCCCTACAATGACACTCTCAGAAGCACCCTGGACCAAGTAGCACCCCTCACCCTCAGAACCTCCAAACATAGAATAAAACAGCCCTGGCTCACATCACAAACACGATTCCTCCAGTGATGCTCTAGGAGTGCTGAACACCTATGGAGGAAAACCCGCTCACCAGAAATCTTTATCCATTATAAATTCATGTTAAAAACCTACAACTCTGCCCTTCACCTTGTCAAACAAACCTACTTCACCATCCTGATGTCCTCACTATCCAACAATCCAAAAAAACTCTTAGACACCTTTCACTCTCTCCTCAGTCCTAAAGTGCAGGCCCCGATCACTGACCTCTGTGCTAATGATCTGGCCTCCTACTTTATGAAGAAAATAAACAACATTCGCTAGGAAATCAGCTCCCAGCTTCCAAGAGCTGCTACTCCAATTCTTCCCCACATTTCCTCTGGCTCACTCTCCATATTTGACCCAGTTGCAGAAGAAGACGTTTCCAGGCTCCTCTCTTCCTCTCGTCCCACCACATGCACTGCTGACCCCATTCCCTAACACCTACTCCAGTTCCTCTCTCCGGTCGTCACCACTTCCCTATCCAAAATCTTCAATATCTCCCTCTCTTCTGGCATCTTCCCCTCCTCCTTCAAACACTCTATCATTACTCCATTACTCCATTATTAAAGAAATCTCTTGACCGATCCTGCACAAATAACTACAGACCAGTTTCCAATTTCCCCTTCATCTCAAAATTCTTGGAGCACCTGGTCTACATCCGCTTTACCAGTTACTTCTCCACTCACTCTCTTCTAGATCCATTACAGTCTAGTTTCCGCACCCTACACTCTACAGAAACTGCCCTCATCAAAGTGACCAATGACCTTCTGACGGCAAAACGTAATGATGACCACTCTCTCCTTATCCTTCATATCTCACTATGTTGTATTCTCTGGATGTGTTTATGTGCCTTCTGTATTCTTATTTATAATTACTTATTTTAACAATTTACTGTTGTTAATAAATTTTCATAATCTCTAATAAATATCACTTTGCCTTTTTCTTTATAATTACAGATAATTGTACGTTTCATGTTCAAAAAAATACTTGTACTTTTTTTTTGTTCTTTTGTGTGTGATGTATGTGCAGCTATGAATGTTGTGTTTTAATCTTGGGATCATGGGAAATGGATTACCGTATATACTCGAGTATAAGCCAAGTTTTTCAGCACAACAATTGTTCTGAAAAGTGCCCCCCTCAGCTTATACTCGAGTCAGTATACAGCTGAGTGTGGGGGGGGGTGTCCAGGGTCTGGAGGAGGCTGCACTATGAGCGGCCGGTCACGTGGGGCCGCTCATTAGTGCAATGCAATATGCACTGCATCCCCCTGTCCATCAGCGGCAGGGGGAGCGGTGCATATTACATTGCGCTCCCTCCCAGTGGTATATAGGTATATACAGGCCCCCCGTACCCCCAGTGGTATATACAGGCCCCCTCGCTCCCCCCCAGTGGTATATACAGGCTCCCCCCAGTGGTATATACAAGCCCCCCCGCTCCCCTCCAGTGGTATATACAGGCCCCACGCTCCCCCCCAGTGGTATATACAGGCCCCCGGTTGCTGCCGCACACCTGTAAAAGAATAGCTTTCATACTTACCCTCCTCGCTGTCACCGCGGTCCTCTGCTCTCCTTCCTGCTTCTACCCGGCCGGCGCAGCCCTGACTGAACACCAAGCATCCTACTTAACAGCTCTATAGCATAACTAACTCAGCTACATCTATACAGCATTCTTATCTTACATGATACTTATCACCATAGTACAAATACACTTCACACTAACAAACAACATTGTCACTTCACATAGCCACATAGCACTATACATATTAGTATGTACACTTTACTGTAGGGGGTGTTGTCACCTCCCTACAATCCAGTGTCTTCTCTTACCAGCCCCTGTAACCATGTTAAGGCGTCTGTGTGCATCCCTCTCACTCCCACTGTGATTTTCTCAGTGCGAAGCATGTGGAGATGACTTCCAGCACTTCAGCCCCTATTTGTCCTAGTGTCCCTGGAGACGCATCTTGTGTTCTCCCCGCCGCGCTGTGATTTTTGTGGTGTTGGCCGGTGAAAGGGATGTTGGGGCACTTCACCAAGAGCATGGTTGTAGAGATGTGCCCTTCCTGTCTGTCACTGCGTGCACTGATTTTACCTGTGTGCAGTGTGGCATCCCACTGGTTGGGATGCCACGGAGGGGTACTGCACCCAGACCAGAGTGTGGGGGACTCGGATGTTAATAGGGGACCCTCACCACACGCCTTAGGTCAGGGGACCAATGGGTTAATCTGTTGCTAAAAAACTGGTCCCGGTGGGAGTAGCTTAGGTGGTATAGTGGAGAGCAGAAAAGTTAGTCAGTCAGAAAAGTAATTGGAGGGGAACCCTGTGAGAAACGCAGTGGAGGGCCCCTCAGGAGAGGTGGCCCAGGAACCAAAGGGGATCCTAAGGTTTTAGGGTGCACCCAAATCTGTGCCGGTACATCTCCCCGGCCGGAGGGATCCAGTCCAAACCAGAGGGACACAAGCTGCCCAGGGGAGTCGTGGCTGACACCCAGCGTACACCCTAAAAGGTCCCGAAGAGGGTCCGGAGGACCAGGAGAGGAGCTTTCCAGAGTGGATCCATGAGAACCGGCTGAGGGCTCTGCGCACGGGAGCAAAAGGAGGGAAAGAGGAGAGTGCAGTAAAGACTGATGAGAGGAAAAGCAGGCACATCACAGAGGGTCCCCAGGGAAACGTCCTAATCCCCTGGTGACTACCCAGACCAGCAATACCCGTGGACTGTGTGTAAAGAACTGTTTACTGCCAAAGTCACCAGTAAAACCTGATTCAGAGACCAAGACTGTGTGGTGTGTTTATTAGACTACACCGGAGGAGCTGTCAGCCTGCAGCTCCACCTGACGAGCCGCCTCCCTGTGTGAGTTCTCTATTCATCCATCACTGCCCTGGGAATCTCGCTCCACCTGCGGGGAGCATTACCAACTAGCTGCCTCAACATCATCTCCGGAGGTCTGCAGCAGCACCAGTATCATTACCGCATACTGTGGGTGGCGTCACAAACTCTTTTATCTTAAATTTTTATTTTTAAAACCCCTTTTTTTTAGCGACCACTAGGGCCACGGGACCAGGCACAGGCCGCCCGTGACATCCTCAAGTAAATCAACGCCTGGAACCGGTACCCCACGGCCCTGAGGTGGGTCAGCAGCAGCAAAGATGACAATGGACATCTTGCCTCCCTGCTGTACTGGGAGTGTGCGATTATTTACTGCCACCATTATTGAGTCTTCCTATATTCAGGGTCTTCACTCCCATGGTCACTCCTCAGAAGAAGCTGCACGCGAAACGCACGTCAGGGTTTTTTTCCTTGACCATACAGATTTTACATATCTTTATACCTACTTTGGAGTATTAGCTTTTCTTTCTACATCCTTGAGCGATCGCCCTCTTCGCTCTATTTCTGAGGGCCAATCTTTATTTAGTTCTACAGCCTCAAAGGGTTTTAATTCCCTGAAATTCCTTGTACACCACTTGACATCATTGTACATTCTGAGCTGTGCATATTATGTACAGTTGTGGCCAAAAGTATTGACACCCCTGCAATTCTGTCAGATAATATTCAGTTTCTTCCTGAAAATGATTGCAATCACAAATTCTTTGGTATTATTATCTTCATTTAATTTGTCTTCAATGAAAAAACACAAAAATAATTATCCTAAAGCCAAATTGCATATAATTCCACACCAAACATAAAAAATGGGGTGGACAAAAGTATTGGCACTGTTAGAAAAATCATGTGATGCTTCTCTAATTTGTGTAATTAACAGCACCTGTAATTTACCTGTGACACCTAACAGGTGTTGGCAATAACTAAATCACACTTGCAGCCAGTTGACATAGATTAAAGTTGATTCAACCTCTGTCCTATGTCCTTGTGTGTACCACATTGAGCATGGAGAAAAGAAAGAAGACCAAAGAACTGTCTGAAGACTTGAGAAACCAAATTGTCCATCTCCAAAGACCTGAATGTTCCTGTGTCTACCGTGCGCAGTGTCATCAAGAAGTTTAAAGCACATGGCACTGTGGCTAACCTCCCTAGATGTGGACGAAAAAGAAAAATTGACGCGAGATTTCAACGCAAGATTGTGCGCATGGTGGATAAAGAACCTTGACTAACATCCAAACAAGTTCAGGCTGCCCTGCAGTCCGAGGGTACAACAGTGTAAACCCGTACTATCCGTCGGCATCTGAATGAAAAGGGACTGTATGGTAGGATACCCAGGAAGACCCCACTTGTTGGGGACGCTTTTCCACTGACTTATATTTTCCTTATATATTTTTATATTTTATATTTTTACTAATGCTCTAGATGAGAAACAATACGTTTTTCCCTTAATCTAGTATCCAATAGATATATCTGTCTGCTGAAAAGAAGATACTGTTGTGTTGGGATGGATGAGAACTGAGAAGATAAGCTGTCCTTGGATGCCTGTGTCAAGGAGTATCAGGAGAAACCTGAGATGTCCTACATGCCAGGAGCCCAGAGATGGCACCGTGTCAAGAAGAAGGATGGACTCAACAGAGAAGACAAAAGACTAATTATTACTAACAGAGATAGATGTATTAGCCTAACCCCACCTAACCCCCATCTAATCCCACCTTGTCCTGGCCAATTCACGCCTATTCCCTAGAGTATAAAATGCTGTGTACCCGGAAATAAAGTTAGTTGCTGTGACCATTGCCATTGCTTAATAAAGCAACGAACATATTATAAGTTTGAACCAGATTCTCCGTCTGATTTACTCTTATCTGGTACCATATGTTCATAGTCTAATTTGGAGTGACTGGTGAAGGAGTGTATTGTCGCAATGACCCTGACAATTTGGCGCCCAAACAACGTGGGGCGTGGCCAGCGATTCGCGACCCCCACGGACCCGTGCCTGGATGCCCCTGGATGATACCCGTATCGGCTGACCTCAAGGACTGATCACCCTTCAAGGCACGGTAAGTGGAGATAACATTCATATGTGTGTCACCCTTACTGTGTCTCAGCCGTTATTGGTTAATCTGAGGGTGTCTTTGGGTCCGGGGGGGTGCCGGTTGAGTGGTGATACCAAGCGCGATCCAGCGCCACGCTCTGAACCAGCAACGACGAGACGTCGCCTCCTGCGCGTCCTCGTGTGAACACCACGCCTCCTCCACCGGTCATCATTCTTCACTTGCAAATTAACCCTATCTGTGCCTGCTGTTAACTTGTGAACTGAAGTGCAATCTTATTCCTCACTCATTGACCCTGCCCGTGTCTGTTGCTAACTTGTGGAAGTGAAGTGTAATCTGAGAAGGTTGTAAAGTAGATCAGAGCTGTGGGGACGGCTTAGAGAAAGAGATAGGAGACGTATGTGGTTTTAGTACGTGGAGCAGGAGGCTCCGTGCTATAGGTTGTATTTCTGTGGAGGGCTTTCATTAGGAGACCGCCTCCCAGCGAGTTGGAATATCGTGACAGGACAGTCTGTAATCACTGGTGTCCAGGTTAGGGACAGAGTACGTTGAGCACGAGGCTCCGTATTCCGAGTATGTTGAGCACGAGGCTCCGTATTCCGAGTATATTGAGCACGAGGCTCTATATTCATAGTACGTGGAGCAGGAGGCTCCGTGCTATAGGGGCACAGTGTTGATTGTCGTTGTCAGCGGCCTGAGCTGCAGCAGGGCGTAGTATTCTGTGAGTCATGTTGCGTCTCTTAAAGCAGAAGAAGTCCGTACCTCACAGGCTAGACGAGGATGCTGTGGAAGTTAAGACATTAGTGGCGTCACGGGAGGGCAGGAAGGCAGTTAAGAATGTGGACATGTTGTACAAGTATGTAGGGTTGCCTTTGTCAGGGAGATTACAGCCATCCGTGTGACATGATCTTATTCAGGAAGAAAAAGGCAGCAGTAAAGAAGTCAGGGACAAGGTTACTGACTTGGAATAGTCAGGGTAAGGTGTATATAATCTTATGGAGATCATTCTGTTTTATTGAAGTCACACCGACTGCCACTACACTCTATTCACGGTCCGTCTATCAATATATTTTACTATTCTTTCTGTCATGGAAAGTTCTTGAAGTTATTAAGAGTAAATGAAGAGTTAGATATTAAGCCACGGGGTCTCAGGTAATGGCTAGAATTGTTAGTTGTATATAGCTACAAGTATGAAACAGTTAATCAAATTTGTGAGCCCTGTTTGGGAGAGAAGGATTTCTTTCTTCTATTGAATTCCTTATCTAAACAGCTGTGCGCGTGACCTTGTGAAAGCTGCTTGTGTTGGAAGGAGGGGAGGGAGAGAAGCGAAAGAAAGGGGGAGTGAAGGGGGAAATCTGCAGAGTACCTGACATGCACACTGGAATCTTACCCGTGTTTCCAGGGATTCTGAATGGCAAAGATGGATTTTTCACATTTATGGTAGTTGGGTACTAATAATAATGCCTAATATTGAATACAATAATAGTAATTAGATTTTTATTGATTTATATGAGTGAATGTTGCCAATAGCCACCTGCAGCACAGGGATAATTTAGCTGGAGATGTAGTTATGGCAGGGAGAAACTTTCCCTCATTTATGGTTATTATGTGTTTCAATGTGTTCTTAGATGTATGTAAGTGAAAAAGAGATCCTAAAGTGCTCAGTTTGTGTGCATGTGTACTAAAAGGTAGTGCCTAGCTCGTGTGTATAGAGATATGAGGTTAGAAGACAGAGGGTCTTGCAGCCCCTCCAGTGGGGAAGACGGGTTAAACCTGAAGTTGCTTGTGATGGTGTGTTCTAGGGCAGTCGCTGTTATGGAGGTCTGGACCTGTGATGGCAGACGTGGGAGCGGCTGGTGACCTGTAGAATATGTGCTGAGGAGTCAGTCCCTGGGGATGCCTGGCATGCCCTGGGATTCAAGTAGCTAAACCTGTGTCTGAGAATTCTTGACCCTCTCCCTGTAATTTTATTCCCCCTACTCCTGAAGTATTATAGTTAGGTCCTTTATCAGGATTGTGGACATCTTGTAGGCATATCAAGGCCAAAGGGTTTGAAAATGTGGAAGGGAGTAGGCCATCCCCCCATATATCCTTAAATTCTTTCTATTAGAGCAGTCTTTGTTCTTTGCTGTGTGAGAATATTTCTTGTAGTCTGTTATCTTTCCCCATATGGGAGGGGTGAGGAGCCTTTCTGGAGAAGATGCTGGTAGACGAGATTTTGAATTAAAGGTGATGTTACACATGTCTGCTCTGATGTACAGCGTCTATATATTCTGTAGTGTTCTACCATTTATTGTCCGGTAATAAAAAATATATTCAAAATAACTAGCAGAAAATTACAATTATAATGTTGAATAAGAATTTTCTGATCTTTGACATTAATAGATTTTTGAGTTGTTTTTCAGGTATAGGAGATATGATTTCTTACATTGGACGCAAGTAGAATCCTCACATGAGGTAATCAGAATATTTGGTTCTGACTTGCACTTTCTGAGCGAATGGAGCGATTTCTGGTTGAAGAATTCCTTAACAATACGGTAAGCCTACTAAATGCAGTATTGGTATATTACAGTGAGATAGACACCATGTTATCAGTCTAGGATGGTATAATCATACTGACAATCACCACAGGTGTCCTGTCCTCTCGGAGGTAGAAGGCAAGCTACAACAAAAGGTAGGAAAGGTAGTGGCGGGTGGTTGCCCCATCCCAGCCAGGTTGCGTCTGGCGGCCTGAGCCCTCTCTATAGTCGACTGCTTTATAGGGACTGACCGAACCACCAACTGTTAAACTAGGAGTCGTGAGAGGGGACAGGGCAGGCCATGATGTCTTTTATCAGCAAAGGTTAGACTGGTTTCTGCTTGGCCTCACTTTACGCCTCAAAATAGGTCATGGGTGAGATCAGGTGAGTACCTCCTAGTTCGCTCCTGGTACAGGTAAGCTGTGTATACTATCCTGCATTATTCTTGCGCACAACACAACTCAGAAAGGTACGGGCTTCGAACGGCAATCGCTCCATGGGTTTTGGAAATTGCAAGTAGTGAGCGGACAAGGAAACCAAGAAAACTGTATAAAATTGTCCCAATATGTGTAAATCTCTTTTTCCTATCCAAGGTATTATAGAATGTCAAACATACCCTGGTTAAAATGTTTTTAGAATAAGTAACTACAGGAGTACATAATATGGTTCTTGTATGATTTTGTTGTGTATCTCTTTTCTTTTGTGGATAACTGTGCTTATTTGCAGATATTTAAGAAGTTTATATCCTTTTTGTATACCCTCCATAATGATAGTGGTATATGATAAAATGTTCAAGGGAGGATGAGTCTTGTATTTTTAATGTTATATGTTACTAATAGTGTAAAACTGATACACAATTCCCCAGGCTGTTTCTAATATGTTTTGAGGTTTCTTTCCCCTTCAACAGATTGGACTCTGAAAACAGCCAATAAATAGCGAAATTAATTTCTTCTATACTAACTGTAGAATCTAAATGAATCTTTCCTTTTTAGAATAAACTGTTGATTATTGCAGTGATAGGGAATTAATTTAGGGACTGTGGGAGAACTCCATGTGAGGTTAGTATAGGGTTCAGGTGCCTGGGGGCCCTTCACAAGGAAGGAGTCTCTAAGGTGTCTGGATGAAGAAATCCATTTCCCTTTCCCCATCACATGGACAATCTCGAAGGACCTTTAGGGAAAAACGTTTTGTTTAGGGAGGACTGTTGGGGACGCTTTTCCACTGACTTATATTTTCCTTATATATTTTTATTTATTTTATATTTTTACTAATGCTCTAGATGAGAAACAATAAGTTTTTCCCTTAATCTAGTATCCAATAGATATATCTGTCTGCTGAAAAGAAGATACTGTTGTGTTGGGATGGATGAGAACTGAGATGATAAGCTGTCCTTGGATGCCTGTGTCAAGGAGTATCAGGAGAAACCTGAGATGTCCTACATGCCAGGAGCCCAGAGATGGCACCGTGTCAAGAAGAAGGATGGACTCAACAGAGAAGACAAAAGACTAATTATTACTAACAGAGATAGATGTATTAGCCTAACCCCACCTAACCCCCATCTAATCCCACCTTGTCCTGGCCAATTCACGCCTATTCCCTAGAGTATAAAATGCTGTGTACCCGGAAATAAAGTTAGTTGCTGTGACCATTGCCATTGCTTAATAAAGCAACGAACATATTATAAGTTTGAACCAGATTCTCCGTCTGATTTACTCTTATCTGGTACCATATGTTCATAGTCTAATTTGGAGTGACTGGTGAAGGAGTGTATTGTCGCAATGACCCTGACAATTTGGCGCCCAAACAACGTGGGGCGTGGCCAGCGATTCGCGACCCCCACGGACCCGTGCCTGGATGCCCCTGGATGATACCCGTATCGGCTGACCTCAAGGACTGATCACCCTTCAGGGCACAGTAAGTGGAGATAACATTCATATGTGTGTCACCCTTACTGTGTCTCAGCCGTTATTGGTTAATCTGAGGGTGTCTTTGGGTCCGGGGGGGTGCCGGTTGAGTGGTGATACCAAGCGCGATCCAGCGCCACGCTCTGAACCAGCAACGACGAGACGTCGCCTCCTGCGCGTCCTCGTGTGAACACCACGCCTCCTCCACCGGTCATCATTCTTCACTTGCAAATTAACCCTATCTGTGCCTGCTGTTAACTTGTGAACTGAAGTGCAATCTTATTCCTCACTCATTGACCCTGCCCGTGTCTGTTGCTAACTTGTGGAAGTGAAGTGTAATCTGAGAAGGTTGTAAAGTAGATCAGAGCTGTGGGGACGGCTTAGAGAAAGAGATAGGAGACGTATGTGGTTTTAGTACGTGGAGCAGGAGGCTCCGTGCTATAGGTTGTATTTCTGTGGAGGGCTTTCATTAGGAGACCGCCTCCCAGCGAGTTGGAATATCGTGACAGGACAGTCTGTAATCACTGGTGTCCAGGTTAGGGACAGAGTACGTTGAGCACGAGGCTCCGTATTCCGAGTATGTTGAGCACGAGGCTCCTTATTCCGAGTATATTGAGCACGAGGCTCTATATTCATAGTACGTGGAGCAGGAGGCTCCGTGCTATAGGGGCACAGTGTTGATTGTCGTTGTCAGCGGCCTGAGCTGCAGCAGGGCGTAGTATTCTGTGAGTCATGTTGCGTCTCTTAAAGCAGAAGAAGTCCGTACCTCACAGGCTAGACGAGGATGCTGTGGAAGTTAAGACATTAGTGGCGTCACGGGAGGGCAGGAAGGCAGTTAAGAATGTGGACATGTTGTACAAGTATGTAGGGTTGCCTTTGTCAGGGAGATTACAGCCATCCGTGTGACATGATCTTATTCAGGAAGAAAAAGGCAGCAGTAAAGAAGTCAGGGACAAGGTTACTGACTTGGAATAGTCAGGGTAAGGTGTATATAATCTTATGGAGATCATTCTGTTTTATTGAAGTCACACCGACTGCCACTACACTCTATTCACGGTCCGTCTATCAATATATTTTACTATTCTTTCTGTCATGGAAAGTTCTTGAAGTTATTAAGAGTAAATGAAGAGTTAGATATTAAGCCACGGGGTCTCAGGTAATGGCTAGAATTGTTAGTTGTATATAGCTACAAGTATGAAACAGTTAATCAAATTTGTGAGCCCTGTTTGGGAGAGAAGGATTTCTTTCTTCTATTGAATTCCTTATCTAAACAGCTGTGCGCGTGACCTTGTGAAAGCTGCTTGTGTTGGAAGGAGGGGAGGGAGAGAGCGAAAGAAAGGGGGAGTGAAGGGGAAATCTGCAGAGTACCTGACATGCACACTGGAATCTTACCCGTGTTTCCAGGGATTCTGAATGGCAAAGATGGATTTTTCACATTTATGGTAGTTGGGTACTAATAATAATGCCTAATATTGAATACAATAATAGTAATTAGATTTTTATTGATTTATATGAGTGAATGTTGCCAATAGCCACCTGCAGCACAGGGATAATTTAGCTGGAGATGTAGTTATGGCAGGGAGAAACTTTCCCTCATTTATGGTTATTATGTGTTTCAATGTGTTCTTAGATGTATGTAAGTGAAAAAGAGATCCTAAAGTGCTCAGTTTGTGTGCATGTGTACTAAAAGGTAGTGCCTAGCTCGTGTGTATAGAGATATGAGGTTAGAAGACAGAGGGTCTTGCAGCCCCTCCAGTGGGGAAGACGGGTTAAACCTGAAGTTGCTTGTGATGGTGTGTTCTAGGGCAGTCGCTGTTATGGAGGTCTGGACCTGTGATGGCAGACGTGGGAGCGGCTGGTGACCTGTAGAATATGTGCTGAGGAGTCAGTCCCTGGGGATGCCTGGCATGCCCTGGGATTCAAGTAGCTAAACCTGTGTCTGAGAATTCTTGACCCTCTCCCTGTAATTTTATTCCCCCTACTCCTGAAGTATTATAGTTAGGTCCTTTATCAGGATTGTGGACATCTTGTAGGCATATCAAGGCCAAAGGGTTTGAAAATGTGGAAGGGAGTAGGCCATCCCCCATATATCCTTAAATTCTTTCTATTAGAGCAGTCTTTGTTCTTTGCTGTGTGAGAATATTTCTTGTAGTCTGTTATCTTTCCCCATATGGGAGGGGTGAGGAGCCTTTCTGGAGAAGATGCTGGTAGACGAGATTTTGAATTAAAGGTGATGTTACACATGTCTGCTCTGATGTACAGCGTCTATATATTCTGTAGTGTTCTACCATTTATTGTCCGGTAATAAAAAATATATTCAAAATAACTAGCAGAAAATTACAATTATAATGTTGAATAAGAATTTTCTGATCTTTGACATTAATAGATTTTTGAGTTGTTTTTCAGGTATAGGAGATATGATTTCTTACATTGGACGCAAGTAGAATCCTCACATGAGGTAATCAGAATATTTGGTTCTGACTTGCACTTTCTGAGCGAATGGAGCGATTTCTGGTTGAAGAATTCCTTAACAATACGGTAAGCCTACTAAATGCAGTATTGGTATATTACAGTGAGATAGACACCATGTTATCAGTCTAGGATGGTATAATCATACTGACAATCACCACAGGTGTCCTGTCCTCTCGGAGGTAGAAGGCAAGCTACAACAAAAGGTAGGAAAGGTAGTGGCGGGTGGTTGCCCCATCCCAGCCAGGTTGCGTCTGGCGGCCTGAGCCCTCTCTATAGTCGACTGCTTTATAGGGACTGACCGAACCACCAACTGTTAAACTAGGAGTCGTGAGAGGGGACAGGGCAGGCCATGATGTCTTTTATCAGCAAAGGTTAGACTGGTTTCTGCTTGGCCTCACTTTACGCCTCAAAATAGGTCATGGGTGAGATCAGGTGAGTACCTCCTAGTTCGCTCCTGGTACAGGTAAGCTGTGTATACTATCCTGCATTATTCTTGCGCACAACACAACTCAGAAAGGTACGGGCTTCGAACGGCAATCGCTCCATGGGTTTTGGAAATTGCAAGTAGTGAGCGGACAAGGAAACCAAGAAAACTGTATAAAATTGTCCCAATATGTGTAAATCTCTTTTTCCTATCCAAGGTATTATAGAATGTCAAACATACCCTGGTTAAAATGTTTTTAGAATAAGTAACTACAGGAGTACATAATATGGTTCTTGTATGATTTTGTTGTGTATCTCTTTTCTTTTGTGGATAACTGTGCTTATTTGCAGATATTTAAGAAGTTTATATCCTTTTTGTATACCCTCCATAATGATAGTGGTATATGATAAAATGTTCAAGGGAGGATGAGTCTTGTATTTTTAATGTTATATGTTACTAATAGTGTAAAACTGATACACAATTCCCCAGGCTGTTTCTAATATGTTTTGAGGTTTCTTTCCCCTTCAACAGATTGGACTCTGAAAACAGCCAATAAATAGCGAAATTAATTTCTTCTATACTAACTGTAGAATCTAAATGAATCTTTCCTTTTTAGAATAAACTGTTGATTATTGCAGTGATAGGGAATTAATTTAGGGACTGTGGGAGAACTCCATGTGAGGTTAGTATAGGGTTCAGGTGCCTGGGGGCCCTTCACAAGGAAGGAGTCTCTAAGGTGTCTGGATGAAGAAATCCATTTCCCTTTCCCCATCACATGGACAATCTCGAAGGACCTTTAGGGAAAAACGTTTTGTTTAGGGAGGACTGTTGGGGACGCTTTTCCACTGACTTATATTTTCCTTATATATTTTTATTTATTTTATATTTTTACTAATGCTCTAGATGAGAAACAATAAGTTTTTCCCTTAATCTAGTATCCAATAGATATATCTGTCTGCTGAAAAGAAGATACTGTTGTGTTGGGATGGATGAGAACTGAGATGATAAGCTGTCCTTGGATGCCTGTGTCAAGGAGTATCAGGAGAAACCTGAGATGTCCTACATGCCAGGAGCCCAGAGATGGCACCGTGTCAAGAAGAAGGATGGACTCAACAGAGAAGACAAAAGACTAATTATTACTAACAGAGATAGATGTATTAGCCTAACCCCACCTAACCCCCATCTAATCCCACCTTGTCCTGGCCAATTCACGCCTATTCCCTAGAGTATAAAATGCTGTGTATCGGGAAATAAAGTTAGTTGCTGTGACCATTGCCATTGCTTAATAAAGCAACGAACATATTATAAGTTTGAACCAGATTCTCCGTCTGATTTACTCTTATCTGGTACCATATGTTCATAGTCTAATTTGGAGTGACTGGTGAAGGAGTGTATTGTCGCAACGACCCCGACACACTTCTTACCCCGAGACATAAAAAAGCCAGGCTGGAGTTTGCCAAAACTTACCTGAAAAAGCCTAAAACCTTTTGGAAGAATCTTCTCTGGTCAGATGAGACAAAAGTAGAGCTTTTTGGGCAAAGGCATCAACATAGAGTTTACAGGAAAAAAAAAGAGGCATTCAAAGAAAAGAACACGGTCTCTACAGTCAAACATGGCGGAGGTTCCCTGATGTTTTGGGGTTGCTTTGCTGCCTCTGGCACTGGACTGCTTGACCGTGTGCATGGCATTATGAAGTCTGAAGACTATCAACAAATTTTGCAGCATAATGTAGGGCCCAGTGTGAGAAAACTGGGTCTCCCTCAGAGGTCATGGGTCTTCCAGCAGGACAATGACCCAAAACACACTTCAAAAAGCGCAAGAAAATGGTTTGAGAGAAAGCACTGGAGACTTCTAAGGTGGCCAGCAATGAGTCCAGACCTGAATCCCATAGAACACCTGTGGACAGATCTAAAAATGGCAGTTTGGAGAAGCCACCCTTCAAATATCAGGGACCTGGAGCAGTTTGCCAAAGAAGAATGGTCTAAAATTCCAGCAGAACATTGTAAGAAATTCATTGATGGTTACTGGAATCGGTTGATCGCAGTTATTTTGGCTAAAGGTTGTGCAACCAAGTATTAGGCTGAGGGTGCCAATACTATTGTCTGGCCATTTTTGGAGTTTTGTGTGAAATTATCAATGTTTTGCTTTTTGCTTCATTCTCTTATGTTTTTTCATTGAAGACAAATTAAATGAAGATAATAATACCAAAGAATTTGTGATTGCAATCATTTTCAGGAAGAAACTGAGTATTATCTGACAGAATTGCAGGGGTGTCAATACTTTTGGCCACAACAGTATCTACTATATGGCTACAATTATTACTTCTCTGATGTACTGGTTATGGATTTTTGTGCAGGATTTTTTCCACCTTTTATGCTATTTATTTTTTGGCTATATACATTTCTTTGTAAACCTTTATATTGCAGCTAGTATAATCTTGTTTGCTCCTTGAAATTGTTTAGCATTCTTTATTGTGTATCCACATATAATCTTATACGCGAGTCCCATACTTTGACAATTTTGTCTTATTTCATATTAATAGGGAACTATGCACTAAATAATGCTGCCCTCCTGCTTCTACTGGATAAATAATCATTCCATGTGGATGTATGTGTACTTCATTTTTGTGACATACCGTATATACTCGCGTATAAGCCGAGTTTTTCAGCCCAAAAATTGGGCTGAAAAGTACCTCCCTCGGCTTATACGCGAGTCATACGGCAGGACCGGCAGCCCCGAGCAGCCCCAGCAGCCACCGTAATCCAGGGCCCCCCCAGCCTGACTCTGGTCACCTGTAAAGGAAAATATACTTATCACTGTCCCGCTGCCGTCCGCGCCCGCATCTGCCGACATCCCGATCCTCCATCTTCATGTGTCTTCTTCCTGTTTCCTGTGTTCGTCACAGCAATGACGTCATTGCCGGCGCCGAACACAGGAAACAGGAAGAAGACGCATGAAGATGGAGGATCGCGGATGTTGGCAGATGCGGGTGCGGAAGGCAGCGGGACAGTGATAAGTATATTTTCCTTTACAGGTGACAGGAGTCAGGCTGGGGGGGCCCTGGATTACGGGGGCTGCTGTATACTACCGCTGGGTCTGCAATATTCTACCACTGGGGCTGTATACACCACTGGGGCTGCAATATACTACCACTGGGGCTGTATACACCACTGGGGCTGCAATATACTACCACTAGGGCTGTATACTACCGCTGGGGCTGCAATATACTACCACTGGGGCTGTATACACCACTGGGGCTGCAATATACTACCACTGGGGCTGTATACACCACTGAGGCTGCAATATACTACCACTGGGGCTGTATACACCACTGGGGCTGCAATATACTACCACTGGGGCTGTATACACCACTGGGGCTGCAATATACTACCACTGGGGCTGTATACACCACTGGGGCTGTATATACTACTGGGGCTGCCTGTATACCACCACTGGGGCTGTATATACTACTGGGGCTGCCTGTATACTACCACTGGGGCTGTATATACTACTGGGGCTGCCTGTATATTACCACTGGGGCTGTATATACTACTGGGGCTGCCTGTATACTACTGGGGCTCCTTTATACTACCACTGGGGCTGCAATATACTACCACTGGGGCTGTATACACCACTGAGGCTGCAATATACTACCACTGGGGCTGTATACACCACTGGGGCTGCAATATACTACCACTGGGGCTGTATACACCACTGGGGCTGCAATATACTACCACTGGGGCTGTATACACCACTGGGGCTGTATATACTACTGGGGCTGCCTGTATACTACCACTGGGGCTGTATATACTACTGGGGCTGCCTGTATACTACCACTGGGGCTGTATATACTACTGGGGCTGCCTGTATATTACCACTGGGGCTGTATATACTACTGGGGCTGCCTGTATACTACTGGGGCTCCTGTATACTACCACTGGGGCTGCTGGGGCTCCTATATACTACCACTGGGGCTGCTGTATACTACCACTGGGGCTGCTGGGGCTCCTATATACTACCACTGGGGCTGCTGTATACTACCACTGGGGCTGTTGGGGATGCTATATACTACCACTGGGGCTGCTGTATACTACCACTGGGGAGGCCTGTATACCACTGAGGGGGGCCTGTATACCACACTGCTGGGGGCTGTATACCTGAGCTGAGGTCCACCCTCGGCTTATGCACGAGTCAATAGGTTTTTCCAGATTTTTGGGTCAAAAGTAGGGGGGTCGGCTTATACACGGGTCGGCTTATACACGAGTATATACGGTAATTTTGTATGCGCACATCTGTTTATGGGGTCACCCGTACGGTATGTGCCTTTAAAGTGACATTTCCTTTCTAAAATTGAATTTTTATTCTATATATACTTAATAAAGAATTGTATTTTATTCTGGCCTATATTCCTATGTTTTCTTTATTGGATTTGATTAAATGCAATCCAAAGTAGGTGATGAAGCTGACAAAACAAAACGTTGCAGTTTCAATAAAGCATTTAGGCTGTGTTCACACATAGCGCTTCCTTTGCGGTTTTTTGCGCATGCGCTTTTTTCAGTGTTTTGCACCCGCGCAAAAAAGCCACATAAAAAAATGCGGTGGATTCACACACCGCTTGTTTTTAAGGGACAACTTCTTCAGTGATGTCACAGAAGGGAGGAAGAATCCTGTTCCTCCTCCCCTCTGTGACATCTGTCACAGCCCCCAGTTGATATCGCGGTGCATTATACACTGCAAAATCAAATGTAAAAGTAAGCCAAATGTATTAAAAATAATAAATATTTTTATACGTACCCTCCGCCGGGTGTTCCGGAGCCGGAAGCAGCAGCAGGCATCAACCTGCCAGGACCTTGCATGATGTCATAATGACATCGGGCGCTGTGATTGGCCGTTCACAGTCATGTTATATGCGCGTCACATATCACATGACCACGAGCAGCTAATCAGTGCCCATGACGTCATGCCAGGTCTTGTCACATCGGTACGTGACCTTGGCTCAGCTCCGGATAGCACGAACAAGCCGGCAGAGAGGTAAGTATTAATTCTTTATTATTTTTAATACCTCTGCCTTTCTTTAATTTTGATTTCGCAGTGTATATTAATACATTGAGAAATGAAATGGGGGCGGTCACATATGTCACAGAGTGGAGGAGGAACAGGATTCTTCCTCCCCCTCTGTGCCATCAGATGCAGCAGCGCTGACTCCTATGGGAGAAAGCGCCGACGCTGCTGCATAAAGAATTGACATGTCAATTCTTTTTACACATTTTACGCAGGCGCTTTTTCCCATAAAAGCGCTGCGTAAATCTACGCAGTGTCTGTACGGCAAAGTAAATATCACATTCACTCTGCCAGCAGACACAAGGCACATTGCGCATTTTTGAAAAGCGCTCGTAAAAAAGCGCTAAAAAATGTGCAGTGTGTGAACGTAGCCTTAGTTCCCTGTAGTGGATCACTTGTTTTCTTTTACATTCTCCTAGATGTAATTTCATAAATTGCCACTAGAGTGCGCTCAATCATTCTTTTTAGAAAACAGGTAAAGCACTTTCTCCAAGAACATATGCAAAAATGTGCGTTTTATAACCTTCCAGGGACACTCAATACCTGTTATACCAAAGGTTAATGGAAAATCGTTAGTCACCAGTGGCCTCCAATTATTGCAAATTTGTAATAGAAATAGTATTTTTCTATAGGCCAAAGGGACTTTTGGGGCCCCACAAGCTTCAGGGCCTGGGTGCGATTGCAGCCCCTGCATCTATTGTAGTTAAGCCTCTGTTAGTCATAGTACATATCAGAGCTGGATGAGCTCAATCAGCATTATTGAAGTATTGCAGTTTCAGCAAACAAAGCTTGATTATTCTATAATGAAGAGTTATGCAATTTTTATACTAAACACTTTGTCAATTCCGCTTGGTTTTAAAGATCTGTGCCTGCAGTAATTGAATGAACATCTCATTGCTTACATCCCAAAGATAACACTCAGTACAGATCACATGGTCATCTCATTACAGAAAATGACAGATATTGCAGCAGATTTGGCTGTGGATTCAGCTTGGTGTCCTCCATTGCCCTGCAAAGAATTAACCCTTGGTTGTGTACTATTACTAAAAAACCTGCCACATAATGTATAATGCATCACAAATTTGCAGCAGAGAAATCCACAACATCTGAATTGTGTTCATGTGCTGTATGTTGTTGTAGACTTTCAGTGCATGATCTGTAGCAGCCACCCGTAGGTACTGTGACCGGGCGAGCTCCTACTGCAGTGAATGGGAGCTGAGCAGCATTACCTGAAAACAGGAACTACACGGTGTACAGGGCTGTGCGGTTTACCTACAGAGTTTGCAAAACTTGGAATCAGCTTATCAGTGGGTTTTTGGTGTCCTTCTCCCGTTGATCGGAATTCATGACTGATCTTTAAGGGTAGGTCAGGTCACAGGAGTGTAGCTACCAGCGAGGTAGAGTAGGCCTGACTTAGAAAGCACCAACTGGAGCGACTGAAATCATCATCTATATCAGCGTCCTGCACATGCTGATAGAGTTAGGCCCTACAGTAAAGCACAGAGAAATGGTCTCCATGCACTACCGCTCATCATTCTGTAGGCTGTAGGTCCAGAACGGGAGGAACAGCAACAATGATGATGTCATTATGCTAGGGCAAGCACAGGATGTCAGAGTCCGGCACAATGACGTATCCGCATCAGTTCACCTGGGACCTGCCATTGTCTGCCACTGAGCTCACCAGGGTTAGGTGAGTATATGATGCTCATTTTTTTATTTTAATATTGTGTGAGGGGATTGTCACAGCGTGGGAGCTACTAACAGGACAATCATACTTAGTGAGGGATACTAAAGGTGATTTCATACATATTGAGAGATACTAAGGGGTCCTTATTGGGATGGGCGAATCCTAAATTACTCGGAATCGCTAGACTCTAACGAGTCAGAGTCCGGGACTCGCTACTCGTTGTGAGTCTAGCGAGTCCAATGTAAATGAATGGGGAAGCGAATAATTGCGAGTAATTCCTCTGCTGCTGGACCCTATACGGTCTGGCAGCAGAGGAAAAACCTGCAATTTCCCATTTCGTTGTTTAAAAGCCAGCGGTAAAAAGCTGCTGGCTTTTAAACAATGCTGACAGCTTGCAGAGGCTGTCACTATTGCAGCCGCAAAGCACAGCCGCTGTCACTGAAAATCGGATTCTCCTGGATTGTACCAATCAGGGCTTCCCCCAACCCCTAGCTGACTATTTGGACCTGCCTGGACACAGAAATATCGGGAAACCCTTATTTTTTATTATTTCATGAATTTCAGGCCAGTCCACCCCTGCCTGCGAGTCCACTACTACTCACAGAGTAACGAGTCCTAACGAGTAGATTCGCCCATCCCTGATCCTTATGCATATTGGGGCTACTAAGGGGGCCATCATAGAATGTGGTGGTTACTAAGGTGTTGTTCATAGAGTGTTGGTGTAATTAAGGGAGCCATGAAACAGCATGGGGCAACTAACTGGGCCATCAGATAGTGTTGAGACTACTGTGGAGGCCATCATACTATTTGGGAACTACTGTGCGAGCCATCATACAGTGAGGGAGTCATCCTAACATGTGGGGGCTAATGCTGGGACATCGTACATCACGGGGGTGATTGTAGGGGTCATCATGCAGTGTGGGGACTACTGTGGGGCCATCATACAGTGTGGGGCAATTAAAACAGTGTGGGAGCTACTAAAGAGGGCATCATACAATGTGGGGGTTACTAAGGGCTCATTATAAAATGTGGCACCATCATACAGTGTGAGATATAAAAGGGGCAATTACATAGTGTTGAGGCTACTGTGAGGCCATCATACAATATGAAGGCTACTTTGGTATTTATCAATATGGGGACTACTGTGGGAGCATCATACAGTTTGAGGGGCATTATACAGTGTATAAGGAATCTGTGGAGGTATCATACAATGTAGATGGGACCTATGGGGACATCATACTGTGTATAGGGATCTTTTGGAACATCATAATCTGCATAGGGGAGATGTGAGGACATCATACTTTGTAGAGTAGAGTTATGGAGACATCATGACAATTCAAGAGGGGATTATTGGGTCGTTCTCTAATAATAATAATAATAATAATTTTTATTTATATAGCGCCAACATATCGCAGCGCTTCACAATACAAAGTTCACATTTAAACAATCATAAGAAACAATTAGAAGATACAATACAATGCCAAAAACAATACAATACAAAGCATAATACAATACAATAATTAGAGCAAAAAATGGCAACCTGCTCATAAGAGCTTACAATCTAACAATGAGGTGGGGGTGACAAGGTACAGGTGCTTATTTACAATGATGGGAAAGTCAACTTGAGGAGATGGGGAACAGATAGGAGCAGAATACCGTATATACTCGAGTATAAGCTGACCCGAGTATAAGCCGAGACCCCTAATTTTACCCTCCAAAGCTAGGTAAACTTATTGACTCGAGTATAAGCCTACGGGGGAAAATGAAGCAGACTCTCATCACGGTATACAGCCCCTCTCATCATGATAAATGGCCCCCCCATTACTGGTATATAATCCCCCATCACTGGTATATAGGACCTTCATCAGTGGTATACAGTTCATCCCCATCAGAGGTTACAGCCCCCATCAGTGGTATATACAGGCCCCCATGAGTGCTATATACAGGCCCCCCATCAGAGGTTACAGCCCCCCTCAGTGGTATATACAGGCCCCCCAGTGATATATACAGGCCCCCATCAGTGATATATACAGGCCCCCATCAGTGATATATACAGGCCCCCATCAGTGATATATACAGGCCCACATCAGTGATATATACAGCCCCCCCAGTGGTATATACAGGCCCCCCACTGTTGTATATATAGGCCCCCCAGTTGTATATATAGGCCCCCCAGTGGTATACAGGCCCTCCCAGTGGTATACAGCCCCCCCAGTGGTATGCAGGCCCCTTTAGTGGTATACAGGCTCCCCCAGTGGTATACAGGCCCCCCCAGTGGTATACAGGCCCCCCAGTGGCATACAGGCCCCCCAGTGGTATACAGGCCCCCCCAGTGGTATACAGGCCCCCAGTGGTATACAGGCCCCTTCAGTGGTATATACAGGCCCCCGGTTGCTGCCGCACACCTGTAAAAGAATAGCTTTCATACTTATCCTCCTCGCTGTCACCGCGCATCCTCTTCTTCCTGCTTGTACCCGGCGTCATGTGACCGCGCAGAAGCAATGCCGTCATTGCGGCTGCGCCGGCCGGGTACAAGGAGGAAGAAGATGAGGAGGACCGCGGTGGCAGCGAGGAGGGTAAGTATGAAAGCTATTCTTTTACAGGTGTGCGGAAGCAGCTGAGGCCTGTATACCACTGGGGGGGAGCAGGGACCTATATATACCACTGGGGGTAGCGGGGGGCCTATATATACCATTGGGGGGAGCGGGGGGCCTATATATACCACTGGGGGGGAGCGGGGGGCCTATATATACCACTGTGGGGGAGCGGGGGGCTATATATACCACGGGGGGATCGGGGGGCCTATATATACCACAGGGGGAGCGGGGGGCCTATATTATTCCACGGGGGGGAGCGGGGGCCTATATATACCACGGGGGAAGTGGTATATACCACTGGGGAGTGGGGGGGAGCGCAATGTAATATGCACCGCTCCCCCTGCCGCTGATGGACAGGGGGAAGCAGTGCATATTGCATTGCACTAATGAGCGGCCCCACGTGACCGGCCGCTCATATTACAGCCTCCCCCCCCCTCCTGCTCCAGCCCCCAGACACTGCCCCCCCCACACTCAGCCGTATACTGACTCGAGTATAAGCCAAGGAGGCACTTTTCAGCACAATTTTTGTGCTGAAAAACTCGGCTTATACTCGAGTATATACGGTAAATGGCCACAACCCATTATTTGTGATCCACTTGAGACGGAGCGGATAGGCTATATCTAGATGACTGACTAGGGATCATGATAGGCCGCACTAAAAAGATGTGTTTTTAGGCATCGCCTAAAACTATCTAAGTTGTGGATACACCTAATTTCTTGGGGTAGAGCATTCCAAAGAATTGGTGCGGCTCGGGAGAAGTCTTGGAGCCGGGAGTGGGAGGTTCGGATTAATGCAGAAGTGAGTCCAAAGTCACTTCCAGAGCGAAGAGAACGGGTGGGGTGATAGACAGAGATGAGGGAGGAGATGTATGGGGGTGCTGCTCTGTGAAGAGCTTTGTGGGTGAGAACAAGCAGTTTGAAATAGATCCTATAGTGTATAGGCAGGCAGTGCAATGACTGGCATAGAGCAGAAGCGTCTGACTAATGATTAGCTAGATAGGTAATCCTGGCTGCTGCATTAAGGATGGACTGGAGAGGGGACAGTCTAGTGCGGGGGAGGCCAACTAAGAGAGAATTACAATAGTCAAGGCGGGAGTGAATCAGGGCCACAGTGAGGGTTTTTGTGGTTTCCAAGGTGAGAAAGGGGCGAATTCTGGAGATGTTCTTCAGGTGCAAGCGGCAAGAGCGGGCGAGAGATTGTATATATGGGGTGAAGGAAAGATCAGAGTCAAACATAACCCCCAGATAGTGAGCCTGCTGACTAGGCACTATTGTGGTGCCGCACACTGAGAGAGAGATGTCATATTTAGGGAGGTTAGTGGAGGGCGGGACCAGAAGTAGTTCAGTTTTGGAAAGATTAAGTTCAGGGAAAGAAGTTAAGGTCAGGGGAAGAAGTGTAAAGTTGTGTGTCGTTAGCATAAAGATGGTACTGAAAGCCAAATCTGCTGATGGTCTGTCCAATTGGGGCTGTGTAGAGTGATAAGAGAAGAGGTCCAAGGGCTGCACCCTGAGGGACTCCAATACTGAGAGGAAGATGGGAGGAAGTGGAGCCAGCAAATGATACACTTAGAGCGGTCAGAAAGATAGGAAGAGAACCAGGAGAGAGCAGTGTCCTTGATGCCGATGGAGTGCAGCATGGAGAGTAGGAGATGGTGGTCAACAGTGTCAAAGGCTGCAGAGAGATCAAGAAGGATAAGCAGAGAGTGGTGACCATTACGTTTTGCCATCAGAAGGTCATTGGTCACTTTGGTGAGAGCAGTTTCTGTAGAATGTAGGGGGCAGAAACCAGATTGTAATGGCTCTAGAAGAGAGTGAGTGGAGAGATAATGAGTGAGGCGGAGTAGACCAGGCGCTCAAGGAATTTAGAGATAAAGGGGAGATTGGAAACTGGTCTGTAGTTGTTTGTGCAGGAAGGGTCGAGAGAAGATTTCTTTAATAAAGAGTGATGATAGAGTGTTTGAAGGAGGAGGGGAGGACGCCAGAAGAGAGGGAGAGATTGAAGATTTTGGTTAGGTGAGTGGTGACCACCGGAGAGAGAGACTGGAGTAGGTGTGAGGGGATGGGGTCAGCAGTGCATGTGGTGGGACAAGAGGAAAAGAGGAGCCTAGAGACTTCTATTCTGTGACCGGGTCAAAAGTAGAGCGTGAGCCGAAGGAAATGTGGGGAGAGGTAGGGGTAACAGCAATTTGAGGTTGGGAGTTGATTTCCTGATGGATGATTTCTATTTTCTTTGTGAAGTGGGAAGCCAGGTCATCAGCACAGAGGTCAGTGATAGGGGCCTGCACTTTAGGACCGAGAAGAGAGTGAAAGGTGTCAGAGTTTTTTTGGGTTGTTGGATAGTGAGGAGATCAAAGTGGTGAAGTAGGTTTGTTTGGCAAGGTAAGGGCAGAATTGTAAGTTCTCAGCATAAATTTATAGTGAATGAAGTTTTCTGGAGTGCGGCTTTTCCTCCATAGACATTCAGCACTCCTAGAGCATCGCTGGAGGAATCGAGTTTGTGATGTGAGCCAGGGCGGTTTTACGCTGTGTTTGGAGGTTTTGAGGGTGAGGGGTGCTATTTGGTCCAGGGTCCTTCTGAGAGAGTCATTTAAGTGATTGACTGCCAGATCGGGACAGGAGAATGAGGAGATTGGATACAGTGATGAGTGTAGAGAGTCTGTGAATGTGTGAGGTTTATGGCCTGTAGATTTCTGAATTTGTGATATGTAGGAATGTGTTGGGGTGGGCGAGGGTTAGTGAGTGTGAAGAAGAGAATGTTGTGGTCAGAGAGGGGAAGTTCTGAATTATCTAAGGAGGAGGTTGTGCAGAGCCGGACAAAGATCAGGTCAAGGGTGTTGCCATCCTTGTGTGTCATCGAGGTTGAGAGCTGAGAGAGGCCAAGAGATGTGGTTAGAGATAGGAGCTGAAATGCAGATGAGGAGATGGGGCTGTTTGTGGGGATGTTGAAGTCTCCCAGAATAAGGTTCGGTAAGCCATGCGGAGAAATGGTCGAGGAATTGGGTGGGTGACCCTGGGGGGCGGTGTACCACCGCTTCTCTAAGGGGGAGGGGATGGAAGAGCCTAATTATGTGGTACCTCAAAAGAGGGGAATGAGAGTGATGGAGCTGAGGGAATCCAGCATCATAACCATGCCTTTTTTTAATCCAAATAAACACATGACTGTCAAGACTTGGGTAAAAATATTATAAGTAAATATATTTATGCAAAAATCTGGGGGCACCCACCAAACTGGCGACCCCACTACCACATAAACAATGTAAATATTAAACAGGCTATGAACATTTAATAGATCTGGTCCAGGCGAAATCTCGATCAATTCACAAGTTTCCCTGGCCGCACCGCACCAGCCCAGGGAGGGGGATATTAACAGCACACGGTTAATATCCTTAACCTTAGCGGGACCTATTCCCACTAATTACATTGCTGTGCCAGAAGCAGCTATTCCCTACTAGTGATCCCATAACCTTACAAGCTTCCTGGTTGCACCACACCAGCCCAGAGGGATGGGTATTAATACCACTCGGTTAATACCCCCAATCTTGTCGGTACCTAGACCCGCTAATTACATTGCTGTACCACAAGCCACTATTCCCCAATAGTGGCTTCAACAAAGGACAAAACCAATTATCCAGCCTCTGAACCAGACATATCCCCCGCTGCTGTGACAAAAGTAATTTATACATTTATATATATAATATATATAGTGATGGGTCAACCGGCTATGTTGCGAGTGACAGGTATGTATCGCACAGACTGCTGCGATCTTAAACCAGGTTGATTGATGAGACTTGTTGTTCCACAAGTTTCTATAATGTGATAGGTCTGGAGTTAAGGGACCAACACCCAAATGACCCCCCCGGACTGTTAATATGTGTCCTACACCAGCACACACATTTGGGCAACGTTTGCTAAAAAAACTGTTAGTAGAAGCTAAGATATAGCTTTAGAGTTTAATAAATTCTGAGAATGGGTTTACCTATCTTTCCTCGTGCATTTGTCGTGCCTGTCAGCCTCCTCTCCCCCTCCCTTCAGTGAAGCCCTTCTGTGCAAGCCGAAAATGCCGCCTGTCTGCTGCTGCCTGTAATTATGCACGCCCTCTGCTTCTAAGAGCCTGCCGCGTATGAAAGGGGGCGGGCTCCGACATGACGTGATTAGCCCCGCCCTCAAGAGCGCCAGTCTCTTAGCAGCAGAGTATGGCGTGCAAATTATCAGGCTGCAGCAGACAGGCGGGCATTTCGGCTTGCACAGAAGGGCTTCACTGAAGGGAGGGGGGGAGGAGCTGACAGGCACGAACAAATGCATGAGGACAAAGTAGGTAACACCATTCGCAGATTTATAAACTTCATAAGATATCTTAGTTCTACTAAACAGTTTTTTTAACAAAACGATGCCCAAATGTGTGTGCTGGTGTAGGACACATATTAACAGTCCGGGGGGGGTCATTTGGGTTGGTTCCTTAAGGTCAACCAGAAGCGTGGCGGTCTGATTAACTATATACCTCCAGGGAGTGTGTTGCTGCTATTATCAGGTGGCCATCCATACACAGCAGCAGCCAGCAATGTCAGCGTCAACTAGCGATGACACTGTTGACGGTGTGCAAGCTGCATGTTGTAACACATGAGCAGGACCAGGCTGAGCAGTGGTCTGTGATGGAGTCTGAGACTGCTCACTGGACAGTGCTGAGAATGTACCGAACATGTGAACCCATGTGTCAGGTAAAAGGAGACTGAATACCGGGCGGAATGTTCCTGTAAGTCGAAGAAAGGCTCCTGTTTATGTGCTGGAGGGCAGTTTATGCTGACATAATAAACCGAAAGTGGACTATTGTGATCATACCCGATGCTGTGTAGACTGTTTTGTGCTGCCAAGTGACCAACCCCCAACCTGTATAGTGATTGTTGCTACATCACAATATATATGTATATATATGATCCAAATAACCGAAGTTGAGAAAAAAAAACAAGAGGCACTCACCAAGCATGATCTTCACGATTTATTCAAAGTCCATTTACATTGTCCATGGACAAGTCAAGCAAGGGAGGGGGTGCAGAGGCGGCGGACGACGGCCTGTCGTTTCACGGTTAATACCGCTTCCACGGGTTCTGGTGTTCAAGCGGTATTAACCGCGAAACGGCAGGCCGTCGTCCGCCGCCTCTGCACCCCCTCCCTTGCTTGACTTGTCCATGGACAATGTAAATGGACTTTGAATAAATTGTTAAGATCATACTTGGTGAGTGCCACTTGTCTTTATTCTCAACTTCGGTTATTTGGATCATGTTGATTTCATTAAGTGAGCAGCACCATTTGAAGGCTGCATTGCACCGTCACTACAAGTAAAACTTGGATTGACTCCATAAAAGTCACTCCAGTGCCCAGTTTATTTCTGTTGATGAGAATATATATATATATATATATATATATATATATATATATATATATATATACACAGCGCCTTGTGAAAGTATTTGGCCCCCTTGAATTTTTCAACCTTTTGACATATTTCAGGCTTCAAACGAAGATATAAATTCTAATTTTTTTGTGAAGGATAAACAACAAGTGGGACACAGTCGTGACATGGAACGAAATTTATTGGATATTTTAAACTTTTTTAACAAATAGAAAACTGAAAAGTGGGGTGTGCAATATTATTCGGCCCCCTTGAGTTAATACTTTGTAGCGCCACCTTTTGCTGCTATTATAGCTTGGGGTATGTCTCTATCAGTTTCGCACATCAAGAGACTGAAATTCTTGCGCATTCTTCCTTGCAAAACAGCTGGAGCTCAGTGAGGTTGAATGGAGAGCGTTTGTGAACTGCAGTTTCAGCTCTATCCACAGATTCTCGATTGAATTCAGGTCTGGACTTTGACTTGGCCATTCTATCACCTGGATACATTTATTTTTGAACCATTCCACTGTAGATTTTGCTTTATGTTTGGGATCATTGTCTTGTTGAAAGATAAGTCTCCGTCCCAGTCTCAGGTTTTTTGCACACTCCAACAGGTTTTCTTCCAGAATGGTCTTGTATTTGGCTCCGTCCATCTTCCCATCAATTTTAAGCATCTTCCCTGTCCCTGCTAAAGAAAAGCAGGCCCAAACCATGATACTGCCACCACCATGTCTGACAGTGGGGATGGTGTTTTGAGGGTGATGAGCTGTGTTGCTTTTACTCCAAACATATCGTTTTGCATTGTGGCCAAAAAGTTTGATTTTGGTTTCATCTGATCAAAGCACCTTATTCCACATGTTTGGTGTGTCTCCCAGGTGGCTTGTGGCAAACGTCAAACAAGACTTTTATGGATAAAGGCCAGATTTGTGCAGTGTACAACTGATTGTTGTCCTATGGATAGTCTCTCGCACTTCAGCTGTAGATCTCTGTAGTTCTTCCAGTTCTTCTCCTTGTTCAAGATGAAAGTTTAGAGAGACAGCCGGGTCTTGGTAGACTTGCAGTGGTCTGATACTCCTTCCATTTCAATATGATCGCTTGCACAGTGCTCCTTGAGATATTTAAAACTTGGGAACTCTTTTTGTATCCAAATCCGGCTTTAATCTTCGCCACGACAGTATCTCGGACCTGCCTGGTGTGCTCTTTGGTCTTCATGATGCTCTCTGCACTCAAAACAGAACCCTGATTTGTTAAAAAAAAGTTTAAAATATCCAATAAAATTTGTTCCACTTCACGATTGTGTCCCACTTCCTGTTGATTCTTCACAAAAAAATTAGAATTTATATCTTTGTTTGAAGCCTGAAATGTGGCAAAAGGTTGAAAAGTTCAAGGGGCCAAATACTTTCACAAGGCACTGTATATCCTCACAACCATCACATCACCTCATACTCATATTATTATCATAATATCATCATCTAATTACCCACTTTTACATGTGACCCGGAGTATACCCCACATACAGTACATTTACAATAATGCTGAAGCATATGAACCATCAAATGACTCCCAATGAGAAATAACCTTGCCCACGTGGGCTCACATTCTACAAACATATGTCCACATACCAAATTTACCAACAAATATGTTAACCATAAAAAGGGGGAAGGACCGTCAGTTCTTGAGCCAGGAAGAAAGATCATCAATCCCCTCCCATCTCCTTTATACTCCTCCATACACCTGCCCCCTTTTTCCCCACACCAACCTGAATGCCTGCAGGTCTCCTCCAGTGACCTGCATATGTTCCCCCATTCATTCAGCATCAACACTTTCCACTCCCCACCGCTCTGTCTTGTCATGTTGCCTGTCTGCCTTATGGTCTGCCTACCATTTCTCACTGTGTACCGGAGAGCAATGGGAACACCATATAATGTTTAGGGGAGTTGTGAGGGTATTATATATATAAAAAGAGCAGCTGTGGGCCCAAAATACTGTGTATAGGGGAGCTTTTTGTCATACTGTATAGAAGAGAGCTGTGGGGACCTCATATTGTGTATAGGGAGCTGTGGTTCCATTATACTGTGTATAGAGCTGTGTGGGCATAATACTTTGTATAGGGGAGCTATGGAGCATCAAACTGTTTAGCAGGGAGCAGTGAATACATCATACAGTGTATAAGGGAGCTGTACAAGGGGACAGTGCTGGAAATGTGAGGAGTCAGATGTGTCTTTGTTGTAAAAAACTGCACATCAGTATGGCTGGATGAAGTTGTCATGTCGGTCTGGACAAAATGGAAAGACACGAACAATGAAGGACTCTCTCAGAAAGAACGATACCTGTAAGTCACTATCTAATATGTTCTGTGGGACTGATACCTACCACTTGTAGGCCAACATATCATGATATCGGTATTGGTCTTTGTAAAGTGACTTATTTTCAATAACAGCGTGGTCCTCCACTGAGGTTCCTCTATACCCACTATTATGGTACATAATCACAGTTGAAAACATGGTTATCTGGTTAGGGGTCGACTCAGTTGCCTCACCCCGCATGAGCTGAACCCCTAGCTATGCCTCTGATAGGTCATTAATATCTTAGTTTTGGACATTTACTTTAATGAATAGATACATGAGCAGAAAAAAGACCTGAAATATGGATTGAAAGCCTAAACTGAAAAATGTAGTTCTTCTACACTTATATAGAGCCTGACAATGAAAACTAGGACTCATGATACAAGAAAATGAAGACTAGATTTCCTGGAATTAAAAAGGTATGTATTAAGATCATGCAATTAATAATAATCATCATTCATTTTTCATGATACAGCAATTCTATGTATTTATGCTACGGTTCACTTTAGTCTGCTAATACAGAGATGAGTAATGAGTCAGCGAAGCCTTTATTATTTTTACTTAGCTGACACATTTTAAGAAGCAGCATATCCATTTTAGTAGACACAGCTCGTTTTATTTTTTAACATAGAGTCAGTCAATAGATTTTATAGATTTAGGGTGCTAAATGCCAGCAGCAGTCAGGACTCTGATAGGATTATAAGGGAGAAAGAGGTGTTCACCAAAGGGTGGGCAAAATGCTTCTGTGCAGTCCCCCAAACTACAAATTTAACCCCTTATTGCGTAAATTAAAATCTACATGAATACACACATATGCATACAAATGAACTGAACTGTTGTGAAGGACCGTAGAGGTTCCCATTATCGTTGGAGTAGTGGATGGTTGCTAGATGACCGCCACCATGTCACATCAGCAAGGAGGTGGCAGTCATGTTTTGGGTCGTAACCATGTGGAGAGAACTAGTTTGCCCCTATAGGGTCCATGAAGGCATGAAAAGGACCACGGAAAGTATATATACTTTTAGACTGACCACTTTTTTTCTTTGTACAAAATCATCCCCATGCATGACAATGCACCATCTCTTGGTACAGAGCATAGCCCTGAGTAATTGGCTGCTATGGACATAAAAGTAGAGAAAACCATGGTGTGGCTACCAGTCTCCCCTGATCTCAGCCCTATTGAGAACCTTGGAAGTACCATTAAGCAAAAAATATCTAAGATGCTGTAAGACCTTAACCGTCAAACCAGCAGCTCTGGGAGTCAATTATGACATCCTGCAAACAAATGCAATCTTAAAACATCCAAAACCTGACAAGTGCAATAAATGCAATATTTGTGAAGGTGATATCAAAGAAAGGCGATGTACAATATGAGACATACTGGTAGGATGTTTTCATTGTGAGCCCCAATGGGGACACTGTTGATGATGTATGTAAAGTGCTGTGGAGTTCATAGAGTAATATAAATGTAAAAAAATATTTCTTCATATGTCGTCACAATACCGGGATCTGAGGATCTTCTATTTCGAGGTCAGGGACTCTCTGATGCCATGTCGCTGCCTGTCTCGCTATCTTCCTCTTTTGACACTGCAGTGCGGTGGACGAAAGAGCATTAACTGCTTAATAACAAGAAGTATGGAGTGTGTACTAACTGAGCCATACACCCTCCCCATACCATGAAGTATGGTGTGTGTACTAACTGAGCCATAAACCTCTTCACTCCTTATACCATGTCCAGCAGACATTGAAGGATTACTATATGGATTTTATTATTAGGGCACGGACACACTGGGGTGAAATTCGGATGAGTGCAATGTGTGATTTTATCGCAGTGCAGTCAGTTAATCAACGTCTGAAACACATTGGCGAGTGTCGTACGCTTTTTTCTCATCCAGATTCTGGATGGGAAAAAAGTCACAACATGCTGCGACAGTATGCGATTCATGTACGAAACTCGCCAATGCAAGTCTATGAGTCCGACAAAATCATGGACCGCACATTGACAGCACACGGCCCATCCGAGAGGCATCTGTTTTTTCACTGATACATTATCATTCTTCAGCTGAGACAACTGTAAAATGCTCCTGTAAATGATTCTACAGTAATAGCTGCTAAGAAACAAAACAGATTGCACATGGATGTGATCTAAGAAAACGTCGGACACTCGCACAGCATTTGGATGTCCCAGTGGCCAGCTACACAGACAGCCCGCCACAGCCACACACAGAGCCACAACCACACAAAAACAGTTAGCCACATAGACAGCCAGCCACATAGACAGCTACACAGACGCAGAGAGCCACACAGAGAGACACAGCCACATAGACAGCCACACACATAGCCACAGCCAGCCACACGAGCCACAGCCAGCAACATAGACAGCCATAGCCAGCCACACACAAGCACACACAGACACAGCCAGCCAAACACAGACACAGCCAGCTACACACACAATATCAGCCACACACACATACAGCCACACACATAGCTAGCCACACAAACACAGCCAAAGCCAGCCAGCCACACATACAGCCACACACATACAGCCAGCCACATAGACAGCCACACACACAGCCAAAGCCAGCCACACACAGGCGCAGCTACCCACACACACAGACACAGCCAGCCACACACACAGCGAGTAATATAGACAGCCATAGTCAACCACACACAGACAACAGCCAACCACACAGCACACCCACACACAGTCAGCCACACACAGCCAAACAGCCCCAGCCACACACAGCCAGCCACGCAGCCTCATCCACAGCCATGCAGCCACAGCCAACCCCAGCCAGCCACAACCACGCAGCCCCAGCCACACACAAACATAGTTAGGCACACACAGCCAGCCACAGCTACATAGCCCCAGCCACATAAAGACACAGTCAGACACACAGACAGCCACGCAGCCCTAGCCACACATAGACACAGTCAGCCACACTGACACATTTTGCCACACACAGCGAGCCACACAGACACAGTCAGCCACAGACAGCCCTAGCAACATAGTCAGCCACAGCCACGCAGCCCCAGCCACACACAACCAGCCACAAAGCCCCAGCCACACACAACCAGCCACAAAGCCCCAGCCACACACAACCAGCCACAAAGCTCCAGCCACACACAGCCAGCCACATACAGCCAGCCACAAAGCCCCAGCCACACACAACCAGCAACAAAGCCCCAGCCACACAAAGCCAGCCACATACAGCCAGCCACAAAGCCCCAGCCACACACAACCAGCCACAAAGCCCCAGCCACACACAATCAGCCACAGAGCCCCAGCCACACACAATCAGCCACAGAGAGCCCCAGCCACACAGAGCCCCAGCCACACAGAGCCCCAGCCACAAAGCCCCAGCCACACACAGCCAGCCACATACAGCCAGCCAAAAAGCCCCAGCCACACACAACCAGCCACAAAGCCCCAGCCACACACAATCAGCCACAGAGCCCCAGCCACACAGAGCCCCAGCCACAAAGCCCCAGCCACACACAATCAGCCACAGAGCCCCAGCCACACAGAAACCCCAGCCAACACAGAGCCCCAGCCACATACAGACACATAGACAGAAAGACACACACACACAAAGAGAGAGCAACACACACACTACCCACCACCACCAGCTGCTGCAGCTCATCATGATCTTTATCTTTACACATTTTGCTGGCTCCCGCGCTGTAGAAGTTGGAACAACTTCAGGGGCCTGCAGTAGAGATGAGGAGGCGGGGCCCAGAGAGATTGACTGGAGATAGGAGGACCCAAGTAATGTGAAGGGCTCACGTCACACAGCTCCTCCTATCTCCAGTCAATCTCTCTGGGCTCCGCCTCCTCATCTCTCGCCTCTCATCTCTATGCAGGCCCCTCCATGCCTCCGCTTCTCCCTGGAGGGAGAGAAATTGCTGCAGTGCCGCCTCTCTCTCTGACACTGTCTCCTCCGTGGCGGGTCTGTTCACTGCCTGCTGCAGGGTATGTGAGTGAGGTTCGCGGCCCGTTTCTGTGGGTGGGCGGCCCTAGGTGGGGGCTATACCACCAGCACAGGGGGCACTTGCCCCCCTGCCACCTGGGCCAGTCCGCCCCTGCATACGGGTCAGAACCAACATGTAGGAAGAGGGCCACAGTATAGCTACAAGCAGCAGGGACCCGAAAGGAGAGCGCAGCAGGAAGCCCTCCAATCCCACCTGGTGAAGTGGATCCCCAATTGCTTCCAGGCTGGCCGGACTCCTACAATCTGTAACCAATATCCCAGACTGCATAATCAACTGCCAAGTAAAAGGTAAAGGAAACTACAACCCCCCATGTCCTCTGGTTATTTCCTGCACCCTCTGTCCTGCACCTCAACAACAATCACCACCTTAATAGACTGTCTCACTTATCCCTGGGGCTTTGCGCCAACTGTGGGGAGCAATACCATCCCGGCTCTGTCACCATCTACCCAGCGGTCCCAATCTGCAGCATCCGTGATCCCTGGCCAAACACCACAGAAGTCGTCATGAATATCCCCTGTAAATATCCCCTTTACTGCATGCCCAGTGTTACGGAGCTGGGTCACCGCCACTGTGATCTTCCAAAGAACTGACCGGTATGGTTCCGAGTACCCCATGGCCCTGGTGGGTGTCGCACATGCATATATGTATACACAGAGGACAAAGTCATAAACAATAATAGCGAAAAGTGTTGGCACACTTGAAATTGTTACAGAAAATGAAGCATTTCTTTCAGAAAACTATTACATTTACACATGTTTTGCCTTGATTATTTCCTTTGTTTATATTGGAACAACACAAAAAATCTGAGAAAAAAAGCAAATTGAACATAATTTCACACAAAATCCTAAAGATGTTCCAGACAAAATTGTTGGCACCTTTCCAAAATTGTGGGTAAACAACTTTTTTTTAAGCATGTGATTCTCATTCAAACTCACTTGTGGCAAGTAACAGGTGTAGTTAATATGAAAATCACACCTGAAAGGGTATGTACTCATGGTCCGGAGGAGCTGCGTGTTGGACGCAGCTCCTCTGGACCTGAGTGAACCCGTTGGTGGCCGCAGGGAGGCTGCAGCCGCCCTGTACTCACCATGTGCGGCGGGTGCGGGGCAGCTTCTCCCTGCATTCACCCGATGGGAGCCAATTGCGACTCCGCAGCATGAAATGAACATACGGAGGAGGAGCGGAGTTCCGGCAACCCGCACCGCAGCTGTCAAAACGCTGCGGTTGGGTTAAGCATAGTGGGCATGGGATTTCTACAAATCCCATCCACTATGGTGATACTGTACTACGCAATGTTTTGGACACAGCAGCAAGACGCTGTGTCCAAAACGCTGGATAAACTGATCGTGAGTATGCAGCCAAACCAGATAAAAAGGGGAGAAGTTAACGTAAAGAAGTTTTCACATGAACAAAGTTTTAAAGTTCATTTTAATCAATAGATCTTGGAATAATAATTTGTTCAATTGGATGTTTAAAAAATGTTCCTGTGCTGAAATAATTTTATAAATGTGCCCCTGTTATTTACAGTTTAATTCTTGTTTTTGACAGTGAACGGAACACGGTCTGATAATATCACTTCTCCTGGGCATTGAAAGATGAAAAAGAGTATACCAACATTAAAGCAAATAACTCTTTGAGGTGAAACATTTTTTACAAACCGGCAGAAGAATCAGCTATGATCCCTTCCTGTAATATCTATATTGACTCTTTTGCTTTTTCCCCTGCCCAGGATATGTGGTATGATCAGACCATGTCCCAGTATGGTCAGACATGGCCATTACACAGTACGTAGCAGGGTCACATACAGTGGAAAAAAAAGTATTTAGTCAGCCACCAATTGTGCAAGTTCTCCCGCTTAAAAAGATGAGAGAGACCTGTAATTGTCATTATAGGTAGACCTCAACTATGAGAGACGAAATGAGAAAACAAATCCTGAAAATCACATTGTCTGATTTGGAAAGAAATTTTTTTCAAATTTTGGTGTAAAATAAATATTTGGTCACCTACAAACAAGCAAGATTTCTGGCTCTCACAGGCTCCGCTGCCCTCCACTCATTACCTGTAGTACTGGCACCTGTTTGAACTGTTTGTCAGTATGAAAGACACCTGTCTGCAACCTCAAACAGTCACACTCCAAATTCCACTATAGTGAAGACCAAAGAGCTGTCAAAGGACAAGAGAAACAAAAATGTAGTGTGGCGCCCCTTTGGTCCGGTCGCCACTAGAACTTTGCAGCAACCGGGATCCGTAAGTCTAGTCACCTTCACACACACAACAAACCCCGGTCCCAGGGCAGGGACTCTTAACCACAGCTGTGGGATGGTGGGAGGAGACAGGTGGAGTGTGGGAAGTTAGTACAGGAAGCGATCAGGAAACAGGAGAAAATCCGAAAACACCACAGGAAGTCTGTCAGTCTGCCCGGGAGCAGGCAGTGAGTAGTTAGCCCATCATCCAGTCAGATAGGGGAGAGAGAACCATCAGTACACGAAACTGAAAGGACATGGACCCAGCAGCCTGTACTATCATGAGGCCTGTTCTGGGTCCCGGGGCTACAGACCGCAGAGAGACAGAAAGAGTCCTAGGGGCGCAGACAGTGAGCAATCTACCCACGCTCCCGAATTAGCTGTGAAGCTGAAGGATGGGGCAGGAACCAGGGAGCTGGCCATGAGGTGGCAAGGAAGCTCCAAGCTCCAACCACAAAACCGGATGGTTGTGGGGTCTTTATGTCCCATGGCCCAACTACCGGTGCAGCTGTGGCGCCCTGCCATTACAGGTAGCCACAGAACCACCTCAAACATAGATGGGTTTCCACAGTAGGTTCCACATACACCCAACACCTTCCACTCCAGACCTGTAGGGGGAGCTCCACTTGCTGCCTTAAGCAAGATCCCCTATAAATTCCTGTGCCGGGGGCGGAGTTAGTTAGAGTGTGCAGCCGCTAGAACTGTGAAGACATCCTGGTGTGTTGGAGCCGCGCTAGGCCGCGCCAGTGTGAGGGCCTAAGAGTGAAGTCGAGGGCAAGGCAGAATGAGCGTAGTAACAGCAGACTGGGGACAGAGGAGCTGTACTGGTTCACCCCAGAAAGCAACCCGGACACCGTAGTCTGAGTCTTCAGGAGAGCATCTAGCCCAGCAGAAACACCGGTTCACCGAGGAGACTCCAGTCTCCCGGACACCTGTACAGCAGCCAAGAAGGGAGCCAGGCACCGCAGGAGAAGTGATAGCGGTAGTCCACACAGAGGTTCCCACCACACAACACAGGTGACAGAGACACAGAGGAGGCCTGGCTTAGTTTCATAGGGGTCAGAGGCTTCACCAAGGGAAAAGCAACAAGGAGGCCTCATACTTACTCACTGTGGAGATCCAGAAGTGTTTCCCGACCACCGGAGTGTGCCCTGGACAGTATCTTCAATACCACCAGTAAAGGTACAGAAACAACTTCCAGTGTGTGTGTCAGTTTTTCCAACCCTGACCCTGTCCATTTAAGAGACGGTAGCAGCAGCCCGGCTGCCTAGCCACCTCCCTGTGCAAATCCCTGTCACCTCATCCCAACCTCGGGGACTCTGCTCCACCACTGGATAGCTATACCATCCAGCTACCCATCCATCATCCCCGGAGGCCCACAGCAGCGCTGGTAACATCACCAGAAACCACAGGTGGCGTCACGAGACATTTATTCCCTTTTCTTAATTTTATTTACAATTGCCTACCAGGGCTACGGGTCCCAGCAGGCCACCAGTGACATCCCTCCAACTCCACGCCCGGGTACCGAGTTCCCATAGATCCCTGGGTGAATCACAGCGAAAAGAAGGCTGCCGTACTAGGGACAGAGGACCTGGTCGGTCACCCAATGAAGGCATGTGGCAGTTGGATCGGACCTTTGTGTGCAGAGGCATGTGCAGGAGGGTGGAAAATAGGCATCGCTGAGAAGAGAGGCCCATGGAAAGGAACACAAAAGTGGGAGAACTGAACGAGCCATCCCGGCTGCTAAAAGACTACTGGAGCTGCTACTGCACTGGCTTGTAACTTGAAACGCCTGACGAGAGAAACCAAGTAAACCAGGTTGAAACTCAGCATCGCGTCAGACTGTGTATTCTGCGCCTGAGGAGAGGTAGATTGAAACGCTGAGCAGGCCGCAGGAGCCTGCCTGAGAGTGTCCCTGATCCCTGCCAGCAGCCAGCCCAGCCATGCTGGCCTTCCATTCCCCAAATCACCTCAAAAGACTACGGTTGCCAAGGGACCTGCTCTTCCCGTGGAGAGCCGACCATCACAGCTACTACGCCCATCATCCCCAGAGGTCCCGACTGCAGCAGCGAATCTACCGGCCGCCTTCCATGGGTGGCGTCACAACACAAACTCATTTATTTTATTTTTATATTTTTATTTTCTTCCCTTTTTCAAACTCCCCTTTTTTAAGCTTTTCGCCCGATGAGGGGACCATGGACCTGCTCACGCCACCGTCACACCCCACAGCCCCGACGACGTTGAAAGGGCCCGGTTCCGAGAGCCCCACGGCCCCCGCTGGGGCGAGTCAGTAGCCCCGCACCAGGCTGTGAAGACTGAATCTGCAATAGGCAAGCAGCTTGGTGTGAAGAAATCAACTGTGTGAGCAATTTGAAAATGGAAGACATACAAGACCTCTGATACTCTCCCTCGATCTGGGGCTCCACGCAAGATCTCACCCCGTGGGGTCAAAATGATCTCATGAACGGTGAAAAAAAAAACAGAACCACACGGGAGGACCTAGTGAATGACCTGCAGAGAGTTGGGACCAATGTAACACAGGCTACTATCAGTAACACGCTACGCCAACAAGGACTCACATCCTGCAGTGCCAGCCGTGTCTCCCTGCTTAAGCCATTACATGTCCGGGCCCATCTAAAGTTTGCTAGAGAGCATTTAGATGATCCAGAAGAGTATTGGAAGAATGTCATATGGTCAGATGAAACCAAATTAGAACTGTTTGGCAGAAACACAACTCGTCGTGTTTGGAGGAGAAAATGCTGAGTTGCATCCAAAGAAGACCATACCTACTGTGAAGCATGGGGGTGGCAACATCATGCTTTGGGGTTGTTTCTCTGCCAAAGAACCAGGAGTACTAATCCGTGTACATGGAAGAATGAATGGGGCCATGTATCGTGAGATTCTGAGTGCAAACCTCCTTCCATCACCAAGGGCACTGAAGATGAAACGTGTCTGGGTCTTGCAGCATGGCAACAATCCCTAACACACTGCATCAAAAGGTGTGGCTTTGTAAGAAGCCTTTCAAGGTCATGGAGTGGCTTAGCCAGTCTCCACATCTCAACACTATAGCCGAGGCCTCCTCACCACTATGAGATTGACGAAGGTGGTCTTACTGGAGTGCTGCAGCCCGACCAGCGTCAGCTCCATCTCGTCCTTCCAGAAGAAAGAGCGGAATCAGTCCAGAAACTGAGAGAGCAGGGACAACATGGCGGTTTCAGGGCATGGGGGCGCTGTGCGGAGGACCGGGGGGAGGGAACACTGGAGTCGGTACACACCGAACTCACAACAACAACCGACTCACTGGAAGCAGAAGTGTCGCATGTGTGTGTGCGGGGACAGAGCTGCACTTTCTCTAGTGGGGACACGCGGCACTGATGGCACAAAGTCCACAGCAGCCGTCACTGTACTACAACTCCCATGATTCCACTGCACAGGCGACCACAGCTGGGAATTCTGGGAAATTTAGTTCAAATTGGTGTCCAGACACAGCCTCAGTCAGCGTGCTGGCTGGGGGGGCGGGCCTCCTTGCTCCAATAGCCACGCCACTCGCTAGCTCTCCCAAGCCCCCCTACGCCTGTTCAGATAGCCACGCCCCCTCCAATCATTGGCCGGGCCCCTTAATGATTAAGACCTGTAAGGGTCTAATGGTGGCCATGCTTGTGAAGACTTACAGAAAACGTTTCACTTCTGTCATTGCCAACAAAGGATATACAACAAAGTATTGAGATGAACTTTAGTTATTGACCAAATAATTATTTTCCACCAAAATTTGAAAAAAATGTCTTTTTAAGTGGGTGAATTTGCACAATTGGTGGCTGACTAAATACTTTTTTTCCCCACTGTATATAAGAATATTTACATTTTAAATTTATCCAGTTATATGACATTATTATTTTAAGACCCATTGTTTAAAATCAACTTTAAAATGAACTTTAGTATTTAGACAACCCCTTTAATCTTTGCTTTGTGTGTCTGTGTGTGCCACACTAAGCATTGGGAATCGAAAGAAGAGAAGAAAACTGTCTGTGAACTTAAGAATAAAAATGGATGAAAAATATCAACAATCTCAAGTTTACAAGTCCATCTCCTGAGATCTTGATGTTTCTTTGTCCACGATATGCCACATATTTAAAGGGAACCTGTCACCTAGATTTAAGCCCCTACACTATCACTACCTGTCCCTACACCTTCCTAGCTGCTCCCTATGTATCCCTCTCTGAGCTAAAGGGGCCCTATAAAACAGCAGAAAAATAACTTATAACTTACAGCAGTCATTGAGGCTGGTGACTGGAAAGGTGGGCCCAGGCTCCATTCTGCCCTCCTCGATGCTGCAGCGCACGCCCCGCTGGGCGGCATTATTCTTTATTCATCGCATTATGGGGCTGATCATGTGATCGGGCCCAGTGCATTATGGACCTTATCCCGTGATCGGCCCGGCTTCAATAAGCACATTGCGCATGCACGGAGCTGGGCCAATCACGTCATCAAGCCCATAATGCACTGGGGCCGATCACGTGATCGGCCCCATAATGCACCGCGCTGGATGTGACGTAGCGGGCGGTGCATATTAGGTGTACAGAGGGCAGGAGATTCCAAATGCAGGAGGCGGCGATGAATAAAGAATAATGCCGCCCAGCGGGGTATGCGCTGCTGCATCGAGGAGGGCAGAATGAAGCCTGGGCCCGCCTTTCCAGTCCCCAGATTTAAGGACTGCTGTAAGTTATAAGTTATTTTTCTGCTGTTTTATAGGGCCCCTTTAGCTCAGAGAGGGATACATAGGGAGCAGCTAGAAAGGTGTAGGGACAGGCAGTGATAGTGTAGGGGCTTAAATCTAGGTGACAGGTTCCCTTTAAGAAGCTTACAACCCATAGCACTGTAGTTGATTTACCTTGCACGTGGACAACAGAGAAAAGTTGAAAGGTTTCCATCCATGATCGTCCGAATTGTGGATAAACAGCCCAAATCAAGTTTAAAAAAAATGCAAGCTGTCCTGCAGACTCAGGGTGCATCAGTGTTACTGTTAACTATCCATCAGCATTTGCATGAAATTAAACGCTATGGCAAGAGACTCCATCGCTGACATAGAGACATGAAAAAGCTAGACTGAAGTCTGACAAAATATACACAAGCCAAAATCCTTCTTGGAAAGCATCTTGTGAAAAGATGAGACCAAGATAGAGCTTTTTGGTAAAGCACATCATTCTACTGTTTACCAAAAATAGAATAATTTCTACAAAGAAAAGAACACAGTACCTACAATCAAATATGGTGGAGGTTCACCAATAGTTTGAATTTCTTTTGCTGCCTTTACTTTGTTCAAGACATCATGAAATCTGAAAATTAGTTTTGGGTCGAAATTTAGTGCCCAGTGTCAGAAAGCTCAGTTTGTCCTAAGTCATAGATCTTCCAGCAGGACATGACCCCAAGCATACTCAAGAAGCCTCCAGAAATGGACAGAAACAAAACGCTGGAGAGTTCTGAATTGGAAAGCAATGAGTCTAAATCTCATTGAACACCTGTGGGGAGACCTTGAAGCTGCTGTTGGGAGAAGGCGCTTTCAAATATGACAAACAAGTTTGAAATAGAAGAGTGGTGCAAAAATCCAGATAAGAGATGTAAGAAGCTGTTTGATGGTAGTAGGAAGCGATTGATTTCAGTTATTTATTCTAAAGAGTGTGGAACCAAATATTAGTTTGAGAGTGCCAACATTTTTGGAGTTTTGTGTGTAATTATGTCCAATTTGTCTTTTTTTCTCAGTTTTTTTTTGTGTGTGTGTTGCTGCAATACACACAATGGAAATAAACATGTTTATAATGTGCAATATGTGCAATGGCAATAAATTTTGTGGAGAAATTATTTTCTGTAACAATTTCAAAGGTGTCAGAACTTTCAGTGATGACAGTATATGTATGCACAGAGCATATGCACCCATGTATGTACAGATCATATACATACATAAGATGAGCAAATACGTTTTCTACCAAAAAATGTGAATTATGTCTGATCTGCTCATCTCTAGTTATTTTTTTACATTAATCCCGCTGGATATTTACAGAAGATTCATCTTTATGTGATATATAAACTTTGAACTTTAACCCAACATGGATTTCTATTTAAGTTCATTACCTTAACATACAAGGGTTCTTTAAGATTTTCAATTAGCAAGGAATTTTTTTCTTCCCAAACAGGGTTGAGGTTCTTGTGTATTGTCTTGCTTCGAAAAACCTCTTTTCCTCCGATTTTAAACTTGACGTATGGGTCACTTGTCCCTTTAAAGCAAGCAGAACAAGTTCAGTGAAGAAATGGGACACAGCAAGTCAATATCATACAGTTGTGCTCAAATGTTTACATACACAAATGTTCCAAAAATGCATTCAACATATGTATGTTAATTGCTTGGCTATGTATCTATATACCGTATATAGATATATGTAAGTATATTTATATGTATATACTGTGATACACAAAAGAAACATTCCCCCCCCACCCAAAAAAAAAAAAAAAAAAAACAAATGCTCAAAAAAAAAGTGGGTAATTTTCTGATTAAGACTGGGATGGTTGCTTTCATGTGTAATATACAGTTGTGCTCAAAAGTTTACATACCCTGGCAGATTTTTTGCTTTCTTGGCCTTTTTTTCAGAGAATATGAATGATAACACAAAACCTTTTTTTCATTCATGGTTAGTGGTTGGGTGAAGCCATTTATTGTCAAACTACTGTGTTTTCTCTTTCTAAATCATAATGACAACCAAAAACATCCAAATGACCCTGATCGAACGTTCACATAACCCAGTTCTTAATATTGTGTATTGCCCCCTCTAACATCAATGACAGCTTGAAGTCTTTTGTGGTAGTTGTGGATGAGGCTCTATATTTTCTCACAAAAAAGTAAAGCTGCCCATTTTTCTTGGCAAAAAACCTCCAGTTCCTGAAAATTCCT
>JARQOC010000003.1:748922600-748985757 GCA_033576535.1 Allobates femoralis | reverse complement strand
AATGTGTTATCTGCGGCTCTGTATAGACTTACTGTTATAGGAGATGGTTATTTTAAGACCCAAGAAAGTTTTTTTTTTTTTTTTTTTTTTTTTAAATAACTCCAAAACCTGTCCCATTGATGTTGTATTGATTGACTCAGGGTTTACATGCAGCCATGTAATCTCATGGTGGAAGACTTAGTCTAAATCTTTCTTAACGGGCTTGTCTACTACTGAACAATCCCAGCTTAATCACTTTTCTGTCCCATACCTAATAAAAGTAATTTATACTCACCTCCTCTAGCGGCGCGGTTCCAGGGATGTTAGGGCTTCTATTTCCAGCTGGTGATTGTTGTATCACATAACTGCTGCAGCTAATCAGCAGCTCATCAATATATCATCAGAGTGGATGCCCTCCTGATAAAATAATAAAGACTGCAGGCGATCAGCGGCAACTGATTAGCTGCAGCAGTAACCAGGTGCAACAATGTCAAGTGACCTGGAATAGCAGCAGTGGCGTAACTTGAAGCTCATGGGCCCGGATGCGAAAGCTCCAACGAGGCCCCCAATTATTACTAATCTTTAACACCAATAGTCTTTTTCTATAGGCCAAAGGGACTTTTAGGGCCCCCTAGGCTCCGGTGCCCGGGTGAGATCGCAACCCCTACACCTGTTGTAGTTACGCCCCTGAATAGCAGCACTGACATCCCTGGAACAATGCCCCGGGAGTGGTGAGTATAGTCTGTTTTTATTTTCTATTTGGCCCTGAAGTGAGTAAATAGGGGATGTCAAGTAGTGTAAGACCTCTTTAACAAGGAGTGAAATTCTAAGTTTCAAGAGTCTGAGCTTCATAATTACAGATGGTTTGAATCAATTCACAGGACCTGGGGCAGCAGCACGTCTATAATCTGAGTCTTCTGGTCTGGAGCCCAGCAAATCACTATCTAATTGATGTTATCACCCTCTTGTTGATTATCCGGCCTAGCACAAAGTCATCACACATGTGAAGTAATGCCAGGCTGGCTAATTAAAGGACCTGCAAATTCTGGCAGGTAGGAGAGGTTTGCTGGGCTCTTGTCCGGCAGTCATAGATCATTGATATGGCCGCTGGATGGAGTCCTTCCAATTGGGTTGCACTGTCCCTACTCAAACATGTTATCCTACTTCAAACAGGACAGTGGTGAGTGGAGGCATCAACAGCAACCTGTTGTTCTACAAAGCAGGAGCGGTCAGGAATGGACAGGTCTGACCTGCCGAGACACATACAAATTTCTAGAAATATGGTTTAGTTTTATTGTAATATAAGACAAAAAGTATCAAAGAGGAAAGTAATTGCTGGGATTAAATAGTATAAAGATATATTTTACTATTACCCTTGCCTGATGTGTATACAGTATGTAAGTTTATTAGGGAATTTCGCAGAAATATATTGAATGCAAAAAAAAAAAAAACATTTCAGCATTGTCACCAGACAGTAATGTTTTACTTCCCCACTATTCAACTTTACAAAATCACACCTTTCAATCAGTCTGGGCTAACGCCAGGCTATGCCCACATTTTTTCCTTATTTTGACAAGCCAGGACTTACCCATGTAGAATAATGAGATATAAAGAAAACAGATTCATTACAAATAGTTTTAACAAGAATAAAAAATAGAGGTAGAAATATTGTATATCACGTAACATATAAATCATATATCATGTACTTCATGCAATACATAATTGTACAGATGTTACAGCTGGCAGCTTCTTACATCCGTCTCGGTTGATACCAAGAACCAGCTGCTGACCCGTAGATACCAACTGAGAACAGTGTGTGCTAAAGACTTTATGGTTTTATAATAGAAAATAATATTAATCACATTTGCTATGTTTTCCTCAGTTATGCTACAGGGGCCAGCTTGGGTTTTCTAGTGATCTGTGTTAACATAATTGCTAGCAAACTGAACTGCAATAATAAAAATAGCAATATAACTATTTCTCTTGCCCGGAAATTAAGACATGGATATTATACCAGATACTAGATCTTCCAGTCATAAGAAGATGATAGAAAGGCACCACCTGTTGGCCGCAGGGCTGGTACATGTAAACTAGCTGAGGCCAATAATAGGAAAGTGGTAAGTGATCTGATCAATGGCTGTTCCTTTATACAGGCTGTGGTAAATGAGATCTGCAACCAGGAGTAGAGCTGGGAGTAACAGGGTTTAGTTATAGAGCTACATGCAGCTTTTTCTCCTTTTATTTTACATTGTACATAATAACAATCCAGTGAAGTTTATCTCATCTCAACAACCCCTATTACATGTCTTATTAAAGGGAATCTGTCAGGTCAAAAATCCATATGTAACTGCTATCATTTTCTAATTCATGCCTTTAAACTCTCTATTCATGTATTTCTTTTATTTAAATTTCCCTCCTATCCTGTGTTAATTTCAAATAAAGAGATTCATTCCATCTGTCAATCACAATGAATGATCCACTTAGTTCTCTGCTGTCACTCCCCATAGGATGAATATTCATGTCACATATTCACATCACTGCACAGGAGATCAGTAGGGGGGCTATATACTCCTCTCTGCTCTCTGTGTTTGCAGCCAAGCAAAACAAAATAAAACACAGAATATGTCACAGTACAGCAGGATACATGCTTAGGCTACTTTCACATAACGATTTTGTAAAATCCGATGCTGTCCGATATAAATCGGACAGCATCGGATTCTTCTAATGCCTGGAATCGGGTGCCAAATAGGCATCCGATTCCGACAGAAAATAGGATGCCCGCCCTCCTGTCAGATCGCTCCCTGAGAGCTGTCAGTCTCTCCCCCGGTCCTCTTCTTTATCCCCTGTGTCTCCCCTCTTGGCCCCCGGTCCTCCCCTCTTGGCCCCCTGTCCTCTCCTCTTATCGCCCGGTCCTCCCCTCTTGGCCCCCGGTCCTGTGTCTCCCCTCTTGGCCCCCGGTCCTCCCCTCTTGGCCCCCGGTCCTGTGTCTCCCCTCTTGGCCCCCGGTCCTCTCATCCCCTGTGTCTCCCCTCTTGGCCCCCGGTCCTCCTCCTCTCCTTTTGTCCTCCTCCTCCTCTCCTCTTGTCCTCCTCCTCCTCTCCTTTCTCACCTGTCCACGACTCCTGCACGGTCCCGCGCGTCTCCGGTGCCTTGCTGTTCTGTCTTCTGTGCTGCCAGGACCTCTCGTGATGTCACAATCACATGACTGCCGGTTATTGGTTCCTGGCAGTCATGTGATTGTGACATCACGGCAGGTCTTATCAGCACAGACGGCAAGATACCTGGAGACACCGGAGGTGCCGGGAGACGTCGGGGGCCTCGTGGACAGGTGAGCATAGATTTTTTTATTTTTAATTAACCCATTCATTCACTTTTGGAGCGATTTTAGTGTACTGAGCATGCTCAGTACACTAAAATCGGTCCGAGGAGACATAGATGTTTCCTCGGACCCTGCTCCATAGGGCCCCATGTTAAATTGATCGGGTCGGATCGGATGTGCACTAAATGCCATCCGATCTGGTCCGATCCGAATCTGTCAGATTTTATTTTCGGTGCAAAAATCGGAGCAAGCTACGATTTTTGCACCGATAAAAAAATCGGACAGATTCGGATCGGACCAGATCGGATGGCATTTAGTGCACATCCGATTCGGTCCGATGCCCATAGGGCTGCATGGGGTCCGAAAATCGGTCCGATGCTGTCCGATTTTCATCGGACAGCATCGGAAATGCTAAAATCGTTATGTGAAAGCACCCTTAGAGAAACAAATGGAGTAGATGCCTTATCTAATGTATATCAGGTAAGGCAGCCCTGCAATAGCTCTCTCCCACAATGTCCTCAACAGAAACTCCTGAAAGTGAAACCTGATACAGAGCAGAGGGAGGAGAGAGCTGCTGAGAAGGAGTGCATAATAAATGAACAGTTTAACACAGCTAGACTGATCATATGTGAATATAATGGACAGGACTAATGCAGCAGCTCCCTGCAGGGTCTGAAAATGCTGATAGCATGGAAACTACAAAGGGTAGAATAATGACTTTACATGTTTTTATGAGGTTTACCCAGGCACTATTCAAGGGTATTATTAGTATCATACTGAAAAATGACCTGACAGTGTCCCTTTAAGTTATTAGACATTATGGAAATTAATAAAGTTAGTCCACCTATATGAGCAAGTGTAGAGAGCTGGTAACCAAAATCATGCCAGTCCTTTGAATAATCAGTGTGTGAAACATTCATAATTTCTTAAACGACCACCTGTTAGGCTACATTCAGGCACAAGTTTTTTTTTGCCTTTTCTGTTGTGGTCCATTTCTCAGTTGGAGGACTGATTAGTGTTCCAAAACGCACCTCCTATACATGCTGTGCGTTTTTGCTGTTTTTCTGCTGCATTTTTTCCCATTTAGAATGGTACCCTATGGGAAAAACACAGGAGAAAAATGCCATTGAAACTAACATGCACTTTCGTAAAACGGTTCAGTCCTCCAGGCAAAAATCGGATCACTCAGAAAATTCCCTGTCTGAATGGCCAAAAGTGAAAACCCATTGACTTGGCTGAGAATTCATTTGAATGATCCATTTAATGCAGTGTGTTGCAAAACATGAATCCTAAAAATGGATGAAAAAATGCACAATGTGAATGTAGCCTAAGGGTACGGACACACTGGCGTGAAACTCGGATGACTGCAATGCGAGTAAAAATCGCATTGCAGTCGGACAAATGTTATTCAATTACTATTTTCAAGAACAATCCACACCAACCATCAGTCACTTTTAGCATGGTCACTTAGTAGTCTACCATAATGGTGTGCAGATAGGATATAAAAAAATGTTATTCAATGTCTGAGAGCACATTTCCGAGTGTCGGACGTTTTTTTCTCATCCAACAGTATGCGATTCATGGCTGAGACACGCCAATACAAGTCTATGGGTCCCTCAAAAATCACAGACCGCAGTCGGAACGCACACGGACCATCCGACTCGGATCAGATTTTTAATTGATACATTATCATTCTGTAGCTCAGACAACTGGAAAAACTGTTCCTGTAAATGATTATACAGTAAATAGCTGCTGAGAAAACAAATGGATTGCACTCGGACAGCAGTCAGATGTGATCTGAGAAAAATGTCAGACAGTCGCATCGCAGTTGGATGCAAAATGGACCAAAAGTTGGACAATACTCGTCCGACTCTCGGATATACATACTTGACCTTTTCTTTGACTAGACCACTCTCTTAATACATATTTTTTATACAATTTTGGGTGGTAGTGTAAGACCCTGTCCTGACTGCATTTTTTATGCATTTTGTTCAGCATTTATTCTGCATTTCTTTGTCACAAAAATGCTTGTATATCCTTCTCCCAGCAAATACTATGAGAATTCTGAATGCTGTGCCAATGATGCTTTTTTTTTCCTTGCAGATTTGCAGCATTTTTTTGAGCATGTCAATTCATGGTGCGTATTAGCAGCAATTTTCTTCCCTCCCTGCCATTGAGAATAGTGACAATAGTGACAAGACCAAAATCTGAACCAAAAGCGTGCTAAAAACGCACCAAAAATGTATTGCGTATTTGGTGCGTTTTTCTGGCATAGGGGGCGGTTTATCATCGTTTCTGCAGCAGAAAATTTCTGCACCAAGTACTCAGCGTCGGCACATAGCCTTTGCGCCCACACAAAAAAGTGATCAGTTTGTGGTCAGGAAAAGGCTGGCTTCATACCACGGCAGAGTCCGGTCCGGGACTGTCAGGGATGACCCTGACAGCCCGTGACCGGATCAGCACACAGAACCGGAGGGCTAATATGCCCTCCGGTCCTGTTTGCAGCCGGGCGCAGCTGCTGCTGCTAATGTTTCAGGACCGCAGCTCGCATGGAGCTAGCCGCAGTCCTGAAATAACAGCGGCATGCAGCCACCGGTGTCCGGTTCCCAGATCCTCCCGGACCTGGATATGGGAGGATCCGGGAGAATCCGGGCGAATCCGGGATATGGGTTTTTGGGGAAATTTTTCTCCCCCGACACAAACACGTTGCAAGCAACGTTTTTGTGTCCGGTGAGAATAATCCGAATTCTCCCAGATTCATCCAGCTCTCTGACATCCGGCTCCATCCGGCCCCTAGGCTACTATGGGGCCAAAAACAGGTCCGGGGCTGTCTGGTTTACACCGGACAGCCCCGGGCTGGACTCTGCCGTGGTGTGAAGGCAGCTTTAGTAGTGCGCTTTTCATTGAATGTGGTCTATGGAGAAAACAAATCACCTACAAGACATGCTATTTCATTTCCTGATCTGTTTTATGCACAAAACCTGATAGGGAAAATACGCAGAAGTTGGCACAGCATTTCAAAAGTCTCATAGACTTTGCTGGCGTGGCAAAAATTGATCTGTTTTTTTTTGTACAAATTTTCCTGACCACAAACTGATTTTTTTTTAGCCTAAAAGAGATTTCAATGTACAGCATTTCCCCAGTTAATGAAGCTAGACCAATGCTGTTCAGCTGATCCCTTAACTCCAAAATTAAAAAAAAACAACAGCCCCATTCACATACCCCACAGTAACTATTAACTATGAGCAAATTCTGTGGGCTTCCTCATAATGCCTTGCGACTATCACATCACATGGCACTGCATTGCCAATGAAGAGGGACTATCGGAGCCACTATAAAAGCTAAGGAAAGAAAGTATGTTTTATATATGTTTTTCTTACGTAACTAGCATTTCTTGCTACTTCTTTTTTAGAAACGGGTTAAATTTTGTTAAGAAAAACAAATTTGAAATATTTAACTGTGCTTGTCAGCTTTTGCACACCTGTTTTCCTGGTCCAATTTCACACCTGAACACACCACAACAATACTGAAACCTGGTTTTGCACATGTTTTGACGAGGGTTGAACAATTAAGGCTGAAAAGAATTTCAAAATGATAGTAGTATGGAAAATGTAACATAAAATAAAAAAGGACAATGACAAAGAACAGTGCAAAGGAAAAAAACATACCATGGCTAAGAATGAGCCACCAACAGCAGGAGCACCACTGGTGACAGCCATTTCGACAATAGCAAGTGTCCCCTACACCTAGCGTGACAGGCTGTTAGTTATCATCCAGTGCTTACTCAAAGCCATATATGTTGAGGCAACTTGGCTTTGACTGTTACTGAGGCTGCTTGTGTAAAGAGCTTAAAAGGGGTTTAGTACAGTCCTACGTGACTGAGTGTTACAAACGTCTTTTATGGGCAATTAGAGGCTTTGCAGTATTGTGATTTCCAGCAATGTCTAATTAATTGGCAGCAAATCAAATTTTTTTAGGAAAAAAAAAATCTATGAAGCTGGTAAATTCAAATATCAAAAGCTTCCATAATCTCTACATATCCAATAATAACCTAGAACAAATGTTCACAATGGTAAATTAAAAGGTTACTCTCATCTCATCTTTACATAGCTAACATCAGAATAACTGTATTGAGCTTCAACCACTGGAGATGAAGTTAAAGAAGTTAGACAAGAATGGTTCAGTAACCGCCATTCATTTCTCAGATGGTTCACTGGGGATGAAGCTACAGAATCAGTCAAGACTGGCTACACTGGTTGCGTAATTCCCAATAATTTCTCAGATGGTTGTCTAGTTCCACTTCCAATAGTTATTCTTGTCTCAGCCATAAAAAAAGACTGAAATGTTAGTAACCCTTTAAATATTATTCTCAGCATGTGTCTTCAGCAGCACACTGCTTTCCAGTCTCTTCACTTCCTTGTTGCTGGTACGGTGCGTGCCTCCTTGAGTGACAATTATGGGCAGTATGCTTCTGCTACTGTGACACTCAGTCGCTTGTTCAGAAGTGTACAGTGATATCATTACATTTCCATATACAAAAAGGAACAGCATAAACTTGACGGCGAATCTGGATATCATTCACAAAAATGTGATGATAAAGCAAAAAAAAAAAAACAGACAGTACTCCAGAAAATAAAGCAAAAAAAGTGTACTTTAATAGCTCATGTCCATATGGGCTATTAAAGTCCACTTTTTTGCTTTTGTTTACGGAGTGCTGCTTATTTTTTGCTTTATATTTGCATATAGAGATAACAAAGCCTTGGGAAAGTAAAACTAGTGATTAGAAGAACTGCATTGGAAGCATGGAAAGGTTGGGGCAGGGTGCTTGTGATTTTTCAGAAGTAATCATATCACCTCCAAGTAAAAGGTTGATGGAGAGGTGGAGGTGAGCAGCTAAATGCTGAATAGAAATCAATAGGCTCGAGAGAGAGATGACTGAGATCATAAGAGTTAGAGGATATCAATAGGATCACACTTCCTAAGCCATCTTCATGGTGTGATACAAAAAGATGGAAGCGTGATGTATGTTTGGGCGCTGAGATAAGCAAGATCTCTGATGCTGGCTTCTTTTCCGGACTTTATTAAAATAATTGCAGTTATAATTATTCAAGCTTAAGGCTCTCAAAACCCACGATGCATTTCGACGTGCACACACGTCTTTTCTCAAGTGAAAATTCACTTGAGAAAGACGTGTGTGCACGTCGAAATGCATCGTGGGTTTTGAGAGCCTTAAGCTTGAATAATTATAACTGCAATTATTTTAATAAAGTCCGGAAAAGAAGCCAGCATCAGAGATCTTCCTTACCTCAGCGCCCAAACATACATCACGCTTCCATCTTTTTGTATCATTCTGACTCCCTATGGGGAGAGTGGTGGAGTGAGCTGCAGAGGAGGGAGAGGACCTGAAAAGACGCCAGCTGGATCGGCCCCTTTACTAGACACGTGACGCCGCCCCGGCACCAGTGTTTCCCCGGAGAAGACCTCGTAGGAAGCACGAGGACGGAACCGGAGGATTCTGCTGCTTCAAATTAATAAGCTTATCTACGGGCTGTGGTTTATAACCAGACCAGGTGAGTTTAAACGCAAAAGAACCGCCCGCTAACAGCCCCATGTGTATAGTCGCACTACAAGCTGTTGTTGTTTTTTCTTTTACATCTTCATGGTGTGAGGTAGCAACTGGCGACCCCCCCTTGCAAAACGACAACAAACACGTGTTTATAAGTTTAACCAATGTCTACCCGTTTATTTTCACATATTAACAACATAACCCGGGTAGCATGTTTGACACATATCACATTGATTAAAAACACCATACATAAACACATCATACATTTACATATAACATTACATAATACATATATTGCACATAACGCTTATAGTAACCCGGGACCTGTAACCATCTCTCTGTCCCCATTGGAGCTCTACTAACAGCTCCCGTGGTGGCTACGGCCTCCGGCCTATATACATTTCACATACATTTAACATCAAGTACCATATCAACGGGCCCTATGGGTCCCAATGGCGGAACCAGCCGCCTGGCTCTATTTCCCCAGCTTCATACTACGCCGGAATCAGGACTCCAGCCTGACCGGGTTCTTACATACCATATGTGATCCATCCTATAAGCCACCATGGACCACACACGTCCTTTCACTCGCTCACAGCCCATCATACACATCCATGGACTGTGGCTCCTCTAGGCTCAGAACAGGGATTGGCAAACCCTAGTAACCTGTGGGGTGAACCACCCGTTACCCAGTACGGGAGCCCTTCTGACCCCTGTTGCTAACCTCTCGTACACACATTCCGGTTCATCAGGTCCTTTAACTGAGTACTCCGACTCGGACCCAAAGGTGGTCTATGCCCGCCTGGCACACTCCATAAAATCGCCTCCCGAAGGGCTACATACAATCGCCTCCCGAAGGGCTACATACATTCCGGTTCATCAGGTCCTTTAACTGAGTGCTCTGACTCGGACCCAAAAGCGGTCTATGCCCGCCTGGCACACTATATACGATTGCCTCTAAAGGGCTACATTCATTCGCCTCCCGCAGGTCTACATTCATTCCGGTTCATCAGGACCTTTAACTGACTCCACTGAGTCGGTCCCAAGGGCGGTCTATGCCCGCCTGGCACACTTCATACATCGGCCCCTATAGGGCTACGTTCACTCGCTGGGTCTTTTAAAAAGCCATACAGTACTTATAAGGTTCAACAGGTCCTTCACTGGACCTAATGGAGGCTACACTCGCCTAGCATGATTTACACCCAAGGTGCACAGTTCACACAATCATTCAGGAACTGCTTTCTTACCGGGCACGGATCCGGGTCTTGCTACCTGTGTCACAGGTTCCACCAGGCATCCCCACGGGCCCCTTCCCGGACGTGTGGTGAACCACGCCCGGACCAGCGTCCACGGGTCAACCACGGCTTCCCCCTCCAGGTGCGGACACGACCCCGGACCTCGGCTTCGGCATGGAGCTAGCATGCTCCCGTCATTTACTCAGAGCCTCTAGACTGCTCTGCATTTGGCTGGTCTCAGCTTCCATCTGAATCAATCTCTCAATCTCTCAGCTGGCTGCCTCTTATCGTGCCAGCCACTCCCACATGGACACACCCCTTAGCTGCCGGTAATCAGCCTCTCACACAGCTCAGGTTAACTCCCTGTGTTCCGGGTTGTCAGCACTCAGCCCTTATTCCTTAGGGACTCCTCGATCTCATCCCACTCTCACTGCCGCTCATTAGGCTCATGAAACCCTGTGTCTCAAGTTGGTTCACAGTGTTATCACAGTCAAACCGGCCAGTGTGCACAGGATCATACCTTGATCCTGCATGTGACGTGCCCCGGCCATGAGAACCATGCCGGCGGTGCCTCACATACCCCCCTCCTTGTTTACACCCGTGGGTAGGGGTTAAACACACTGCCATACAAGTCGGGCGACAGCGTTGCTCACACCTGTAGATAAAGGTTAAACACACTGCCGGCTTGTACACCTAGGACACCGGTAAACCGTGTCCTACCTCCCCCCTCCTTGTTCAGACCAGTGGGGGATGAACACACTGCCATAGGAGCCGGGCCACCATACAACACCTTGTGGCACCGCTCCCGGTTTGTACACCTGTGACTCCTGTCCAACCTCCCCCCTCCTTGCTTAAACCAGCAGGGGCAAACACAGTTCATAGAATCCGGATGTGGCGCTGTCTTGGCAACTTCGTGACCCCTCAGGCCACCGGAACCTTGATCACGCCGACTTTGACTTCAGGACCCCTAGGGCCGCCCGGTACTTTGAGTGCGACGTCTTCGTGACCTCGCCAGGTCACCGGCCAGATGCTCGGGTGCGTCGTACGGTTGCCCATAGCAACCAAGTCCATTTAGAGTGCACCAAGACAATAGTCCATATAAGGTGCTCCGGCACCACAGCCCTTGGCTGTACCAACCCCCCTTTGTAACTGGGGTGCAGTCCTCACCGGGCAACCTTGCCCGCATTCTCCACCATATGTGAGGTAGCAACCGGGGAACCCGCTTGCAAAACGACAACAAACACGTGTTTATAAGTTTAACCAATGTCTACCCGTTTATTTTCACATATTAACAACATAACCCGGGTAGCATGTTTGACACATATCACATTGATTAAAAACACCATACATAAACACATCATACATTTACATATAACATTACATAATACATATATTGCACATAACGCTTATAGTAACCCGGGACCTGTAACCATCTCTCTGTCCCCATTGGAGCTCTACTAACAGCTCCCGTGGTGGCTACGGCCTCCGGCCTATATACATTTCACATACATTTAACATCAAGTACCATATCAACGGGCCCTATGGGTCCCAATGGCGGAACCAGCCGCCTGGCTCTATTTCCCCAGCTTCATACTACCCCGGAATCAGGACTCCAGCCTGACCGGGTTCTTACATACCATATGTGATCCATCCTATAAGCCACCATGGACCACACACGTCCTTTCACTCGCTCACAGCTCATCATACACATCCATGGACTGTGGCTCCTCTAGGCTCAGAACAGGGATTGGCAAACCCTAGTAACCTGTGGGGTGAACCACCCGTTACCCAGTACGGGAGCCCTTCTGACCCCTGCTTCTGACCTCTCGTACACACATTCCGGTTCATCAGGTCCTTTAACTGAGTACTCCGACTCGGACCCAAAGGTGGTCTATGCCCGCCTGGCACACTCCATAAAATCGCCTCCCGAAGGGCTACATACAATCGCCTCCCGAAGGGCTACATACATTCCGGTTCATCAGGTCCTTTAACTGAGTGCTCTGACTCGGACCCAAAAGCGGTCTATGCCCGCCTGGCACACTATATACGATTGCCTCTAAAGGGCTACATTCATTCGCCTCCCGCAGGGCTACATTCATTCCGGTTCATCAGGACCTTTAACTGACTCCACTGAGTCGGTCCCAAGGGCGGTCTATGCCCGCCTGGCACACTTCATACATCGGCCCCTATAGGGCTACGTTCACTCGCTGGGTCTTTTAAAAAGCCATACAGTACTTATAAGGTTCAACAGGTCCTTCACTGGACCTAATGGCGGCTACACTCGCCTAGCATGATTTACACCCAAGGTGCACAGTTCACACAATCATTCAGGAACTGCTTTCTTACCGGGCACGGATCCGGGTCTCGCTACCTGTGTCACAGGTTCCACCAGGCATCCCCACGGGCCCCTTCCCGGATGTGTGGTGAACCACGCCCGGACCAGCGTCCACGGGTCAACCACGGCTTCCCCCTCCAGGTGCGGACATGACCCCGGACCTCGGCACCGGCATGGAGCTAGCATGCTCCCGTCATTTACTCAGAGCCTCTAGACTGCTCTGCACTTGGCTGGTCTCAGCTTCCATCTGAATCAATCTCTCAATCTCTCAGCTGGCTGCCTCTTATCGTGCCAGCCAATCCCACATGGACACACCCCCTTAGCTGCCGGTAATCAACCTCTCACACAGCTCAGGTTAACTCCCTGTGTTCCGGGTTGTCAGCACTCAGCCCTTATTCCTTAGGGACTCCTCGATCTCATCCCACTCTCACTGACGCTCATTAGGCTCATGAAACCCTGTGTCTCAAGTTGGTTCACAGTGTTATCACAGTCAAACGGCCAGTGTGCACAGGATCATACCTTGATCCTGCATGTGACGCGCCCCGGCCATGAGAACCATGCCGGCGGTGCCTCACAATGGACATGCAGGTCATGGTAAGTTTAACAAAATGAAACCTTGTTATCTGTACTCCAATGTCTTATTCCAGAGAAATCAATTTTTTCTTAAATGGACTATGTCAGGTCACTTTTCAGTATGATGCTAAACTTACCCTTCAATGGTGCCTGGGCAGACCTTTTAAAAACATGTAAAATCATTATTGTACACTTTCTGGTTCCCATGCTATAAGCATTTTCACATCCTGCAGGGAGCTCAAGCATTAGCAAGAAAACAACAGCAGATAGAAAACAAAACAGATTCATTACATATTTACTTATTTTCATGCTGCCTGATTAACTATGCCCATTTCAAAACTTGAGAAAACCTTTAAATTATATAGCATGTCAACATAAACTTGATGAACTAAGACATCCAGCAACGTGATAACTGTAGATGTACACTATTACACAAAAAATAGAGGGTGATCTAAGGATGGAAACGAAAAAAGCTAATACAACAGGTCTTCAGTTTATATTACAATTCAACAGGGATAACAAAACATTAAGATCAATGAAACGTCTAAGAATAAAATCTATTTTTAGACTGGGAAAAATTGACTTTTATTACGAGACATAAAACCGTTGATTCATAATGTGACCACAATGGAAATAAAGGTATGAAGCATGAACTATAACTCAGCCGATGAAAACAAAAATCAATTCTAAAGATGTACTGCAGGTGAAATGTGACTACAAGGGAAACAAGCTTCCAATCACTTCTTGTGAATAATACCTAGTTACAGTATTCTAGGGTCAAATTCACACTTTAGAGTAGTTTTTACGTGTTTAATGAATATATTCTACTAAGAATGTATAACATACTGTAGATTTAAATATTAAATCTATTTCTAAAAAGTCTATACTTTAATGTATATTTTGGATACGGTAAGTCTCGTAGGTTATTTACAGTATACAATGTATACTTCCTATATAACTGATCGGGTGCACACTATGGTATTTTATTTGTAAGTTGGCAATTTGTTAAAAAAAAAGTAAAACTTAAAGCAGAAACACTTATAACTGAAATGTCCAAAAAAGAAGACATTATATAAGAGCTCACCATCAACACAACCCTTATAGATCCCTCTAACGATCTTCTAAATAAATAAATTAATACATTTACAGGGCTATTAGTGAATTAAGACCCAGCTCTACACTTTCCCCATTAAACATACTGTATGTTCAGAAACCACTAATTAAAAGTTCAACCCATGTTTGACTGGGATGTTTATTGAAATAAAAACATTTTTCTAAGATAACATAACTATATGTTTTTACTTCAATAAGCATCCTGGCCAAACAAAGGTTAAACTTTTAATTAGTGGTTTCTTTACATATTTTTAATGAGTAAAGTGTAGCGCTGGGTCTTAATTCACTAATAGGTTCATGCAATAAGCCTAAAGGAGGTGTCATATACGGTATCCCCCTAAGAAGTTTAAGCAGCAACACTACCAGTCAGGGGTTCTGGTCACCCACAACCATCCCCTCCCCTATAGCTAGCTCCAGTGATATGGTAACTTTCATATTCAATTTACAGGGCTATTCTCACATTTTTTCTTTATATTATGACGTATCCAACGTACAGTGTTTATCTATCTGACAGTCCGGTAGGGAATGAGGTGAGTTGAGACATGCATCGCTTGTTTCGAAGAGGCATTTCAAAGACCCGTTCTTGGTTTTGGTCGAGGTCCCTGCAGTCTTAACCCAACTGATTCACAAATTATCATCAATCTTTTGGAAAAGTAGAAAAGTGGCTTGAAAATACTTCTCTAAGGGCCCTTTCACATCAGCGTTTTTTCAAATCGCGGCAGATGCGGTGAAAAAAACGCATCTGCCGCGATTACCGCATACTGGCTGCACTTGCGGCACGGTTGTGGCGCGGTTGCGGTAAACGCCATACAAGGTATAGGTGGACTTGCGGCAGGTGCGGCAAGTGCGGTTTTCGCACTTGCGGCAGGTGCGGCAGCGAAAAAAAACGCGGTCAGCCGCGGTTTTTTTCGCGGCCGCACCTGCCGCAAGTGCAAAACCGCACTTGCCACACCTGCTGCAAGCCCGCCTATACTTTCTATGGGGTTTGCCGCAACCGCGCCGCAACCGTGCCGCAAGTGCAGCCGGTATGCGGTAATCGAAAAAAACGCTGATGTGAAAGCACCCTAAGTTCAACTTTGTTTTGATCATCGTAAGACTGTTTAAGAAAGGAGACAGAGGGGCTAGAGACTGAACCCATCAGTCATGAATCCAGTGGATTTTCTAGTGAATGGCATTTCATCAGTCTATGTCTATATATCAGTCTATACATTGTGGTGCATAGAAGTTACAAAAGCCAAACAGTTGAAGCTTTTGTTTAAATGAAACAAAATTACAAAAATGTGTTTAACTAAAAATAAATGCATGTCACTAAAATAAAATCCCCTTAAAATGTCAACAGTATTTCATCCCTTCATCACCATTCATTTTACCATATAGTCTACAGGGAAAAGGGAAAAAAATCCAAGGGCAAAAAAAGTGCAATTCAACAATTATATTTTGTTTGGTTTTTATCTACCATGTTCAGTACATGGTAAAATTGACTGGGCAGTATGATTCCTCAGGTCAGTCCAAGTATAAAGATATCAAAAATGTCTAACTTAATTATTTCAGTGATAAAAAAATAAGAAATTTGTAATTAAAAAAAAAAAAGGCTGCTTCTGTCGCCTTAATTCAAGACTCGTAACGTTTTCATTTTTCAGGATCTGGGGCTGTATGGGGGGCTTATTTTTTGTCTCCTGAGCTGAAGATTTTAATTGAATTATTTTAGGGTAGATGTAATGTTTTGATCAAATCTTACTGTATTTTATTGCAATGTTGCAACCAGAAAAACATAATTCTGGCGTTTTGATAATTTTCTCATTAAAAAATTTACCGATCAGACATTTCTGAACGCAGAAGTACCAAATATTTATATGGAGTGTCAATGATCTTCTCCTTCTCCTCTCACTCCCTAAAGCTTAACATGGGCAAATGCAAACTCACTATCTTTCCTCCATCTTTCCTACCTATTTATCACAGTAAATGGCATCACGCTCTGTCCCACACCTGAAATCTGCGGCCTCAGAGTAACCCTTGACTCTGCACTGTCCTTTAAACTGCACATCCAAACTCTCGCCACCTCTTGTTGCATCCAGCTCAAAAATATTTGCAGAATTCGTCCTTTCCTCAGCCCTCAATCTACTAAAATGCTTGTACATGCCCTCATCATTTCCCACCTCGACTACTGGAACATCCTCCTCTGTGGCCTCCCTGCTAACACTCTCGCACCTCTCCAATCTATCCTCAATTCTGTTACCTGACTAATCCTGTTCACTCCTTGCTGCCACCATGCTTATCCCCTCTGCAAATCCCTCCACTCGCTCCCAATTCCTCGACGAATCCAGTTCAAACTACTAACACAGACCTACAAAGCTTTTCATAACCTGTCCCCTCCCTATATTGCCAAACTAATCTCCCAATATCTTCCCTCACGTAATCTTTGGTCTTCCCAAGATCTTGTCCTCTCCTCCCCACTTATTCATTCTTTACCCAATCACCTCCAAGACTTCTCCAGAATATCCCAATCCTCTGGAATTTTGCGCCCCAACAAAACCGAGTATCCACCATGCTCAGATCCTTCAGAGGAAACCTGAAAACCTGTCTCTGCAGGAAAGCTTACAGCCTGCAATGGCCATGTTGCTCCCTCACCATCACCAGAGCAGCCACCTCACCAACACCACCACTGGAGCTGCTGCACCTCCAACCTACTGTCTCCTCCCCATTGTCGTGTAGAATGTAAGCCCGCATGTGCAGGGTTCTTTTCCCTCTGTACCAGTCTGTCACTATAAATTTGCTGAGACCATGTAGCAGAGATTGATAGGAGGTTTAATGTGCTGCCGTCCAAGTGTCCCAAGGATGTCATGAATCCAAAGATGTTATATCAAATAGCCTTTATTCATCTCTATGAGCTTTGTGAGACTGCTGCTCATTTTTCAGGAAACGCGTAGGGATTAATAAAGGGTATTTGATATAACATCCTTGGATTTCTGACATCCTTGGGACTTTTGGACGGCAGTGCATTAAACCTCCTATCAATCTCCTCTATGTGGTCTCATATAACCTGGTGGTTGCTGTAGCCAGACATATGCTTTGTGGTGTTGTGACCCTCACAACCCAATAAGGTGAGTAGTCTTGACACCATTTTTTCCAATTGACATCAGATAAGACCCTATGTGTGCTTTTCTCCCCTATAGTTACAATTGTGAATTTGGTTACGGTAAGCTATATCTATCATTTTGTACATAACTCCTTCTCATGTATAGAACTATGGAATTAGTGGTGCCATATAAATAAACAATAATGACAGGCAAGGAGGTCATAAGTCGACCCATTGACAGTCAGGACAACCCATCAACACCCCACGATCACATCATGAGTACACCGGTGGGCAGGATGAATGACGTGCCCCACTTGCAGTTTGTGTTAAATGCTGCTGTCAGAGATTTACAGTGGTAATTAACTAGTTAACCACTCTACCCGTCACTGTTAAAGGTACATTATGGGTGGTTAAATCAGCCGTCACATACAGAGAAAGATGCGGGCACGGCATGTGAGCACCTATCAAAGGCAGAGACATGAATTTTTAAGTACATGTATGTGTAAAATACTGATGGGGTTAATTACTTCTCAGTGCCCATAAAATCAGTGGACTATTTGCAGAACAAAACTAGTTTTCCAAAGCTATAAACTCTTTAAAAAAAAAAAAAAAAAAAAAAAAAAAAAAACTCTTATTAGTTACAAGATAATATAGCAAGATATCACAAGAACAATGCAAAAAGTATTTATGAATACCCCAACAAAATCCCCCCTCTTTCCTTTTGTGCAATCGTAAGACTTTAAGTCAATATCTATGGAATTGGAATACGGTCATTCAGTGTTTCATACTGTATATGTTCCATAATGTTTGTTCAAAGTTCTTTTTTAGCCTATGTTTAATGCTGACTGATAATGTGGGAATAAAAAGCGTTCATTTCCCCCAAAACATGTTCCTGTCATTTATTCTTTGTTTGTTAATGTGTCTAGCCAATCCATGTTAAATAGAAATATAATTTTAGATTGAATAAGTGTCAGTGCTGGTGGTGATAGGTTAATCTAATGATAGAGTATACTTTTAATCGTAGCTGAAGACCATATAGTTGGGGACGCTTTGACAAAGTTCAGGATATTAGAAACTCTCTTTGAAACATTTCTCTGTTCATGCAAAAAGATGAGGATCTTGAACAAACGACCACTTCTATTAAAGCCATACTAGGGTATAAAATGATTTGTCTAAGGCTGGCTTCACATTAGCGTTTGTGTCTGCATGCTGATGGCATGCAGACACAAACGCTGTCAAAAGCAGGGTCCAAATGATGTGTCCGCAGCGGATAATGTCCGCCTGCGGACACATCACTATGGAGCCCGGCAGCCAATCGGCGCTGTCCGGGGGCGGGCCGGGGGTGGAGATCAGCGCCGGAGATCTCCGCCCCCCGGCCGCCGGTAACCTCCGGGACTGTCGGCGGGGAGAAAAGCTGATCTTTTACAGCTGTTTGAATCTTCCCGCGCCGACACTGAGAGGAGATGTCGGCGCGGGAAGATTCAAACAAGCTTTCAGATCAGCTGTTCTCCCCGCCGACATCGCTAGGAGATTACAGGCGGCGGGGAGGAGGAGGACAGCAGAGGGTCAGCTGATCTCCCGGTGGCCGTCGGTGAGCTCCTGTGACATCACCGGCGGCCACCGGGAGATTTTTCAATGGGTCCGCAGCGTTCTCCTGCGGTGTCATGCAGAGGACACTGCGGACCCATTGAAGCCAATGCATTTTTTGTGCGCTTGGGGACGCTTGCTGATTGTCCAAGCTCCCCAAACGCACAAAAAAACCCAACATGCTGCGTCCCGGGTGCGGATGCTGGACACCGGAAGCAGCAGATATCGTCCGCATCCGCACCCGAACGTAGCAAACGCAGGCACCATGCGTTCCTATGTTAAACATAGGAACGCAGTGCGCATGCGTTTGACTGCGTATGGGAACGCAGCAATACGCTGCCTTCCCATACGCAAATGTGAAGGCAGCCTAAGGGCCACATCACACACACAGATAATTGTGCAGATATTGTTCACAGATCTCTGGTTGCAGTGAAATCATGGACACATGGTTCCATTTTGTGGCCATATACAAATAAACAATATGTCCATGATTTCACTGCAACCAGAGATCTGTGAACAATATGTGCACAAATATCTGTGTGTGTAACGTGGCCCTAAGCTGTACAACCCACTTCATCTACAGAGTAGTCTGCTCTAAATGCATATACAGTATATGGACACAAATATAATATAACATTTCCCCAAATTTTTCATGGGTTAAATGGCAATTGTACTTGAAATAATCTTTGCATAAATCATTAGCACAGGCGAACATAAAAAACATTGTACAGCATCATATCTTCCTTCTCCACTTATGAGCCACCATTTCTCATCTATTTCCCACCACCACCTCCTGAACATGTCACTCTGAAACAACTGCTCAACTCCATTTTACTCAGAGAAAACAAACTGCCAACTCCCTCTGGTGTCCATGGGGGAAGGAGTGCGGAGCAGAGTCAAAAAGAAAGACGAATAAGACACAGTAAGATCATGCTAAACTGTCTATCAAGCCTTTTACTTAAACTCAGAGCATAACAGCTACTGCTACACTCTCACAAAAGCTGAATACTGTCCTTTATGTTATGCTACGGCTTCTACAGGTGCATCTGAATGAATTTCAATATCATCAAAAAGTAAAATTATTTCAGTAATTCAGTTCATAAAGTGAAACACATATATTATATAGAGTTATTACAAACATGGTGATCTATTTTAAGTCTTCATTTCTGTTAATGTTGATGATTATTGCTTACAGCCTATGAAAACCCAAAGGTCATTATCTCAGAAAATTAAAGCAGCGAGGATGAAGGGTCTGAGAGATACAATATTACATAAATAGGTATCAGAGGCTTCACCTTGTGTGGTTGTGAGAGTCACTACCACTATAAAAGCATATCATGGCTGCTGAAGTCCGCAGTGTGGTGCATATAGAGTAGGGAGGATGAAGGGTTAATAACCACGCTGCCGTATTCCACAAGACAACAAAGGGTGAATATAGTATTGATTTATTGGTAAAGGTGTTTTAGGGCTCCCCAACCCCTTCCTCAGGACCAATCAGGATCATATTGCCATGTTTCAGCGTATTTCAGGGATCCCTAAAACATATTGAATAATAAATCAATCTTAGGCTGGGATCACACACACAGATATCTGTGCAGATATTGTTCACAGATCTCTGGTTGAAGTGAAATCATGGACAAATTGGTCTATTTGTATATGGCCACAAAATGGATCAATTTGTCCATGATTTCACTTCAACCAGAGATCTGTGAACAATATCTGCCCAGATATCTGTGTGTGTGACCCCAGCCTTATATTCACCCTTGGATGTCTCGTGGAATACGGCAGTGATGTTTATAACCCTTCATCCTCCCTATTTGAATTTTCTGAGATAATGTCCTTTGAGTTTAAATTGGCGGTAAACCATAATCATCAACATTAACATAAATAAACACTTGAAATAGATCACTCTGTTTGTAATGACTCTATATAATTATATACATATGTGTTTCACTCTATGAGTTACTAAATAAATGAACTTCTTGATGACATTCTAATTCACTGAGATGCACCTGTATCTGTTATGAAAGCAGAGCAGGAATCCATCTTCAAAGCTAGAGTCCGCAGAGTTGAAAGGTGGTGAAAATGCAGGATACAAGTCATATAATGGCCAGCAGCCATGTTATTCCTCATGTACTCACATTCTATTCTGAAAAGTGAATTGAAAGTTCAAGAATACCTTTAAGTGAAAAACCATTCATGTTTAGGGTCCTGTCAGTGGCCAGGAAGGGATATTTTTCACTTAATGGCAAATAAGGTCTATCACATGGGGGAAAGATAGGCTAGAGAGCTGTAAGTGCAGGGAGAAGCCCCTCCAGTAGCCCCCTGCAGAGGAAAGGGATTCTATGAAATGGAAACATAGTTGCAAAACAGAAGGTATGAATTTATTTTTTTAGATTAGATTTCACTTACATTGAAGGAGAACAGCATAACCATTACCACCTGCCCTTCCAGTACTGCAGAAATGAGATTGGGTTAGCTGATGTCCCATAATTCAGTCTGTTCCTACGTGTTCTTAGTTTGACCTTCTCCGGCGCCCAGAAATCCCATGACGGGCACTGTACGTTGGTTTGACCTTTTCTGCTTATTATCCTAAACTTAGCATATAATGGCTTCCATCTGCTATACATATAATAAAACACAGCCTTGAAAAAATCATGAGGATCTAAATCTGTAATTACAAAGTTGCATACAGTTAGGGCCAGAAATATTTGGACAGTGACACAATTTTGGCGAGTTGGGCTCTGCATGCCACCACATTGGATTTGAAATGAAACCTCTACAACAGAATTCATGTGCAGATTGTAACGTTTAATTTGAAGGGTTGAACAAAAATATCTGATAGAAAATGTAGGAATTGTACACATTTCTTTACAAACACTCCACATTTTAGGAGGTCAAAAGTAATTGGACAAATAGACATAACCCAAACAAAATATTTTTATTTTCAATATTTTGTTGCGAATCCTTTGGAGGCAATCACTGCCTTAAGTCTGGAACCCATGGACATCACCAAACGCTGGGTTTCCTCCTTCTTAATGCTTTGCCAGGCCTTTACAGCCGCAGCCTTCAGGTCTTGCTTGTTTGTGGGTCTTTCCGTCTTAAGTCTGGATTTGAGCAAGTGAAATGCATGCTCAATTGGGTTAAGATCTGGTGATTGACTTGGCCATTGCAGAATGTTTCACTTTTTTGCACTCATGAACTCCTGGGTAGCTTTGGCTGTATGCTTGGGGTCATTGTCCATCTGTACTATGAAGCGCCGTCCAATCAACTTTGCAGCATTTGGCTGAATCTGGGCTGAAAGTATATCCCGGTACACTTCAGAATTCATCCGGCTACTCTTGTCTGCTGTTATGTCATCAATAAACACAAGTGACCCAGTGCCATTGAAAGCCATGCATGCCCATGCCATCACGTTGCCTCCACCATGTTTTACAGAGGATGTGGTGTGCCTTGGATCATGTGCCGTTCCCTTTCTTCTCCAAACTTTTTTCTTCCCATCATTCTGGTACAGGTTGATCTTTGTCTCATTTGTCCATAGAATAATTTTCCAGAACTGAGCTGGCTTCTTGAGGTGTTTTTCAGCAAATTTAACTCTGGCCTGTCTATTTTTGGAATGGATGAATGGTTTGCATCTAGATGTGAACCCTTTGTATTTACTGTCATGGAGTCTTCTCTTTACTGTTGACTTAGAGACAGATACACCTACTTCACTGAGAGTGTTCTGGACTTCAGTTGATGTTGTGAACGGGTTCTTCTTCACCAAATAAAGTATGCGGCGATCATCCAACACTGTTGTCATCCGTGGACGCCCAGGCCTTTTAGAGTTCCCAAGCTCACCAATCAATTCCTTTTTTCTCAGAATGTACCCAACTGTTGATTTTGCTACTCCAAGCATGTCTGCTATCTCTCTGATGGATGTTTTCTTTTTTTTCAGCCTCAGGATGTTCTGCTTCACCTCAATTGAGAGTTCCTTTGACCGCATGTTGTCTGGTCACAGCAACAGCTTCCAAATGCAAAACCACACACCTGGAATCCACCCCTGACCTTTTAACTACTTCATTGATTACAGGTTAACGAGGGAGATGCCTTCAGAGTTAATTGCAGCCCTTAGAGTCCATTGTCCAATTACTTTTGGTCCCTTGAAAAAGAGGAGGCTATGCATTACAGAGCTATGATTCCTAAACCCTTTCTCGATTTGGATGTGGAATCTCTCATATTGCAGCTGGGAGTGTGCACTTTCAGCCCATATTATATATATAATTGTATTTCTGAACATGTTTTTGTAAACAGCTAAAATAACAAAACTTGTGTCACTGTCCAAATATTTCTGGCCCTAACTGTATGTTTAGGGATTTTTCTGAACTCAGATTTAGTAGACTATTAGGTAAGGTACGCACTTTTGTATTACAGTAGTTACTTTATATTTTATTGAAGTTATTTATACTCCATATCTATATGGCTATAACAACATTCAGTCCTGAATTTCCATCACCACTGAGTCTTCCACTAAATACAAAAACAGTCTGGATTTGAGCTTATTGTTCCTGGTCACAGTGGTCACAAATGTGCTCTGCCAAGTCATTCAAAGTCTTTGGAGCCAACAAAAGCAGCCAAGAATCGTTCTCGACTTTTTTCAGGAGCCTAGTCTATAATGAGTGCATTGATGCATACAAGACTACTACACCTTTCAATCTATTTATCATTAATATTGTCCAATGAGGAAGATCTGGGTGATTGGGTTTCTCATTCTAGTGATTGGTGGGGATCCCAGTGGTACACTGGTGAGACAACTCTCTTAAAGTATATTACCACCCTTTAAAGCAGGGGTGGGCAGCTCCAGGCCTCGAGGGCCGCACACAGTCCAGGTTTTCTGGATTTCCTTAGCATTTGACAGTTGGAATCATCACCTGTGCAGGACATTAAATTGCCAACTGTCAAATGCTAAAGATATTCAGAAAACCTGCACTGTGTGGGGCCCTCGAGGCCCGGAGCTGCCCACCCCTGCTTTAAAGGGAACCTGTCAGATTCCTAATGCCCAAGCCAGCAGCATTAACATTTGCACATCCAAAATCCCTTCCTAACCAGCCCTGTATAACATCATTCTCTAAAATCAATGTGTAAAATAACACATTTATTTCCTTTGTTCTCAATATGCAAATAAGATCTTTGACTAGTCGAAGGTTTGTTTTTTTTCCAGAGACTACTCTGCCCTCTTTTTCATGTTATCTTCCTAAGAAGACCAGCCTGTGGGTGATGTTCATGGCCAGTTCATAACCAGTACGTCTTAGGTTGTGAAAGATATATAGTACTATATTCAAAATGCTGCAGTATATAGTCAAACACACCCCACTGTAGTATATACCTGTGTTTTTTATAACAGCTGTATTTGGCATTAAGGAAAAAAATCAGAGCATGCTGTGTATGGTCACGTAAATTGGATGAGACTTGTCAGTGCAAGTCAATGGGTGCAAGAAAAAAACAGACATCACAAGGACCATTCATCCGATTGTTACGGATACATTCCATTCTGTAGCATAGAACACTGTAAATGGTCTTGTAAATGATTGTAAATGCATGTCATACAGATGGCACACGGATGAGAAAAAAAATCTCATATCACAAAGCAGTCACATGACATATGGAATGACAAACACGTGACACTCATCCAACTTTTCTGGATGAAAACCTGACCGATTTATTATACACTAGTATGAGCATCTCTTTTTCTCATTACGGTATCTGTATTAGGCCACATTTATACAATCAGCATTTGGTCAGTATTTTGCCTAAATATTTGTAAGCCAAACCAAGGAGAGGAACAATCAGAGGAAAAGTATAATAGAAACATGTCACCACTTCTGTTCTGTATTTATCACCCACTGCTGGTTTTTGCTACAGATAGTGATGTAAAATACTTACCAAATACTAAACATGTGAAAACATTCTTACTCTTGCACAGTACCACATCTCCTGTCCTGTATACAGGGTGTAATTCTCAGTATCTGTATTATTCTGTATATATGCACTGCACAGTACCACTTCTCCTGTCCTGTATACTGGGTGTAATTCTCAGTATCTGTATTATTCTGTATATATACACTGCACAGTACCACTTCTCCTGTCCTGTATACTTGGTGTAATCCTCAGTATCTCTATTATTCTGTATATATACACTGCACAGTACCACTTCTCCTGTCCTGTATACTGGGTGTAATCCTCAGTATCTGTATTATTCTGTATATACACACTGCACAGTACCACTTCTCCTGTCCTGTATACTTGGTGTAATCCTCAGTATCTCTATTATTCTGTATATATACACTGCACAGTACCACTTCTCCTGTCCTGTATACTGGGTGTAATCCTCAGTATCTGTATTATTCTGTATATATGCACTGCACAGTATCACTTCTGCTGTACTGTATACTGGGTGTAATCCTCAGTATCTGTAATATTCTGTATATATGCACTGCACAGTACCACTTCTCGTGTCCTGTATACAGGGTATAATCCTCAGTATCTGTATTATTCTGTATGTATACACTGCACAGTACCACGACTCCTGTCCTGTATACTGGGTGTAATTCTCAGTATCTATATTATTCTGTATATATACACTGCACAGTACCACTTCTCCTGTTCTGTATACTGGGTGTAATCCTCAGTATCGTATCTGTATTATCCTGTATATATACACTGTACAGTACCACTTCTCATGTCCTGTATACTGGGTGTAATTCTTAGCATCTATATTATTCCGTATAGATGACAAAAATGGACAGCAGCACTTCCTTCATAAGTGAAAAAATTGTGGATCTTTTTCCCAGGACCGCAATGTTTCGGCTTGGTGTGAAGCCTTTCTCAAGCAGTACAGTCTGAGCACAAAGTGAACACTTATATAAGGCAGTACACAGGGCAAACAATTAATGCAATTAATATCACAATTAATAAAATAAAAGTTGCAGTAAAATGCAAGTAAAAAAGTGATTACAGTGCATCAATTACTGCATAATATTGGTAAATATGCCATGATCTATCAAAGATAAAATCATCTCATATAATGTACATAATAAGACCATAAAGCACATAATTACTCATAAGTTCATTGATTAGTGCACCTGTAAACAAGGGATGTGAGAACACTTACATGTTCTTGTGTATGGGGCTCACCCATACTTTAGCAGTATTGTTACAGCGTTCATTAGAACACTCTGTGCATGTCTGAGGAGATAGTGACTCATTCCAGCTATTGCCAAATCCCGAGCAAGCACAGTAATTCTGCAAGATTCATGGTGGCCATCTTAGGTCACCCTTGCAACCGCAATACATTAACGGTCTAATACATTAGACCGAGCGGTTCCAAGTTGTCGCGCATGTGCAATAGCATAGTGGGAATCGCGGCAGCCATATTCGCTCCCATGGCAACCACAAATAAAGTGGGAGCAGTAGCGTTTTTAAAAACTGCTCCAATATCAGGGCAACAATAGCAGTGTATTTATATATTACTCCTAAAGCACAAGCCTATAGGCATAGCAGTCCAAATAAGGCATTACAGAACTTAGAACTGCTCGGCCTAATGTATTAGACCGTTAGTGTATTGCGGTTGTTAGGTCAGAATAACAAGTGATCCAAAAATAACATACATAAAAAGTGATATACCGTATTTTTCGGATTATAACACGCACTTTTGTTCCCCCAAATTTGGGGGAAAGTGGGGGGTGCATTTTATAATCTGAATGTACAGATTATATACTGCAGGGGAGGGTGGGGGCGGCTCTGGAGCATGTTCAGGGGCTGGGTCGGGATGGCAGGAGGCAGCAGGAAGTCACATGCTCCCGCTCATTAGCCTCATGTAATATACACTGCACCCACTGTCCACCACCTCGGTGCTGAAACCGCGCCCGAGATATGGACACGGGAGCAGGCATATTACACTGCCTGCAGTCACCCCCATGCTGGATACGGCCAACATTGCTCTGTATGGCCCCCCCCATGCTGCAGCCCAACTAAAATAACAAACCGCTCTTTACTTACACTCCGACGCTGTCCTCTGTGGTTCCCTGCTTGCCGCTGAGCTGCACTTCCTGATTTTCCAGGAAGCCGGTCATGTGATCGGGCGCGCATTGATATTACTCTACTCTGCCAATCACATGACCGGCTTCCCCAAGAATCAGGAAGTGCGGTGCAGCAGCAAGCACGGAGCCACAGAGGACAGCGTCGAAGGGTAAGTAAAGAGTGGTTTGTTATTTTAGTATGGGCATCAGCATGGGAGGGGCCATACAGAGTGATGGGGAGGCCAAATCCTGCACTGGGGGGCTATGTGCAGTCACAGGGGTGCCATGGATCCAGCACAGGGGGACTATGTGCCATCACAGGGAAGCTATGTGCCAGCACAAGGGGGCTATATCCATTATAAAGGGGCCATATTGAGGATGGGGGGGCTATATTCCAGGATGAATGACCATGTTCCAGGATGAGGGGGCTATGAGGGACATATATATGATTTGTAAGACGGACACTGGCATTATAAGACAGACCCTATTTAACATTAAAAATTATTTTTTTTCCCTTTTCCTTCACCAACTTGGGGGTGCATTTTATAATCCAATACGTCTTATAAAGCGAAAAGTACGGTAATTAAAATAATCATCTCACCCTGCAAAAGAAACAAGCGCTTCAATAGCTCTGTCAACAAAATTAAAAAAAAAAAAAAGGTTACAGCTAATCTAACTGAGCTAAAGCTAGTTTGCAAAGAATGGGCAAAAATGTCAGCTTCTAGATATGTATAGTTGGTAGAGATATACCCCAAAAGATTTGATGAGTGATAACATGCTGATCTGTGGGGGGTCCAACAGACACTTGAAGAGTAGATTTAGCGGTGTGGGCATGCCTGTCCATCGCTCCATTCTGACTTGGCTCTTCACAGCAGCGTGATATGGGATTAACCTATTGGGTCATTGGCTGGAGAAATTACATATTCATGTGAACTTGTCCTTACTTACTTTTTACTTGGGGGTTGATTTTTTTTTTTTAAATCTTTGTACACATACTTTCTGTAGTTTAATGTGGTCTAAATCTATGGTACGTATAACTGCTACTTTACAGATGGTTGTAAATAAGGCTGAGCAATAACTAAAAAACAGATAATATGTCTATAACGTATTTGTATGCAGTGACATTTATTCATGTTACTCCATCTCTCATACAGCTCAATCTACTGTATGTGTCAGTAATTCCATGAATTTGGGCATTCTGCTTATTAACTGGGAGCCCCAGAAGGAAAAGAATTAAAAATCAAACCCGAAAAGAATAAAGTAGAATTGTGACAGGGCTTCAAAAGATTTCAAATGGTAAAAGAAATATGGTAATCTTTATTAGTGATTGTTCGTGCCCATCTATATTTTAGTTTATTTCCAGTTCCCTGAGTTAACATACAATGATCAATTGTATAGCGGCAAAAAAATCAATTATACTACATCATTGTGCTGCATGTGTTTGTTATCCTGAAATGCTTTATATTCCCTTATATTCTCAAATTTGATGTTACAAGAATTCCTTAAAGGGGTTTTCCCACAAACAAAATTAATTAAAAAGTTAATTTTAATCAATAGCTCTTGGAATAATAATAACTTCCACAATTGGATGTGTTTAAAAAAAATGTGCCTGTGCTGAGATAATCTTATAAATGTGCTTCTACTATGTACAGTTTCATTTTTGTTTCTGACCGTGCACAGAGCATTGGTTTGATCCTGGGCAGGGAAGGACAAAATAGAGTATACAGACATTACAGCATGGGATCACAAATAATTCTTTTTTTTTGCATAAAACATTTTTTTACAAACAGGCAGAGAAATGTTGTACCTTATAAAAAGAATCAGCTGTGATCCCATGCCATAGCATGTCTGTATAGTCTTTTACTTCCTCCCCTGCCCAGAAGAATGTGGTATGGTCAGACCATGCTCCGTGCACGGTCAGAAATAAAAATTAAACTGTACATAGTAGGAGCACATTTATAAGATTATCTCATCACTGGAACATTTATCTTAACACATCCAATCGTGGAAATTATTATTATTCCAAGAGCTATTGATTAAAATTAACTTTATTCGTGGGAAAACCCGTTTAAGGACACAGATTCCTTAACCCATTCATGACATTTACCACATATGTGCAAGTAGGGATCAGGTGTATGGAGTGAGCTCACAGCGTGAACCCACCACACACCAGGAAGATAATGGCTGTGCGTCAAAGCAAGGATCAACTTCCAGGGCCACATGCACAGGTTGAATATTCGGTGAGCTTTTTACCTCAGTATTAGTAGCCAAAACCAGGAGTGGAGCAATCAAAGGAAAAGTATAATAGAATCACGCCACCACTTCTGGATTTTATTAATAACTGCAAGTTTGGTCTACAAACACTGAGGTAAAAAACTCATCAAATACTCAACATGTGCACGTGGCCTTACAGTCATGGGTGTATTTAAGTTACGCTTGTGACTGTTAACCTGTTAAATCAGAGAGCATATAGTATAGCTCGACCACCGTTTAGGTGCACAAGGGAAAAATAGGCCACAAAGTCTTTAAATATATCCCCGGAACACAATAAAAGAAGAGAGATGATGGACAGGCTCCTGTCCATCCACCCAGACCAGCCACCATGCTGCTGCACTGACACAAAGGACGGAGTCATATGCTGAGTACCTCAAACAGGCAGGTACTGGCCTGAGCAGTTGCTCATGTGGGAACTGAACCACAAACCCCCTTTCTATATATACAGAAGACTCACTTGAGAAAGGCTCAACTGGAGCCGAAACGTTGTGTGATACAACCTGTTTTTTCACCTTCAAAAATAAAAAAACACGGAGTCCAAGATGGCCGCCGACTGAGGAGGATGCTCCTGACACAGCTCCACTGAGACCTGCAGAATCCACAGCCATCCACAACAGGAGGCCCCTCAGTCTGCCTATCCGCCCTCACCGATAGCCCTGCAGACCATCAGAGACCCAGGAGACCTGTAACAAGGACTCTCTGAGCCCGCATCAGCTCAGCCCAGGTTGGTCTGCCACGAGCCCCGGGCCTCCTCCATCTTGGGCCCGGTGTGAGCCCATCCCGCGCTCCCCAGCTGGATCCTATCTGCCTTGCTGGCTGGCTCTCCTGAGTTGACCCAGCAGCAGCCGCGGAATCGGCTCACGTGGAGGAGCTGTGAAGCGGAGGCGCCGACGCGGGAGGCGGTGATTGACACCCGCGACTCCCGGAGGCCGCCGCCTCGGCAGCTACGCTCCCGCTCCTGGGTGCGTGTAGCAGCGTACTACCGGCGGCCCCGGACCCCCCCCGTGACCGCCAGGGGAGCTGGGCGGCTGCGTCCTCAGGAGAGACAGAGGAGCGGTGTGGGCACACTGTTAACAGCCCAGGAGGCTCTCTTCCGGCCTGCCAAAAGCACCCTGGGGCTGACACTGCACCGTATAACTGGGAGCTGGGAGCAGGGAGAGGGACTTGCAGAGTGTGCCTGGGAATCTGCTGTGGGAGACACACAGCCCCACACCCTATAAAAGACACTTCAAATACCAGACACCCCCCACCTGCAGAGACACAGAAAGAAATAGTCAGCAAAGTAGAGGTTAATGGAGACAGTGCAATATCTCAATAACCAACTGAGGATAACATTTTACTGTGGACTGCTTTGCCATTAACTACATTTACAGTGCCTGCCATGTACTGCTCAGCAAGCTGTTTCTAACAAATGTGAGACTACAGTGCCTCCTGGTGACCACACTGATAAATTACATGAAAATTAATACTGTTTCCGTCACAGCACTGCTTGCACTAATACATTCCTACTAAATATCTTGTCATATAACTTGGACTCTGCTCTCTTTCCTATATGAGAGTCTAAAGATTGTTTAGCGGGGACGTGATGCAGGAGCTGATGTCACCGGGCGCAATGTGCTGAGCTCCTGCTTGTTCCTGAGGTTTTTGCGGCATTAACAGACCCTTCCACCCGACAAAGCCCTCCACCTCCTGCCCACAACGCAAAGAGGACACCAGAGATGCCGAGGCAGTCACTACGGAAACGAGGAGAGTCCGCAAGGCTCACGGATTTTTACCCACCAGAGCGACAACAAATGCTGACTCCCAACATGGAGCCCTCTCCTTCCCGACCCTCCCAGCCGGCTACTGACCTGCGTGGACCCCGAAGCTCCGAGGGCCACCCATCGGAGAAAGGGGGAGAGACCCCGGTGACACAAAGCTTTTTAATGGAAGCAATGGGCGCTCTCAGAAAATCCATACAAGAAGACACTAGAAACATTCTACGAGAGCTGAGAGGTGAGGTGACAGCCCTGGGAGAACGAACACAACACATAGAGGAAAAAAATGGCGGAATACGCCTCGGCCCATAACGAATTGGCGGATGATTACTCTGCCATGGCTGGTGACATGAAACTAGTGAAATTGAAACTGTGGGATTTGGAGGATAAAACTAGAGCTAAGAACCTGCGCCTCAGAGGGTTTCCTGAAGAAGGCGCCGAGGAAGACCTACATGAGACAGTGAGCCAATTCGTGCAAAAACTACTCCCAGAGATACCAGGAGATGATCTGCAATACGATAAAGCTTACCGCATCCCAAAAGCCTCACACATCGATAAGACCTTACCGAGAGATATCCTAGTCTCCTTCTCCACCCTTGGAGCTAAAGAGACAATCATGCAAAAGATGAGACATCTGGGTACCCCCCCAGCACCATACTCTGGCATCCAAGCTTTCCCAGATCTCTCCCCTGGAACTCTGGCCCGCAGAAGGGAATTTGCCCCGCATTGTAAAGTTTTGAGAGACAAAGGGATTCCCTACAGCTGGGGCACCCCGGTTAGGGTCAAGTTCCGATACAAAGGAAAAGCACATCTTTTCCTGTCACCCAGCCAAATGGGAAAGGCCCTCAAACAGTGGAACCTCACTGGAGACCCGGAGCCGTCGCCTCGTCGCTCACCAACTCCGGGGACGGCTCATCCCTCCTCTCCACTGCCTCGCTCTTCACCTGCCAGAAACGAAGGTTCTTCCTCCACCATTACTTGAACTGAACTTTTCGGATGATTCTCTACACTTCTTTTTACCTCAGGACACGCTCTGACCCCCAGCTGAGGACCTTTGTTATTTGTTATTTTTCTTCTAATTGTTTGGAACTCTCCTTTTTCTTTTAACTGTCGAGGAATCATTTTGTTTCCGTCCTTCGGTTACCAGTTTTGACGTGAAGAGTTCCTCTGTTCCCCTCAGCCGAGCCGGGGGAGATTGACTGTCCTACCCCCTTATCCCCATTGATGTGACGGAGAGGTCCATACTCAATGCCCTGTGTTAGCTACTACATCTACCTCCATATTTATCATAATTTACATGTTCTAAAAGTTATGCTTTTTGCGACTTATCTCTGGTGACCTCTCTCTCTTACTTATCTCTTTTACTTACCTCTCTTACTTATCTCCCTCCTTTCTCTACTCCCCCATCTCTCTCATACCCCCGCTAAACGTCTGTCGCCCCCTTTCCCCATCCCCTCTACTCCCAATCCCTTCTCGAGTGATTTCACTACAGATAACTGTGTCCCCTTTTATCCAGCTTACAAACGTGTCGCAGGCACCGGTCGAAGTTTGAAGCCACCATCAGGTAATACCCTCCAACTCTAACACACACACTATGAAAATTGTGTCCTTTAACGTCAAGGGATTGAATTCCCCTTTCAAGCGTTCCCTTCTGTGGAGGGAGGCCTTGAAATCAAAGGCGGACATCCTGTGTATTCAGGAGTCCCACCTACTACAGACAGACAACCACAGGTTACACCATCATAGGTTTCCCACAGCATTTTTTGCAAATACGACAGGCAAGAGAGCTGGAGTGTGCATTTTTATTAAACACTCCTTACAATTCACACTAGTCACTGTAGACGCCGACCCAGATGGTAGATATATCGCTCTTTCCTGTGTGATTGCTGGGGTATCCCTTACACTGGTAAATACGTATGCGCCAAATGAGGGACAGGTGAAGTTCCTCAGGGGACTTTTGGATAGGGTCTCTGCGAATACGGGAGGATTTAAAGTCATATGCGGCGACTTTAATATAGTACAAGACAGACTTCTGGATAGATCTCGGGGGGCACCTGGGTCTGGAAAAGAGGCGAGACCTATATGCAAGGAATACCGTCTTCATGACCCGTGGAGATACCTGCACACAACAGAGAGAGACTACTCCTTCTACTCGCGCAGGCATAGGTCGTATTCTAGACTAGATTACTTTTTGGTAGACGATAACACTATTACGGCCTGTGCCTGCGCTGAGATTGGGCTCATAACGTGGTCTGACCATGCCCCGGTGTCCCTTGAACTGTCGGTGCACTCCCGCCCCACTCCACCGGGCACATGGAGACTGAACTGCGCTCTTCTGTCTGATGACGGCCTTGTGGAGGACATCAGAGCCCATATAGTCGAATACTTCAAACTCAATGATAACGCCTGTGTGACAGACGAGACCCTTTGGGCCGCCCATAAGGCTTTTGTCAGGGCCTCTTCCTCCAGAAGGCCTCTCAACTTAAGAAGAGCCGTGAAAAAGAGAGAACGGAACTGATTAGCCGACTCTCTGTCCTGGAAGCTGAAAATAAAATCAACCCTACCCCCACTTTGGACTCTCAGTTGACGCTAACCAGAATGCAGTTAAGATCCCTACTCTTGTCCCGCCATGAAGGAGCCTTACGCCGCTCGAAATCGGCGTTCTATGAATCTGGGGACAAGGCGGGAGCCATACTGGCAAGACGTTTAAAAAAGAGAAATGCTCGCTCCACGATAGATAACATCAAAGACAAAACAGGTAGAGTGGTGAGAAGCCCCGTGGATATCGCGACAGTGTTCCAACAATATTATTCTGATCTGTATAACCTACACCACGATTCCGAGACCCCCCAGCCTACTCCACAGCTGATTGGAAATTTCCTAGAGGGACTGAACTTGCCCTCTGTCTCGGCCTCAGATCTAGATTACCTAAATCTACCCTTTTCCCTGGGTGAGGTCTACCGTGCAATTGGAGACACAAAACTCCATTCGGCCCCTGGCCCGGATGGTCTACCTAATGAATATTTACAGACATTCAGAGAGGCATTGGCTCCTTACCTTCTGCAAACTTTCCAGCAGTGGAGAGACGTGGGCACAATTGACCCGCTCCAGCTTCAAGCTACAATAATTACGATTCCCAAATCTGGCAAAAGCCCTGACCTCCCTGGGAGCTACCGACCTATCTCCCTTCTGAACTGCGACCTCAAAATCTATGCCGCTGTTCTCGCTTACAGACTAAGAGGGGTGGTGCCCAAGCTGATAAATCCGGACCAAGTCGGATTCGTGGCCGGGAGACAGGCGAAAGATGGGACAAGAAGAATGGTGGATCTCATCAATTCCATGGAGCTGAAGGGGACCCCAGGTGCATTCCTGTCTTTGGACGCGGAAAAAGCGTTTGACAGGGTGCACTGGGGCTACCTGGAAGCAGTACTTAGGAGATTTGGCATCGTGGGACCATTCCTAAAGGCGGTGCTGTCACTTTACTCCAACCCTAACGCCAAGGTTCTTACATCTGGCTTTCTCTCGCCTGTCTTCCGGATCACGAACGGAACTCGTCAGGGTTGTCCGCTGTCACCGGTGATTTTCACCCTGGCAGTGGAACCCCTGGCTGAGAAAATCCGCTCGGCCCCTGATGTGTCGGGGGTCAAAGTAGGTGGAGGTGTCCACTCCATTGGTCTGTATGCTGATGATATTATCATCACTTGCACAGAGGTGTCTCGGTCCCTCCCAGCGGTCATGCGCATACTAGAGGAGTACTCGAGGGTTTCGTACTACAAGCTGAACGCGGATAAGTCAACTCTTCTCCCCCTAGGAATCCCGAACTCAGAAGTAGCTGCTCTCTCTAAATTCTTACCATTTCGCTGGTCCAGGGGCGGTATCCCCTACCTGGGGATTACACTGGCACCCTCCAACCAACTCATGAGACTTAACTATGAGTCACTACTATCAAAAGTCATTTCAGACGTAGCCACCTTTGATACTAAGTCTCTTTCTTGGATTGCTCGCCTGCACGCCTTCAAGATGATGACTTTACCAAAGGTAATATATATGTTCAGATGTGTTCCCCTTAGGATCCCCAAAACCCTTTTGGCTAAATTACAGAGCGCAGTAAACACTTTCATTTGGGCTAATAAGATTCCACGTGTGGCCAGAGAGACGATGTACGCTCCGATAGGGGCGGTGGAATGGGTATGCCAAACATTCTGGAATACCATAGGGCTGTCATCCTGGAGGAGGCTGGGTCCTGGTGGCGCAGCCCTGAACACCTCAGATGGATATCCATTGAGACTTCCTACATGAGGGGCGGCACTTTAGGGGACCTCCTGGCGGCTGAGTCGATTCAACCAGTCACCCAGACTCGCCAGCTTGAGACTTCCCAAACCCTCTTACATTACTGGAGGACACTGCCGCGGACCTGGACCCGTGTTCCGCCAGAGGAAGTACCTATACGAGCGCTGCGCCTCCATGTCCCGTCGATTCAGACGAGGACATGGGAGGATGCAGGTTTGCTCTCACTGGGAGATTTTTGTCGGGAGGGGACGTGGCCTACATTTGAGACCTTTTGTGGGTGGTTTCCTGAGTGCCGCTCGGCATTCTTGCAGTTTTTTCAACTAGACCACCTTCTACGCGAGGCCACATACATCCCACTACCTGTGCCCCCCCTCCGTACATCGTCTCTCCTTAGGGTTGTTCAAGCGGATCCCCCCAAACCGCGGACACTGTCCAAGATCTATGGAGAATTGGTGCATGTGGACCAAGAGGTGAAACTGCCTTACATGAGGAAATGGGAGGGAGATCTTGACTTTACGTCAGACATTGATGACTGGCACGCAGCAGCTAAAGAAGTGGGGAGCACCACCAGGTGTGTGAACCATCTAGAGAATATAAAGAAAATTCATCTCAGATGGTACCTCTCTCCTGTTCGCCTTGCTCACACCACTGGGGGGCATTCCCCGCAGTGTTGGAGACTATGTGGGGAGAGAGGCAACATAGCACACATGTGGTGGACATGCCCGAAAATACGCCCCTTCTGGACATTAGTCCAAACCCTGATCCACTCGGTCACTGGAATTAGGCAGGATCTGACGCCTCAGTTGGCAGTCCTGAATATTGGCATTCGAGACTTCCCTTGGCCGTTGCGGGGGACGGTAACGTATATCCTTATCGCTGCCCGCCTATGCCTAGCCGCGAAGTGGAAGGCCTCATCCTTGCCTACCCTGACTGAGCTGACATATAAGATAAACTGGATCTTCCATCAGGAATACTATCTAGCACTAAATAAGTTATCCAGACGGTCGATTCATGATAGATGGAGTGTTTGGGCCTCACACCCAGAGGCTGCACCGATCCCCCAGGGACTCGTCCAGCCCTCTTGCCCCGCAAAACCTGCAGATCCACCGGCTGTGGAGCGGTCTTCCCCGTGAGTTGTCTGTCTGTTTGTTTGGAACTTATTGAAACAAATCAAATGGTGGCTTCATTTTAAAGACCCACATCACACTCGATTTAAATAGATGACATAATGTGACCCGATCCATGCTGCAGTCCGCGTGGTTTCTCCCCTCCCCTTTTCCGGACACCCAATACATCCCGACGTCCCCCCCCCTCCCTTCTACCTCTCTCCTCTCTCCTCTCTCTCTCTTTCTTCTACCTTTATTTCCCCCTTATAACACTTACTTTTCTTATTACTGTTGTTTTCAATGCTTTAGATGTCTAATGTCTATCAGATCCCCCGGTTTCTGTTTCCGACAAGGATCAGGCATTGACATGTTATGTTTGTTTCTCATGTTTTACAAAAACTTCAATAAAAATTTAATGTTTAAAAAAAAAAAAAAAAAAAAAAACACAAAAAGGATAATCATCTCTCTTCTTTTATTGTGTGCCGGGGACATATTTAAAGACTTTGTTAACCTGTTAAATGCTGCTGTCAAGCTTTCAAAGCTGCATACACAACGTGCTGGCATGAGGGTGTGTCATTTTATGTGATGGGTTACTGTGACAATGTTAGATGCCTGCCATTACTGAACTCAGGTGAAACTCGAAGGAGACTGTGATTTTCACTATATGCAGCAACTCTGTGGTATAGCTATAAATAGTAAAAATGTACGAATGACCAAGCCCTCTAAGTATTGCCGCATTCATAAAAGTCTGAACTAACAAAATGTAAAATTAACACAGATCAATAAAAACTGGTAGCAGAAAGAATTTCAAAACCCCAAAATGCGCTCAAAATGTCAAATCTATCCAAAAATGCTATTAATAAAAAGAAAAAAAATAGAGAAAATACACTTACACTGGGTAGCGTTTCCGGCTTGACCCTGACTTTCACAGGATCACCACTTATAGGGAGAATCCAATCATCCAAAGGGAAGACAAAATTGGTGATCTCCAGAGGAAACCCACCTCTGGGCAGGAAAGTTCAATGCATGGAAAAAGGATCCTGTGGCACACGATCTTCATAAAAACTTTCAACTTTTATTTTATATAGTTAAAACATAGTAACCAATTAAGAATGGCAGTGTGGGAGAGTGAACACTTAGCTGTACAGCACACCCACTGAGCTAGACAACGGCCGTTTTGTGCAGGCATACACTTTTTCAGGAGTTTGCCAGTGTCAGTTGATGTATGGGCACAGATCCGTAGAAGTGCACGCATGCGTAAAAACTGCGGTTGTCTAGCTCAGTGGGTGCACTGCACAGCTGAGTGTTCAGTCTCCCGCACTGCTATTCTTGATTGGTTATTATTAGGGATGAGCAAGTATGCTCAGCGCTACTCGTTACTCGCACGAGTATCCCGGTACTCGGGATGCTCGGCAAGCACCGAGTACCGCCGAGATGCTCGGACTCCTCGCTAATAATTATCGATCTGACACAAATACACAGCTCCCTTCAATGCACACAGTGAGCTGGCTCCACACAGGGAGCAGATTGATTGTTAGGATCCCTCTGGGGGGCACAGAGAGGTGTTGTATGCTGCGGCGATTTGAAAAGCCCACCCTCCCGCCCTTTCCCAGAAAACACTCGTTTTATAACTGGAAGTCTGTGGGCGGAGCCTGTCATTAATTGACTTACATTGGGCTCGGTGCTTGGGTCAAGTACACGAGTATCTTGGGATGCTCGGCCAGAGCATCGAGCACCCGAGCATTTTAGTACTCGCTCATCTCTAGTTACTATGTTTTAACTATATAAAATAAAAGTTGAAAGCTTTTATGAAGATCGTATGCCACAGGTTCCTTTTCCCATGCTATTAGTAAAAATGTCAGCTGACAATGCAAAAAATTAGCCCTCATACAGTTTTATCAACCAAAAAAGGAGAAAGTTACGAGTCTTGGAAATGGTGTCATAGCCAAAATATTTTTTTTTTTTTACAAATATCTAATTTTTTTTACTACTAAAATAATAAACAAAGGACAAGCTTGGTATCTCCTTAATTGTGTTGATGAGGCAAATCATGGTGCCAGGTCATTTTTACCATATTATGTATGTTATCTCTTGTTTTGCAATTTGACCACATTTTAATTTCTTTTCCTGTTTTCCAGTACATTATGTGGTATAATGAATGATGTCATTCAAAAGTACAACGCGTCCCGTAAAAAACAAGTCCTCATATGGCTATATGGATGGGAATGTATAGAAAAAAGTTATAGCTCTTGGAAGAAAAAGAGGAAGAATCGAAAATGCAAAAATGAAAATTGGCCATGTGGGGAAGGGGTTAATATCTTAGTAGACATAGCCGTCAAACCACAAAACCAAGTCAAATCAAGAGATCAATGTGTTCACTCTTGTACCAAAGGAGTTCTGGCATTTTTGAAGGACGTCCTTATAACAAAGCCTATTATTTTCTGTACGACGTATCACATAAATTGTACAGCTGTCACATTTCTTCAACCCTAGTAAAAGAAATCGAGTCATCAAATACCAAAGGAGAAATCGAAATCCTTGAAGTCTGAATTATGAGTTCTTAATTATTTTGTGGTCACTTTTCTTTGTATATATGTCTAAAGTCATTGAAGCAAACCCTCAAAAATGGATTTTGCAGAATCTTATTGTCACAACTTTTAACACATAGTGGCGCTCTTGTAGTTCCTAAATGTAATATCTTCCAAGATGCTTGAACAGAAAAGTCCACAAACACTACAAACATTTTAAAATAAATTTATAGCTCATTCTTATGTGGATTTTAAAGAAATTGAATTTTTCTTTTTTTTTCAGTTTTCAGAATATCTTAATAATCAAGTATTAGCGTCTTTTAATTTGAATACAAATTGTCCAATGTGTAGGAGACACGAAAAATGTTTTAATTATACTTGTAAAGTTTATTTTGTTGTTGTGTATACCACTTTTGTCTCTATGCGATGGTTCTTCACTATTAAAATGCAGCATTTCATTTCTCTTTTTTTCACAGATATTGCGCCACATGGCACAATAGGAGAAATCAACAGTAACATCTATGTCATGGGTGGGGAACTATGATCTATGTCAGGAGTGGGGAACTCCAGGCATCTAAGGCTGCCAACAGGTCTTGTTTTCAGGATTTCCTTAGCATTGCATAGGGTGTTGGAATCATTACAAGTGCAGGTGATTATACAGGGTGGGCCATTTATATGGATGCACCTAAATAAAATGGGAATGGTTGGTGATATCAACTTCCTGTTTATGGCACATTAGTATAGGGGCAGGGGGAAACTTTTCCAGATGGGTGGTGACCATGGTGGCCATTTTGAAGTTGGCCATTTTGGATCCAACTTTATTTTTTCAATGGGACCATGGTGGCCATTTTGAAGTCGGCCATTTTGGATCCAATTTTATTTTTCAATGGAAAGGGTCATGTGAACAATCAAACCTATTGCAATTTCATAAAAAAAAACAATGGCACGCTTGGTTTTAACGTAACATTATTCTTTCATGAGTTATTTACATGTTTATGACCACTTATAAAATGCTTTCAAAGTGAGTCATGTAGCAATTCCAGATATCCAGTGGCATTAAGGTTTCCATTGATGAAGAATGGCCCCACTTTCTTTCTACCCCATATACCACACCATACCATCAATCTTTGTGTTCCAACAGTCTTGGAGGATCTATCCACTGTGGGTTAGTGTCAGACCAATAGCGATGGTATTGTTTGTTAACTTCACCATTCACAAAAAAGTTTGCGTTATGACACATCTGAAGGCAATTGTCTATGCTGTGAAGATACGAGATGTGCAGCATCTAAAACAACGGATACTGGAAGCCTGTGCTAGCATTTCTTCTGTGGTGTTGCTATCAGTGTGTCAAGAGTGGGAGAAGAGGGTTGCATTGACAATCCAACACAATGGGCAGCACTTTGAACACATTTAATAAGTGGTCATAAACATGTAAATAACTTTGAACGAATAAAGTTACGTTAAACCCAAGCACACCATTGTTTTTCTTATGAAATTCTCAATGCGTTTGATGTGTCACATGACTCTCTTCCCACTGAAAAAAATAAAGTTAGATCCAAAATGGCCAACTTCAAAATGGCAGCCATGCTCACACCCATCTGGAAAAGATTTCCCCCTCCCATATACTAATGTGGCACAAACAGGAAGTTGATATCAACAACCATTCCCATTTTATTTAGGTGCATCCATATAAATGGCCCACCCTGTATTATCACCTGAACAATACTAGGGAAATCCTGAAAACCTGCACTATTGGCGGCCCTAAAGGCCTGGAGTTCCTCCACCAGATCTATGTAATCTAAAGTGTTGTGAAAAGCACTCTGGGTGAGTACATCTCCTAATACATTGCTTTGGATTTTGGGTTTCTTGTGTTTTGCGTGTCCTGTTTGCTGCAACCTGGGGTCCCCACCGGTCCTCTGACCTAATATCTGTGCCACAGATGGTGTTGAGATATACCCCATCGTTTTTTTTTTACCCATTCAAATCTTTATCTGCTGTATTCAAGGGTCCTAAGAAAGTTCATCACACTGCTTTTTGGTGTCTATGTCCTATAACCTTCAACCGTTCCTGTGTAGGATTGATTATTACTATCTTTATATAGGTCTCTATTTGGTCCCTTGTGGGGGTTCTGGGTACAATACTATGGAAGCAAAAAAGGATATCACTATGCTGTTTATCATGACTGGATGCCATTAGAATTACAATAAAGGCAATTTTTTGGTACACATTGTATGTAATCAACTTCTTACATTATGTGAATGCATTGCGGGACATTACCGGCGCCCACTTTGATTTATAAGTACATACTGTGGGACTAGTCCAGTGTATTGGTTTGGCCGGCGTATAAGCATGAGTCATATTCGCCCAGCACCAATTAAGAGACACATTGGGGCACAGTGGGGTGCAACGGCTTAGGGTGGAAAATCATTGTTCCTGCGAGCTGGTGGGTCCCATGTTCCCCATGTCTACCATTCTATTGAGCTATTTAAAATGAATGGCTCGATTGAATGGGATTCATCAGGGTCTAATTTCTGGACACACGATGATTGGACAAGCGCCGGCCCGGTTATCTATGTTTAGATATGTGGGTTGGTATTTACAACATCAATCATTGGGAGGTGGAGGCCTTTAGTACAGCAAATTGGCTCCCCCTAATAAATTATTGCCTGATGCTTCTTTCTGGTATATACTTTTTCCTTTTTTGCCTTACAGTTGGTATTCATTGGATCCAGGAGGACACATAACCTATAATTATTTTTTCTTCCCTTTTCTTATTATATTTTTCAGTATTTACAGCTTTAATAACTTAATTATTTTTCAGTATATCCTTAACTCTCTCGTTTATGTTGGTATGATGATCTTTCCCTTTCTTCTTCCTTGCTTTCTATTCCCTTATTTAGAATTACTTCTTTCTTGGCAGGACAATTGTTGCACAAAATACCTTCCATTACACAACATATGCGGCGTTTATTCAAAACTCATATATCTATTATTTATATCTGGGCTCAGTACACTGCATACACGCCATTTCCAGCGCGTGCCCGGATATTGGCGGCCGGTGTGCTGATTATGGTGGCTCTACCTTACTACAGTAACTATACAAATACAGGGCCCCTGGTAACTCCCCATTTGTACACCTGAAACACATTAGCTTGAGCGATCATCACCTGCTTGAGATTGATTGTATACACATATATAAGGCTGAACTAACACAGTTCACATAGATTCCCCTGAGGAAGCTGCCTAAGTGCAGCGGAACGCGTGGGATCCCCAGACACCCATGTTGCAGCATCCACTTGGTATGGACATATGACGTTGGGGTTTGTTGGGTTGGATTCTGGCGTGCTACGCCACTTACATTTTGTGGTACTTTTGGTTATCATTATGAGGGTCATTGAGTGGTTATTTTGATATACATACTGTTGTAAATTTTCCAACCCATTCCAGATCTCATGTTCCAATTGGAATCGCACTTTGGTCATATGAGGCAGCCGGTGTGCTGGGACCTACTTGGTTTTAAATGTTTTTAATATATGTGTTGTCTTGCCTGTCCTTTTGATACTAATACAAAGAGAGAAGGGAGCGTACATAGGGTCTTATCTATGATAATAGTACAATGCCCCCCGATCAGTGTGACTCACCTTTTTGGGTTGTGTGAGTCACAACAACCTGCAAAGGCCTTGTTATCCTGGTCACTGCAGACACTTGGTGAGGGAGAAATCCGTTTGTGTAGAAAAAAGCCCAGGTTTAGATTCTGCGCAGACCACAAAGCAAGAAGCAGCAGGTCCTGCTGTGAAATGCGTAGGCTCAATAAACGGACATCAAACATACTCATTGCTTTGTGATCTGCGCGGAATCTAAACCTGGGCTTTTTTCTACACAAACGGCTTTTGATACTAATAAAATTCAATATATATCCAAGGGTGTGCATCATGTTTAAGCATGATCTTTCTTCAAATGGTATCTGATTTCCCATGCAGTTTTTGCACCCCGGCTTGATTTGAGAGCAGTGCATCACCATTTCTTCAATTATGTGTTGTGAAAAGCAATGATTTTTAAAGGAGTTGTCCTCCAAGAAATCTTCATTTTGGTATAAAAAAAAGTGCTATACTGTCCCAGTGTCCATGAAGACTTTCTGGCACTGCTCCTGGTATCTGCCATTGCTGTGCCTATATCACGTACGGCAGCCCATCAGTGACCTTGGCATCTCTGTGTGGGGAATTCTATCTAGACTGGCAGAACCACAGAGCTCGTTGAATGTCTGCTGTGTTGTCGATATGGCTTCAGCGCCGCAGCCAATGCCAAACACCAAGAGCAGCAACAGTGATTCACAAGTGAGTATGGGGTAGTTTGTTTTTTATAATCATAGGGCAGAGGATGAAGATTTTTTGAAAGAGGATAAACCTGTTTAATATAGAAGAAAGAGGAAGGAGGAGTTGGGACCAACATCATCTAAATTTAAGACTTAGGGTATGTTCTCACGATAAGAATATTTTCACTGTGTCCAAAATGCTGTGTTGTACAGTGCAAGCACAGTAGATGCATTTCTAGAAATCTCATGCCCAGTATGCTCCTTTTTAACACAGCATAAACTGCTATTCAGCATGGCTTCCTGAGCCGCAGCATGTCAATTTATTCTTGTGGAGGCACGAGAGGAAAACACAGCGAAAACACACTGCTCCAGGAATCCTGATCATGGGCATAGACAGCACGTTCTCCCACACAGGACACTAGCGTCTCCGCAAGAGGAGTGATACTTCATCTAGAATGGCTAGAATGCATCGTCTCATGACCGTGGGCAAGTTACCCTAAAGCTGTGGGGCTAAGTATATGGATTTTGCTTTTATACATTACATTAGAAATTAACATAATCCACCTGGAGGCAGGGACCACTAACATGGAGCAATTGTAGGCTGCACTGCTTTATCAGGAGTACTATTACAATGTAATAAAAATTGCCTCAGAAACATGGGTGGGAATAAACCACCCAGCAGTATAATGAACTGCAGCCAGTATAGCAAACACCCATGTTCATAAAGTGTTGTACCAACAGTAAAAATGCTAAATACGCACGCTCATGTACTGAAATACACCTACAAATAACCAAAATTACGAAAACCTTGCAAATCTCATTAAGGCTAGGGTCACACTTGCAATTTTTTATAAAACCTGATCCGGTTTTGAGCTTTTAAAAAGCTCAAAACTGGAGCAGGAAACACTCCTCATAGGAGCCTATTATAAAAACTGGATTGCTTTACAAGCAATCCGGTTTCCAGCTTTGCAGCCTGCGTGAAAAATCATGCAGGCTGCAGTTTTCGGAGCGGTTCTGTAATCTGCAATGCGATAACCAGATTGCTCAGGATGTGTAATCCTGAGCAATACGGTTACCGTATACTTTGCTTATCCCGGCTGCAGCCGGAATAAGAAAAGTGCTAAAACTGTGAAAAAAGCTATAATGTTAATAATAATTTTGCCCATCATGTCTCTAGGGGGTGCCCACCCCCCCCAGAGACATGCTACCTACTCAGGTGGGCATGTAAGGGGTTAATATTCCCGTATAGTATAGCCGACTCCTGTTGGCTCTGTACATTTTTATCAATGAAGCCGGTGGCTCCCCTGACAGTTGCGCATAGTATATGTCATGTACGTATACTATGTGCCGCTGTCCGAGGTCCTGCAGGCTTTTACAGTAGATCTATGGGCAGCGCAGCTTAACTGCTTAACAGACTTCATTCGGCATTGGTTTCTCCCGATCTGCCTGCCGCTCGAGTGCCACCTATCACGATGCCGCACTGGGACGCCTTGGCCGTCGGCATTCCCAGCTCAACGGTAAGGTGCAAGAGTACAGTGCTAGGAGTGATGTCACTTCAAGTAAAGAAGCCTGCAGGCTCAAATTCCTACACGTTTCGGAACTGCATGGGCTCCTTCATCAGGGAAGGGATTATTTAAACTGTTAAAACTGCAGTTTTCAATAGCATTAGGTGCCTAGTACTGTTGTCGTATGATTAATTAATACATTAATCCTCCTGGGCACACTATATTACTACCGCAGCAGCTAGCCTTAGAGTGATATTTAAATATCCATATACACCCGCAGCTTCAACCAATTAACTGTATAGCTTAACCTATTGTTGTATGCACTTTATAAGCATATATTTATTCTGTTTAGTACCTTTGGCTGGATTAGTAGTATAACGAAAGTAAGCAGATTTTTTTCTATATGTGCATAAATTCTATTTATTCTTGTGCACTATAATAGAACTGTTATAGGTGCATCTAACCTTTCTTCCTATGTAAACTCAGCTGCCTCCTTTATTTTATGTATAATTTGGTTTGATTTGAAAGGTCTTCATCTTTCGTTTTGGTTATTTGTTGGTGTGTTTCAGTTAGGTATCTGCTATTGGAATTATTAGTGCTATATAAATGAATCTAAATAAATAATTGTCAGTTCAACGCTGTATGCGAATCCCAGAATGCACCGCAGCACTTTCACTAGCGCAGGCGCAGTTCGTGGCCGCAGGCCACAAACTGCACCTCTGCAAGTGAAATACACGGCCGCCGCTCACTGCTAATGCGCCGAGAGATCAACGGCGCTCACCGCTGATCTCCCGGTGGAATTACAGTGAGCAGCAGGCGGGCAGCTTTAAATCTCCCTCCAATACAGCTCAGCTGATTGGTCGCACGAAGGGCAGCGCGTGACCAATCAGCTGAGCAGCGTGGTATTGGCGGAAGATTTTAAGACCGCTCCGCTGAGCAATACATTATTGGTGGGAGATTTAAAGCTGCCCCCCTGCCACTCACTGCTATTCCACCGGGAGATCAGCAGCGGGTGCCGCTGATCTCCCAGCGAAATAGCAGTGAGCGGCAGGCTGGCAGCTTTAAATCTCACGCCAATACCGCTCAGCTGATTGGCCGCATGCTGCCCGACACGCGACCAATCAGCTGAGCAATACATTATTGGTGGAAGATTTAAAAGTGCCCACTCGCTGCTCACTGCTACACCACTGGGAGATGGAGATGCCCACCGCTGATCTCCCTGCGGAATAGCAGTGAGCGGCAGTTGGGCAGCTTTAAAACTCAAGCCAATACCGCTCAGCGGATTGGTAGCGCATCGGGCAGCGCATGACCAATAAGCTGAGCAGCACATTATTGGCGGGAGATTTAAAAATGCCCACCTGCCACTCACTGCTACACCACTGGAAGATGCCTGCCGCTGATCTTCCGGCGGAATAGCAGTGAGCGGATGGCCCCCGGAAGATCAGCGGCTGGCCCTGCTGATCTCCCGGTGGTGGCAGTCGCTCATCTCCCACCGCCGGGAGGTCAGCGGCGCCCGCCGCTGATCTCCCAGCAGAATAGCAGTGAGTGGTGGGCAGGCGGTTTTAAATCTACCGCCAATACCGTGCTGCTCAGCTGGTGTGCGACCAATCAACTGAGCAGCGCATTATTGGCAGGATACTTAAAAATGCTCGGCCGACGCTCACTGCTATACGACCAGGAGATCAGCGGCGCCTGCTGAAGGAAGGCATCGTATGTAAATATTCCCCCTCGGCTTTCATTTCACTAGTGCTACTCCTTAGGCTTCTTTTATCAGCAGATGTCTAGTCGTTGATAAATGCTTGCCGTTAGGCTTCGCGTTCTATTATTTTTATTTTTAAGCTTTTGCGTTATTTTTACAATGGATCACGGAGCTTACGGTTTGGTCAAATGGCATATTTCACTGCCTCAATGATTTTCGATTTTTTAAGCCTCCTGATCCCTAGGAGTGCAGCCAGGAAGTGCTGAATTTTCAGGATATTTTTGCATGCTTTTGGAATCTCATTGGCCATGGAAAAGTCAATTGGACCTTTTTGTGTCCTTGACTTTTTTGGGAATCGGTCTCGATTCTGAGTTCAAGGAGGTGCTCCTTTCTGAGGAGAAAGTGGAAAAGCTTGTGGGCAACATTCAGCAGGTGTTAGCTAGCAAAAAGCTTACCCATCAGGAGCTGCAGTCCTTATTGGGTAGCCTTAACTTTGCGTTGCGGATTATGCCCATGAGGAGGGTTTTTTTGTAGATGCATTTACAATAGTAGGAAAGGGCTATCGTCGCCTTTTGCACACATCCGAATCACTTGGGATATGCGTGCAGATATGCTGGTTTGGCTGCAATTGACTCACCGTTGCCGGGGTCTCAGGTCTCAGGCGTTGCTTCCCTCGTCACAGTTCCGTGCCTGAGGCTGTGGGGCCCGGTGGTCAGATCAAAAGGGGATGAACGGATGGGGATAGTTCTTATTTCTCGTGACGCCACCTGTGGGAGTCCGGTGAATGCATCGGCGCTGCTTGGGCCTCCGGGGGATATGCGGCAGCTAGTTGGGATGCTCCCCACAGGATGAGCAGGAGTCCCCGGGGCCAGGAGCTGCACTCGATGGAATACGGCAGCTCAGTCGTTACTATGTATTCAGAGTTAATAGCAGTACTGAAGAAAAGCACGGACACCAGCTGCCTCTGTAACGGGTCTTTACTGTAACCGTTAGTGTGGTACAGGTTATACAGTCTTAGGTAACGGATCGGGTGGTCCCAGCAATGACTGGTGTTAGTTCAGAGCTCCGCGGTGTTCCTCCTTTGTCTAACCTTTCTATATTGGTTTCCGGTGTCGCCTTAGCGTACCAGTTCAGGGTGCTAGGGAGACTTCTGATCGGTTCCTTAACTGAATTAGGCTGTAAGGTCCTGTTTCCCAGTGGTGGGCCCCTGCTGGCAAGACAACTTGGTTGCGGCTGTAGTGAGGGGCTCCTAAGAGCGGTTCCTTCACTCCGGTTTGCAGAGCAGCGATGGACGTCTGCTCGCCTCGGAACCGGCAATCCGGTGGTTTTGGGCACGGGTATGTTTGAGCCCGTTCGGTAGCTGCCCGTGTTCCGGTCTGGGTCACCGCTTAATGGTGCCAGCCAGTAAGTGGTTTTAAGGGCTGCTCAGCACTGTGCATGGCCCTGATGCTCCTTCTCCTACGTTACTCCAACCTCTTCTCTTAAGTTACCAACTTCCCCCACACACACTACTCCTTTCACTCCTCCCACCAGGACCTGATTGGCCTTCTCACTCTAGTGTGTTGTGCGGTGTATGGAGCTCTGAGTTTAACCATGTCAGCACTGAGACGGAAGATATTACATCTTCAGTCAGCAAAAACCGTAATGTGATGAATAAAGTGATAACTGTATTTTTCGCAGTGACTGTCTGGGGACTGTAACTACAACTGGTGAATAAAGGAATATCGTTACTGTCTGACAGCCCGTTCTTGCCAAACTAGTCTCTAAGTGTTCGGTATTAACGACAATCTTGCGGCAGCTAAACCTGCGAGGTCGAAAACTCTGGTTTTGGAGTCATTTCTTGCGTCAAGTGAATTTTTGTCTTTCCAGAAGGGGGCAGAGTTGATACATGCCTTACTAGACATCGAGCGACGAAACTGTGGAAATGATACCAGAACTAATGTACTGTTGTATCTGCAAGTCTTTAGCACCAGTAACATGGGCCGTGTATTTGGCCACTTGGAGAGATTGGGTAAATTTTTGTGCATTACAGCAAGTTTCCTATCTGTTGGCTCATCCAAGGATGACCTTAAGTTTTTGCAAGGCTTACTGGCTAAGGGTTTCAGCCATGACATTTTATATCAATCTGTAGCAGGTATTTCGTTGTTCCTGAAGTTACATGGTTAAGTCTCCTGGTTATCATTGTTTAGACAATTTCTGAAAGGAATGAGAATGCAGCGCTTCCGGACAGACGGAAGAAGACCTATATCACTTGATCTATTAGAATACAAATATGGGCTGGTTTGCTTTCTGTTTGTTTTGGTAAACTTGAGATTCTTTTGTTCAAATCCTGTTTTTCTTTAGTGTTCTTTGGAGCATTTATCATTGGTCAAATGAGTTGCTATGGGAAGTATCGCCGATCAGGTTTGTTTTCAGGGACGTGTCTGCCTCCAGGAGTGGAGTTGCTATGTTGGTTCGCAGGTCCAAGACAGACCAGATTGGGAAGAGTTATGGTAACGGTTAATCTTTGTGCCTTCCTGGGATCTGTGGTGTTCCACTTTTTAATTCACACAATTGGTTGGCGGTTGGCCAGGCGTTCGATGGCCTATTTTTCATGCAAGGGAACGGCGATACATTCACTAGGTTTCAATTTAATTCGGTATTACAGCGCTGTTTATCCAAAGTGTGCTTTGGAGATTCCCAAATTTTGTCTCATTCCCTCTGTATTGGGGCAACGTTTCGGGCAGCTAGGTTGAGTTTCCAGGTGGATAAAAGTAGGAGCATAGGTAGGTGGGCTTTGGGGAGACTCAAATTGTAGGTTCGACCAGATGACCTTGTTTAATCTCTATTGTCTCTTTCACAGGCAGAAGGACAATATGGGTCCTTGGACATTCATTTTTCTACTGGTCAGAGAAGAGAGCCCAGGGGCAGATTTATACGGACAATCTCTCATTTTAACAGTTCTAAAAATTGTTCTTTGGTGGTATGGCCACAGGGGAAGGAAATGCGAGGCATTATGCTTTCCTTTTCAAAATCTTGCTCAACACTTTCCTCCTCTAGTTCTTATAGTTATCCATCTCGCCAGGAACGATCTTGGAAGGGTGTGTACAGGGCCGGCTCCAGGTTTTCATGGGCCCTGGGCGAAAGAGTTACAGTGGGCCCCTTTAACACATACCATCCCCTACAGAGAACAATATAATTTTATCACTCTGAACCACAAAGCCCTTTACAGTTTCTGCACATCTTCTCTTCATCTCTGTCTGTCAACTACCCATCCTTTCCATAGTACTACACTGTCCAATATCTCCTCCTTATTTTTATCACCTACCCATCCTCTCCACAATGCTGCCCTACATCTCCTCCCTTATCTCTGACTATTGAACTACTACACGCTACCTCTGTTCTGCTAATGACCTAAGACTGACATTATCTATAAACTGAACCTAACACTCCGGTCTCCAAGAGTTCTCACAAGCTGCACCAATTCTCTGGAATGTATTTCCCAAAACAATTTGATTAATTCCCAATATCCACACTTTTATGTGAGCCCTAAACACGCATTTCTTTTGATTGGCCTATCACCTCAGCAATTTAACTATTTCCATTTTGCCTTTTTCCAGATCTGGTCTCTTGTGCCACCTTTCTACACCCCCATGCACTTAATAGCACTTTATCTGTTGTACAGATCCTGGCTGGTGAACGGTTCATGCAGCATTATGGCTGGACCATATATGACGGCACTTTTTACCATTCACCTTTTCACCTCCTCTATATCCTTATAGATTGTAGCTTGTGAGCAGGGACCTCACTCCTTATGTATCTGGTGAATATTTTGTTAGGGTATGTGCCCACAGGATATTTTTGCTGCGGTCCAGAATGCAGCATAACCTGTAGTGGTTTCAAGTATCTCTAGAGTCCTTGACAGGAGATTTGCTGCGTTCTTGACCTGTGTTTTTTTTGCACGTTTTTCTTGCGTTTTTGGACATGGTCATTCTTTCCCAACCACAGCAAAAACTGGGGGATTTGACACTTTCAGCAACTTCCAAAACCAATATGTAGATTCAGTAGTTCTGTGAAACACATTGGTTTTGCTGGAAAGCCAAAACGCTGGAACATATTAGCATACATTTGCATAAAACCATACTAAAAACGCATGAGAGCAGGAAAAACGTCCTGTGGGCACATACCTACTCTGTATTGTCTCATATTGTCTGTACCTGTTTCCTCTGAATTGGAAAGTGCTGTGGATTATGTTTGGTGCTATAGAAATAATAATTATTACTATTATATGTGACCTGCCGTTAGTGAGGAGCCGGTGTCCAATCAACGGTTGGTGAAGTTGTATGAACTTGAATATGTACATATAATGATACTCCATTCAGAGAGCATAGGGGAAGGACATATATTCCAGAGTATTTTACAATATAAGGACTAATTATGGTATATATGTATATAAGAGAATTGAGCCAGCTCTGCAAAGTCTGGGTGAAAAAGTGTAAGATCCTTTATTTCCCCCCTGGCAGATCTTGTCATATTAACCCATCTCATACTGGACACCTGCCTCAATTATTTTTTATAACTGTTGAGTGGAGAAAGACGGCGACTGCCACTGAGGAGGAGGATGAAGACGGCATGCACTGACGCTGAGGAACACGTCAACATGCCATTTTACATTTTTTACCTTTTTTTTCTACATGCATAATACTAGCAAAGTTAGATGGAAATGGTGGCTTCTGCATATATCAAACTGTGCAGTGCTTGTGGTACTATGGCTATATGCACAAAGATAGACAGATGATTGATGGATGGGTAACTAATAGATTTATATATATAGAGTTGGATACATACACTGTGTGTGTTTAATGACATCTGTAGAAAGTGAAAGTATCTGTCTGCTATTAACCCTTATAAGTGCAGTGCACTGTGTGCTGGTGACCTCTCCCTCACCTAATGCTGAGCATGGGGATATTTGTGCCCAATCTGACCCCTGACAGGACACCCAGGCTCCATACTCAGGTTTTCCAGAGCAGTTTGGTAGTAAATGACATCTCTGGGAATCTTGAGCCTGGAGTTGTATTGTCCTGTTCTGGCTCTTCACAGCAGTAGGTGGAGGAGGAGGCCACCAGTACAAACACCAGCAATCTGCCACGGAGTTTATCAAGATTTACTGCTGACAAGAGAAGAGTCAGTATTAGGAGCGGCCATCCTCCTCAGTGAGCTCGGGTCACAGCACACCGGCTGACTGAGGATACCACTGCTGCTCCTGTTCTGGAGGGACCCAGCACACACTCACCTCAGGGCTCCTCACTGATCTGCTGCGGGCTAAGCATGGACGGGATAATAAAGTCCCGCCCCCTGCAGCTCCCATTGGCTGCATGATCCTCCACACATAGACTGCTCCAGTTTGAGGGGGAAAATCCCAGCAGCAGCCCTCCAGCTCCTATAGCTGCTGTGAGAGATCTGCTATGACTGGCAGAAGGACACCCCTGCCTGACAGCGAATGGGCCCTCCCACCTGTCTCGGGCCCCGGCATTTGCCCGGGTGCGCCGGGTGCTGACGCCGGCCCTGGGTGTGTACACTGGATATGTTGTGGCGATTTCGCCATGACTTGAAGGTTATCAAGCTATGTTTCCCAATGCTACCTTAGCCTTTTTCAGGATAGTTCCATGCTTGATTTGGTCTACTATAAATCTGTGTTTTTGGAAACAATCCGGACAAGATTTAATAAGGCCCTGGGGAAGTTTATGCCAGTGGCCGATGGGTTTTCATATTGACACATTGATATGGAGGGGGTTTTTACTGGGCATATCGGGAAGATGGGGTGCATCTAGATTCTGTTAGATCAGAAATATTTAAAATGGGTATCTGGTCGTCAAGAGAGAAGTGGCTGAGGGATTTGGGGGTAGCCACACCGTAATTGGTGTGGCCGTTTGGGGAAAGTTCTATTTTCAAATCACTCTTTATAATGGTTTTAATGGTCTTTACAAACTGGAGTTTAATGAGTTGAAAAAACATCATTTATGGAAAAAGCTTTAATTAGTATATATGGATTACTTATTAAAGGTAACTCTGTTAAAAGCCACTAAGTCATTTAATGCCAACCAATGCCTGGTGTTATTCTTATATCGTCTTTTTGGCTTATAATATTAGGGGTGGGGCCTACGATCCCTTGTCCAGCCCCCTAATTTCCTAGAGTGGGGGCTGCATGGGTTTGTGGCCCCCCAGTTGAGTTGTCAGTTAACATATTGAGGGATCTGTTTCTTCCTAACATGTGTTTGTCATTATAGGTTTGCTTTAACCCTGCTTTTCTGTTGGGGTCCATATGACCTGAAATGAAATTTGAGACTCTGCAGTTTATTTATTATGCGATCTGAAACTTGTGATTAATTGACTTTTCCTCATTTGAGGGGCTCTTACTATAAGTGTTGTTTTTTATTTGTTGTTTTTCTGTTTACTTTTTGCTACACGCTGATTGTTACACTTGTACTTTTCGGGTCAAAATGACCCGATAACATTTTACACTGTTCAACAGTTCACTAATCATTTCTGCCTGCAAAATGTATTTGTTTTCCTGTGTACTTCAAAAGGGTGGAGGTTTCACTGTCAGTGATCAAGTACTCATCCAGTCAGTTCTCTTTCAATTCTGTGAGAGAGGACACAAGTAGTTTCACTTTCAATCCTGAGAGAGAAGACACTGGATTCTGTGAGAGAGGACACTGAGCTGTGAATACACATCTTTACAGGTATGTAGCATATAAGCTATGCTTTTCTTCTCAAATTATTCAATTCTGTTCTTTAGATTGCATATTGTAAAGCCATTTTTTGATTACTGTGTCATGATGTAAGCTAACGTGTACCCGTCTAATGGTACCCTTAGGCTTGTGTAGACTGAATGTTTGTCTAGGAGGGGGTGTATTCTCACTGATGTGATATATTGATTGCATAGTTGAGCACTGAGTACAGATTTGAACAGGGTCTGTTTTAGGGCCCCATCACACACACACAAACACACAGATGCACCCTGCGATTGCAATGCTGCAATGTCACAAACACAAGGCTCCAGCTTTGCAAGCGTAGCTATCACACTGCACTCTCTTCATCGCTGAGAGAGCGATAGGGTCCTTAGTGTAGTATATAAGCTCTTTTTGTTGTGAAACTGGTTATAGATTGTTTTCTTTTTTATTGTTATTTATTTATATAGTTTGTATTTTTTTATTTCATAGTGTTGATGTGGCGCCCCGCAACGAGTGCGTCACAGGAGGGTACTGCACCCCTGACTGAAGGTGTTGTATCCTCCGTCCCAGTGGCGAACAGGTTAATCCCAAGATTCCATGTACCACATGCAACACTTAGAGGCAGAGGACCAATTAGATACCCGTTTCCTGGGCAACCGGTCCTGGTGGGAGGAGTGTTAGGAGTATAGCAGTGGGGAAGAGAAGAACAGAGTTAGAAAGTCGGAGAGACAGGAACAGAAGTCAAGTCGTGACAGAACAGGTAACAGGGAGGGCACCGAGCACTGGTGACCCAGAAGCAAAAGGGGCCAAGAGAACCAGAAAACGGGGAATAGATGACCCGAGCCCAGTCCAAACCCGGAGTACCAGCTCCGAGGTGGTGCAGTTGCTTTATCGCTGTGCCACAGAACCCGGGGTGATTGAGAGCTTTATAGAAGCACAATACACAGCTTACCATCACCGCAGCTGTATCAGGAGGGGTACCCACCATTGAGGTTTAGGGACCTATCGGGAGTCGCTAGGCCAACGGCTCGGGTTCCCAACAGAAGATCCTCTGTATCCTAACCTGGTACATTAGAAGTAGCGACGAGAGAGGGACAGTCAGTATAAAGAAAGACACTGTGGAGCCTTGGAGGGACACTGTTCATCACAAGGACCAACTGGTCCGTTACCTGGAAGTGGAAACCGTTATACTTGTATACTGTGAAAGAGTTGAGTAAAGACCCGTACAGAGGAGCAACGTGTCCGAGCCTTCTTTCGAGACTGTTATTAACCACTTTGTCTACAGATTTAACCGAGCTGCCTTATTCCACCACTGCAGCTCCTGACCCCAGGGACCCCCGCTCGTCCTGTAGGGAGCGGATCAATCCTGCTGCCGCCCATCCCCCGGAGGTCCAAGCAGCGCCGGTGCCATCATCGGAGCCCTACAGGTGACATCACGAAGCAATAACTTTATTTTTATTTTATCATCTCGTTTTAAACCCTTTACTAACCACCGGGCCTCCACCACCTCAGGCACAGAACCGTGACCACAGCCAGCGCCTGAAACCCGAGAACCCGGCCTAAGGTGAGTCATTGACTCTACCCTGTGCAAGTTGTGACTGTACATAATTTCCAAATTTGGATAAAAATGTTTTTTTTAAAACATCTACTGAATTGGAAGAGCTTGTCAACGCCTCTGATTCAGAAGATGATATCCCACAGGAAAATGTGTCCGAAGAGGAGGACCACATGAGTGATGGGGAAAGCAATGCTGAAAATTCTGATTCTGAAGTGGAATATATTACCAAGACAACTAGTCAGATGCAAGCAATCCATTCTAAAAACAAGGGTGTAATTTGGAACTTTCATTATGGTAGATTGTTCTCTGAAAATATCATAAAAGCTACTCCTGGTCCTACTAGGTACGCTATATCAAGAATATCTGATATAAGATCAGCATTCGTATTGTTCCTAAATATGACTATCCTAAATATTATAATACAAGTGACAAACATTGAGGAACAACAAGTTTATGGTGATAAATGGAACAAATTAGATGTGCCAGCTCTAAATGCTTATATTGGTTTAGGAACTTGCTCTCAACCTTATGGAGAGAGCGAAGTAGGTGAGGAGATTGTAAGCCACTTCCCTCCTCTCAGATATATGCATATATGCAAATTTGCACTTCACTAAGGAAGTTGAGAAACTCCCGTGCCACATTTAAGCAGCTTCCTCAAAGGTTTACTTCTTTTAGCAGGAGTATACAAATCTTATGGTGAATCAACTAAAAGTTTGTGGAATTCGGAAACGATCGGCACATATTTAGTGCTACAATGTCTCTTGAAAGGTTTCATGAGGTTTCTACCGTACAGAGGTTTGATAATAAAACAGATTGAAATGAAAGAAGAGCTAAAGATTAACTAGCCCCTATTAGAAATGTTTGGAATAAATGGGTAGAGACCAAAATTATATAATATTGTGAAGTTTTAACTGTCGATGAACAACTGGTGGCATTCCAAGGTAGGTGCCCGTTCAGACAATACATACCGAATAAGCCAGCAAACCACGGCATCAAGATATGGACACTTTGTGGCAGCAAAAGTTCATACTGTGTAAATGCTCAAGTGTATACAGGAAAAAACCATGGAGTAAGACCGGAAAAAATCAGGGTATGGAAGTTGTTCTCGATTTGACTCATGGACTAAAAGGACAAAATGTGACAACTTTTTCACATCCTACCAACTGGGCCAGATGTTGAGAAAAAGACAACTTACCATGCTGGATACTATAAGGAAAAACAAGCCAGAACTGCCACACGGTATCCTTAGTTAAAGAGATGTATATAGTTCTACTTTTTACTTTACTGGAGATACAACAGTTGTGTCTTATGTTCCCCCTCAAAAAAAACAAGTAATTCTAATGAGCACAAAGCACCATGACAATGCAATCAGTAATCAAGAAGACAGAAAGTCGGACATGATGTTAGATTATAATTCCACAAAAGGGGCAATTGATATTCTATCAATATCAACATACACATGCAAACGCAACACTAATCGTTGACCAATGATAATATTTTACAACATTCTGGATGTTTCGGCGTACAACAAATTTGTTTTATGGAGAGAAATCAACCCCAACTGGAACAGAAATAAGTTGCATAAAAGAAGAATTTTTATTGAAGAATTAGGAAAATCCCTACTTAGTCCGTATATCGAAGCCAGAAAAGTAAACCCCAGATGGGCAGGAGCAGCAGCCATTGTGAAGAGTGTCCAGCAGCATGCTCAAGAGAGAGACTCCACAGCCTCCACCAGCACAGCTACCAGCCAACAAAGGAAGAGATGGAGCTTCTGTCCATCTTCTTGTGAAAATAAAACAAATCTGATATGTGCTGAATGTGGAAAATATCTATGTAAAGGACATATGTTTTATTATTGTGTTCAATGTAAAAATGCAGGGACCTGTTCACCCATTTTTAGAGATAAAAAAGAAAAACTGAAGTTTTCATTATTTTTCATTAGTTGTTTTCTAAAATATGTTAACACAAAGTTATATTTAGTTAGTAATAGAAATCGAAAGCATGTTTGTTATTTGTGTGCAGAATGCTAAAAGCAAACATAATTGCAAACACCCCGTGTAACCTTTATCCGAAAAAAATAAATAAAAATTAAGTTTTAATTTCATTTTTCATTTGTTTATGATTAACTATGTTCACATACAGTTTAATAATGAATTAGGTATTCAAATAAAACACAGTAGCTAAAATAAACATTTTTATAGGTTGGGTCATATTGACCCGAAACAATACAAGTGTATATTAAATGCGACCAGAACAGCAGGATTAAAGATACTCATAAGGTATCCTCATGATGGATGGTAAAGGGTTAAGAGTCCCGGTTGTGAGGTAACAGAAGCAGGTGATCGATGTGATTGGCTGTCCTGCATGTCTGATACGTTTGCACCTGATTGGTTTGAAAAAGTGCAGGGGAGTGGAGTACTTATGCCCCGCCCTCAGGAATTTTCTGTCAGTGTCCCTGAGGAGACGAAGAAAACTGCTACCCCCTTTTATATTTTGGTTCCCCAATTTCCCTGTCGTCAGGCTTTTAGTGAAGAGAAAGCTCTATGTTCAAATCGGTCTTTATAATGGTTTTAATGGACTTAACAAATTGAAGTTTAATGAGTTGAAAAAACATTATTTATGGAAAAAGCTTTAATTAATATATGGGTTATTTCTTAAAGGTAACCCTATTAAAAGCCTCTGGGCCATTTCATGCCAACCAGTGCCTGGTGTGATTCTTATATTGTCTGTTTAGCTTATAATATTAGGGGTGGGGCCTACAATCCCATGCAAATTGTCACTATAAAAAGCTGAATTAACAAACTTTGTAAAAGAGAGAGAGAAAAAGATTGAGAGAGAGAGAAAGAGAGAGACAGAGGGAAAGATAGACAGAGAGAGAGATTGAGAGACCAGAAATGGAATGGTGGATTTTGTATTGGGAAGTACGGCGTTTTGGTGGAAAAATCCAAAGCAATAATTGACAAACTGCTGATTTTTCCACACCAAAAAATGTTGTATTTCTGCTATGGAAAAAAACACAGCGTTGGCACAGATCTTCCGAGTCCCCATACATTTTGCTTAGCCTACACTGTCCTGCAGATTTGGTGCAGATCTTCTGCGTATATGTACCAAATATGTGCCAAAATCTGCAATAATTCTGCACCGTTGGCACAGAGACCTAGAGAATTTCATATTTGTAAATTCACTGAACAGTTTGTGAGTAAAAAGAGAAGTGTAAAACAATGAGCAGAAAATTACAGGCGCAGGGGCTCACAGAGAGCTAAGCGACATTATGTAGTAATTGGCATTTTACCTGCTTGTGACCAAAGCATGCACTAGGTAATTTGGAGCTGCCTGTCACTCATTAAGGCTTCAGTGCTGAGTAAACGAAGACATACAAAGTGGGAAAATAGCACAATTACTGCAGCCAGGAGAGCAATTATACACTTTTATCTAGGCATTGAAGATGTCAAGGAGGAAGCAGAAATGATATCTACAGAGAAATAATCAATTTTCATTAAATGGAGAGAAACGGCCATGAAAAAAAAAACAAGAACTCAATTCCAGGTATCGGACATAGCAGTTCTAAATCAAACTGATTGTTTAATGTGAGACTTCTATTCATAGAGTAACATCTATTGAGATGAAATAATATATTGAGGCACTGTTGCGCTTTGTAGTTCACACGTTCTAAAATCTGTCAGGGAAAGGTCTCATTTGGCCAAAATTTTGGCAGATCCGGCAGATTTACAGCATCTGCCGCCTAACAGCCGCATATGCGGCAAGCCCCAAGCATTGACTATGAGGCTTGCGGTCAGGTGCGGCAAGGGCGGTTCTGCCGGATGCGGCAGATCCGGCACTTGAGGCGGCGAAAAAAAATGCTGCTAACCGTGTTTTTTTTCGCCACTGCAAGTTCCGGATCTGCCGAATACAGTGAGGAGTAATGAGAAGCACTACCAATAAGGGATGATCAAAGTGTCGGGTGCTCACCAAGTCATGGAATTCAAAGTGGAATTTAAGAAAAAGACATGGCATATCAACTAACCGGGAGCACACTAGTAAAAGTGTACAAAGTAATGTTTTATTCAACATATATGCAAACTAAAAAATGAGTTAAAATCAATTAGAATAGAACATTACAGAGTGATGCGGCAAGCCCCATGCATTGTCTATGGGGCTTGCGGTTGGGTGCGGCAAGTGCGGTTCTGCCAGATGCGGCAGATCCGACACTTGCGGTGGTGAAAAAAACGCTGTCGGATCTGCCGCATCCGACAGAATCGCACTTGCCACACCGACTTTAAGCCACATAGCTGGCCTGCCACTAGAGTGCCGTAAGTGCGGCCGTTAGGTGGCAGATGCGGTAAATCTGCCGGATCTAGAAAATATATATATAAAACCCAAACCTTTATTCAAAAATTGCAAACTCAAACAACATAAATGTTAAAAACTAAAGTGCACAGTGAAAGGGAGGAAGGTGGATCTAGGCCCTGCACACTAGTCTCCCTCCTTTCCTCTACCTTACAGCGGGGGTTGGCACCCTACAAGAACGATGTGGCGCCCGCATTCAACGTCGACTTTCGCTCTGCCTGCCCTCACCTGTCCCTATAAGGTATGAGACAGTGCAAGGGAACAATTGTAGTAATTATTATTATTATATTATCATTATTTCATTTACTCTACTTTTTTTGTCTCTATTTGCACCTTCTTTCAGGTTTCTGCCAGTAAAAGTGGTAGGGTTTGCTTGGCCAGATGTTTTCACACCTTTATGACTTGCAAATTTTTAATAACAACGTTTTCTACAAAGATATTCAACTCCCTGGATGGTTTAGGTAACTAGGATAGAAAAGACTACTAATCTGATATTTGCCACAAGTATATAAGTCTTCTCTTATACTGTTACAAAGTTTGTTTTTGAGACACACTTATCAGATTGGGGCTTTACAATCAGATGTTTTGTTCCCAATATTACTCTACTCTAATATTCTTCATATACTTTTTCAATTGATATATGAGACCTCTTTATTATTTTTATTTCCCTATTGTTTTATCTTCTCAGTATGTTTTTTCAGAAATACAAATACTTATCCTGCCACTTCTTAAAAATCTATTGCTTTTGTGCTTTTGTATACTGGAGGTGTGTTATAAAAAAAGACAAATACATTTTTTTTTCCAAAATCACTATTGACCATGCCATATAAAGACTTAACGGAGGCGTTTTCATATATTATTGGAAAGTAGCACACCCATTAGGATGTGAAAAACCAGTAAGCTATGGTTAAACATGGTGGACAGGTGACTCCTCTTGTTAGTGAGTCTGAAAATACACAAGTCCAACACTTTTAATACATCCAAAGGTGATTATACGTTTTTACTCTCTTTGTTGGATTTGGCAATATTTATTAAAAGCTTTTGGGACATTTCACCTGAATGAACCTCTTCATACAATATGGATATTCTAATTTTAAACACAATATTTTGATGTTAATTAACATAATTGTGCAATGTTGTGCACAACATTTATACCTGGTATTGTGCACAGTATCACTGCCTAAGGAAGGGTCATATGTTGAAAGAACATCTTTCATCAATTTGAGCATGATAAAATGAACATTATATAAAATAGTGGCTACAGAGCTGAATACATTTTTTATGTTTTAATTTCTCCTGTCTGTTGCGGAGATATTAGCTTGTAAAGTTTAGATAATAAATGATGTTAAGCTCCACAAGGAATTACCAGAAATTCTGTCTGTAGGAAAGTTTACTTCTTCCCTTGCATGATGATGACCAATCATAAGCTGGAACTGTCATGCAGAGGAAGAAAAGAACACCCTCCAAGAAGGTCAGAAGAACATGACTTCTTCTGTGAGATGGAACAAACACCTTTATGGCCACTTTACATGTCCCGATATCGGCGTCCAACTCCGATAAAAAGTCACGTGGGTCGTGCGTTGGCCCCGATATCGTTTGTGCGTTGTATGGTGTAAATGTCCAATACGATGCACGAACGATGCCAAAACGATATCGGGGATCAAATGAGCCTGCTCTCCAACGGCCCGATATTGGATGGACGATGTGGCCGGATCGTGCTGTGTGAAAGCCCAACAACGATTTGGAGTCCAACTTCCCCTATTCTCTCCCATGTTAAATGGTCGTTCCTGGGTCGGCCGTACAAGGGGGCGTACACATCGCTGTTGCGTTGCCTGCCGATATTGCGCTGTGTAACATCTCCTATGCGATCTTGGAATTCTGCCCAGAAAAAGCGCGCTCCCGCGCCGTTGTATCCAACATCGTACCGATGTTGGGACGTGTAAAGTGGCCATTTCAGCTGCAGCTCCACTCTCACAATAGTGTCAGCTCTGCTTAATCTTACTCCCCTACACTTACTGGAAAATGAAAGTTTTTGTAATCAGCTCACCTCTACACCACACATTAGCTGCAGAGATCAGGTCTATGAGAAGGGATACCTATAAATACATCATACAGGAAAAATAATGTTCTTCTGATCTGCTGGAGACATTTTTTTCCCTGCAGGATGCTTCCTGCTTAAATTTGGTCAACTTCATGTGGCTGAAAAATTTCATGCACCCAGATTTAAATATCTGTTAACACTCCACTGGGTTTATCATAAACCTTAAGCTAAACTTTACAATAGTATCTCCTTAACAGAGGAGAAATCAAAAAGTAAAACAGGCGGATTATTCGGATCTGCTGCAACTATTTTAAAATCTGGTTAGTTTATCATACTAAACCTAGTAAAACATCCTCATAAAAGCTACTCAGGTATGTGTAAATTAAAAAGAAAATAATAATATTTTTTTTTCTGCACTGGAGGGCTTTCTTTTTTTTTTTTTTTTTTTTTTTTTTTTTAAATTGTTGGGAGAAGTCTGAGAATGGGCTCGGATACCCAGCCCTTGCCACATGCAACTCTCTCTTTTTTTTTTTTTTAGGTGTAAAATCAAATGTAGCAATTTGAACCATTTCTGGGACATCTCCCGGCTCTCGGTGATTATGTAAAATCTGTAAATGCTGCACCAATGGCCACATTGAATAATATGTCCCTCTGCCGAATTGTCTTAAATGCTGCTGTTGTGACAGCAGCATTTACCGGGTCAAGAACTGCAGAGCTGAGTTTTGCCGGCGGCTGTTAGAGGCAGATGATGGCTGAATAATATATCTATCATCTGACAGACAAGTTGTCTGGTGAAGTTGGGTCGACAAAAAGTTGATGTCATGACTTGTCTGCCCATGATGTCAATATGCATACATTTCTCAAAAGCATTAACTTTAAGCACTGGCTGCAGTATACATTGTGATGGACAGCATCTGAAAAGGGATGAATGTATGTTGCTTTTTTTACAGAATTGCCTTAGTGTGTTACCAGTGCAAATTCATAAATGTTACTTTGGCATGCTGTTAATTAACTGCAGAAAAACTTGTTAAAGACCAAAGTGAACAGGATGCAGAACAAGCATAAGTGCAAGCACTGAGTGTCATTCTGAGAACAATGATAATGCCATTCTGCTTTATATTTTGATAATTTGGCTCACATATGAGGTCTTCCCATACAACACAATCAGTAGTATCACAGAGTCAGACATCTGACGGTATCGTACCTCCTCGATCACGCGCTGCTAGGTTGCTTCCTCGTTTTAATGTAACATCCAATTGGTACATTCCGGGATTAGGGAGTGGAAGATCTGCATCACTATTTCCTGCACTGTTGTTTTTCTGAAAAAAAAAGTGAAAATATGTATAATTTTAATATACGTGTTATGCAGAGTTATTCTGTATGTTAAACTATAGATTGAGCATCTTAAAGGTGAAATAAGATATGAAAATTATATAATTAATGTAAAGATCTATAGATTCAGCAAACTAAATTAGAGGATAAATCAGATAACCAGTTCTGGATTTTCTTTTATGCAGCTTTGTCACATAAAAGAAAATAACAATCAGTACAAAGATTATAATACCCTCCGACCAAAATCCCTATACTCATCTAAACGTGCACAGGGGGATAGTCATGGAGGAAGGCTTCACTTACCTCGCCCCAGCACGCTACAGACAATTAGTGTGTGTATGTTGATGGTGTTACTTTAAGTACCTTCAGTCCTGTTACCAGTTCTATAAGACTCTTAGGCTAGAGTCTGATTTGCGTCTGCCCTCAGCCTGCCGGATCCGTTTAAAACTTAGATTCTGGCAGGCTCAGTGCATAGCGTTAATGGCAAGTAAAGCTATGTGCCGCCTGCCTATGCATTGCTATAGCAATGTGATGCTTACTGCAGCTGCGGCTCCACAGAGAAGACCCGGATATGTGCTATTGCAGAGTGCACAGGAAATGCAATTTGCAGCATTGCAATGCATAGGCAGGCAGCTCATGCTTAACATGCTGTTAACGCTATGCACTGAGCCTGTCAGAATCTAAATTTTAAACGGATACGGCAGGCTGAGGGCAGACACAAGTCAGACCCTAGCCTCAGGTAAGGAGGACAGACACGTTCATAAACACAAAGCATTCTTTATTTGACACAGCAATAGCATACAGCAGGAAGCACACTTCACAGACTCCTCTGTATGACACAGAGGCACAATCATT
>JARQOC010000003.1:748910672-748922500 GCA_033576535.1 Allobates femoralis | reverse complement strand
ATGTACCAAATGTCCAACAGATGGCATGTACGTAGGGGAGACCGGGCAAAAATTCAGGAATTTATTCTCATCGCCACTTAATACAAGAAAAGCGTATGGACCTACCTGTAGCAAAACGTTTTTCCAGCCCTGACCACAGTGAAACTGATATGAGGCTGCTCATCTTAAAAAGCAACTTCAAATCACAGAGAGAGAAGAATTTGGGAATACAAATTGATAACGACATTTGACACATTCAAAACAGGATTAACTGTATCACATGGATTCATGGCTTTTTATATAACATGAATGGACATTTGGGGACATCACAGATTCATGCTTTTTTATATAAATTGAAAAACATTTAGCGATATCACACCTTCCAACAGACTCCATTTTGAGGACAATGAACTTTTGACATTCTTATGTGAACACCCTCGCTTCCTTTTATTGCTTTCCTTTACTCATTTAAGTATTTTCAGTTCTCCACAGACCACTACCATATAACAATACAATTTGTTCTGCTTATCTTAGAATTTTAGTTTCAATTCCCCAGCCCCTCTCATCCTCTCTAGCCTGACTCTGCTTTATGTCACCTGTCGCATTTACTAGTGCATCTAAGACTTTTTTTTGTTTGTTTCTTTCGTTTCATTAGCTTATGTAATATGTGTCATTTGTGTCATTATCTGCCTGACGAAGGGGCCACAGCGTCCCGAAAGCTTGCTATGTACTATGTTTACCATCTTTTCAGTTAGCCATTAAAAGGTATCAACCACTGAGAACTCTCAGATTCTAATATTTTTCTGTCTACTGGCTAACACGATACAAACATTTTTTATCTTTACACTACAAATTTTCAAAGTGATTTTCATCTCAGATGCATGCCAGCATATCTCGGATATAGACGCCACGCTCTCAGAGACGTGTTGCCTCGAGTCACTCAGATCCTGTTGGTGAAGGAGAGGGCAGATACACTGAACCCATAATGTAGCTCTACTGAAAGAACGTTGCAAGATCTTAGATCAGGGCAGCACAACATTGGAGAATCATTATTTCTGGCGCAGCCGATCTCACGTAGTAGGGTTTCATTCATGTACAGGGAACCATCCAAATAGAAGTATGAAGGTACACTGTTCTGCTGAAAAAGGAAGATCTGACAAATATAGTTTATCTGTAGCATAATGAATTCCTTCAACATGTCCAAGTAAGATTGGCCATTGACAATATTCTTCAGCAAACTAAGAAGGCACTGTAGAATTTGTACCTACTCAGTGCAGATTTACTTTGGGTGAGTCCCACATGTCCTCGATAAGGGCATTCGGCATTTCTGAGACTCAAATTCTAATGATGTGGTAATTGACTAGACTTTACCAATGAGGTTGAACACCATCCAATCAACAAATTCATCATCTTCCATTTGGCCCTATAAACTTAATGTAAAAGTATTGGAATTTCAGATTGTCGTCTGGTTTAAGCTCACAAGATGATATCAGTATGGACAACAAAGAAACAGTTTTCATAAGATAAGACTTAGTGTGGTTTGCTGCACCAGTTCCTCTCTGGTTACCTGGTCAATTTCCTAGGGCTAAGCTCATACATATCTTGCAATTTGTCTCTTCCAAAATCTTTGGGCTACCCAAACGTTTCCTATGACATAAACACCCAGTATTTTTTAATTGCATCACGCAATGCGAAATACAGTTTCTGTGCCAACGACATTTATCAAATTTATTTTCTGTACTCTTCCACTGACCTGTCACAACAAACCCCGTTCTTACAAGTCTCAACACACAAAAAGCTTTTCTTTTGCTTCGATGTCACATCTTGGGTTACATCATGTGAGCACATTCTAAATTTGGCTTATGAAAAATGAAAGCTGTGTTGTGATAGCTGCTATGGGCAGATAAGCAAGTTTTGCTTTGATTTTCAGTCACTAGCCATTTACTACTGATGTTATGTTAACTATAGGGCTTTACTTTTACTCCATCCTTTCTGAATCACTCGGTATATGGCAAAAACTAACCTTTTGTTGATTCTAAAAATTGTTTCATTTCTCCTAAATTGCTTAGTTTTTCCTCTATTCTATTTTGTACTGCAATTACCCAAGCAATGGTATATTGTGAACCGTAATGATACTTTTTCCAGTTGTGTACTGGGTCAAAATATAAATTCCCGTCATTGAGTCATTTTAAATTATTATCAATTCCATGTGCTAAGAGTTTACTAAAATGAAAACAATCTTTGCGAAAGAATTGTGTTTCTGAATAACAGGAGACTTCTGAATGTCCAAACTGTTAATGGATAAAATAGAAGACCAGGAACAAACAGTTTCTACAGATAAATGGATAAATACATTTATGGAAGTAATAAGAATGGCCTATAAGTGGACCACTAAATGTCCTAAAGGTAATACAGCACAAATTGAGTTAATCAACCTATTGTGGAATTGCCCAAAGTTAAAGTGAACTTGTTGCATCCCAAAGCACTATTAAACTAAATTTCGAGCAACTTTGGCTTTCAGCCAGAGAGGCAGTTTACGTGTGGCTTCACCCCGGCACTGACTGACAGCTGGCTCAGCAGCACATCAGTATCAGTACAGAGCCCACTGTGCTGTTGAGTAGTTAAACCCATCGACCATTATGTACTGAAATACCTGAATATTATGAGCTATAGATAAAAGGTCAAGATGAACAATATATTCAAGAAAACAAATACAAAATATGCAAGGTTCAACACTGATAAGAAATATACAATCTTAATTTTACTACACAATGGTGAAAAAAACAAATAAAATAGGATCCTCCATTAAGAATTTGGGGATTCACCTGGGCCGTACGGCAGATACAGTCTACAACCTGAATTATGCGCCACTGATTTCTAAAACAGAGAAGCAGTTGAGGGGTTGGAGTGGTCTGCCCTTGCCCTTGCTAACAAGAAACCCTCTGATCAAAATTATATGGTTTCCTAGATTGCTGTATCCCCTACAGACGATCCCCTTACTGCTCAAACATAGGGACAATCGTAGATTACGTAAAGCATTCACATCTTTTCTGTGGAGGGGTAAGAAAGCCAGGATTAGCCTGATCACTTTAATATAAACATCTGTGCAGGGAGGTTTGAACACCTCTAATGTCAAAGCGTATAATCTAGCATGCTCACTAGGTACGTTACTGATTGGTTATGGGGGTCGGAGAGACCTTCGGACCCTAAACTGGAGGGTGATATTTGTAGATCCTGGGCACTGGCTTCGTTGTTGCATGCTCCTTTACCATGCGTTACTCTGCAAATTAGGAACTCCAGATATTCCGAGACACGATCGTAAACTGGAAGGCGGTCCAGAAAAAGTTGGATCTTTCCTGGAAGTGTCCAAATACTTAGATACCTGGGCACACCCAAACTTTAAGCTGGGGAAGGAAAAAAAAAGGAGTGGCAAGATAAAGGGGTCAGACGGATGAAAGACCTCAAGCATGAGACGGGGGGGAGGTGGATGACTGAGAAAGAAGTGGTAGAATAAATTAATCTAAGTACTTTCCAGAGTATACAATACTCGCAGCTCAAAACGTTTGTCGTGGCGGATTTGTGTGAGATTAAGCAGGAAATGTATAAAAGTGTATTGGATGAACTGCTAGAATTTGATTTGTATGTCTTGAGTGTGTCGATAATATATGGAGCCCTAAAAATACATTATCCACAGCAGGCGACCAGACACTTTTTAAAGACTGGGAGAAGCAGCTCAATGATCTGGGCATTGCAGAAAAGATCTTACAAGGCTGAAAAACACTGAAAACCATTGTGATTAATGACAACTGGAGGGATATCCAATATAGAATTATTCATAGGGCTAGCTATGGGTTCAACCTCCCGATGCACGGAGATGGTGGGGAACGACAACAGAAATGCCTGAAATACCAAGCGAAGTGCACTGACATTTTCCACAGGTTATGGAGTTGTCGAGACATACAAGATTTTTGGAGGAGAGTTAGAAACTTAGTTAAGGAGATCTGGGGAGGGAACTGGGCACTGGCTTCTGGATTTTTCATTATAGTGGGGAAGGGGGGGTGACTGACAGAGTAGACAGGGCAATTAAGTCTAGGACGTGATTAAGTGCATTGTTTTCTGATCATAGCCAAAAAATACATTCTCCGGAACTGGATCTCGGAGAGGGCACCCAGTGTGATGGAAGTGCTGACCAATCTCAAACAACTGATGTATTTAGAAATATTGGAGGCGAAGAGACATAAGACGAAATCGACTGAGACGTTTTTTAAAATATGGAGACAATGCCCCTGATATCTGGATTATGTAGTAATTTCAGATATCCAGTGACATCGAGGTCTCCATTGATGAATAATGCCCCACTATCTTTGCACCCCATATACCACACCATACCATCAAGTTTTGGAGGGATCTACCCACTGTGGGTTAGTGTCAGACCAATAGCGGTGGTTTTGTTTGTTAACTTCACCATTCACAAAAACGTTTGCCTCATGCTCATCTGAAGGCAATTGTCTATGCTGTGAAGATACGAAATGTGCAGCATCTGAAACAATGGATACTAGCAGCCTGTACTAGCATTTCTTCTGCGGTGTTGCTATCGGTGTGTCAAAAGTGGGAGAAGAGGGTTGCGTTGACAATCCAACACAATGGGCGCACTTTGAACACATTTTATAAGTGGTCATAAACTTATAAATGACTCATGAAAGAATAAAGTTACACTAAAACCAAGCTCACCATTGTTTTTCTTATGAAATTCTCAATACGTTGGATGTGTCACATGACACTCTTCATGGTCAGCATCCATCTGAAAAAATGTTCCCCCTTCCATATACTAATGTGCCACAAACAGGAAGTTGATATCACCAACCATTCCCATTTTATTTAGGTGTATCCATATAAATGGCCCACCCTGTATATTACAAGCCCCCACAAGCTTTGAATATACATTATGAGCCCCATATAGACTCTGTATATATTATGAGATCTATATAGCCCATAGCCTCAGCTATACATTTCTAAGGCCCTAAATAGCCTCCTATATACATTTCTGAATCCCCACATAGCCCTGTATATACAGAATAAGTCCCTATATTGTCTCCTAAATACATGCAAACATCCTATACACATGAAAAAAACACCACATATTCAACTCACTCCCGTTTCCCCGGAGCTCTGCTCCAGTCTCCGATACACTCATCGCATTTGCTTTCCCACTTACTGATTGGTGTGAGAAGGAGCACATGGCACCATCCTCCACCATTTTATTCACCAATATCTGAATCCAGAGGATGCAGATAACGTGTAAGTCAGGACTTGTGCAGCAACAGGGATAGCATGGTGCGGTTAATGGACCACTGTTTTCAGTCTCGGTACGTGGGCCGGACTGGAACAGCCAGAGGTCCGGATTTGGTCCGTGGCTGCCCTTTACCTAGTTCTGCTCTAAATTTATCACATTAACAAATGCAATAAAGTATGTGGAGACTGTATCAGGACTTTACCAGTCTTTTATTAAAACAGCTATATAAAGAACAACACCTAATTGAAACGAGAAGTTTACATACACTATATGAAAAGCCACATATGCATGTTTTTCTCATTATCTGGCATGAAATAAGAATAAATCTTTCCCAATTTAGGTCATTTGGGATTACCAAAATCATTAATATTTGACAAATGCCAGAATAGTGAGAGAGGCCACTTGAAACCAGTTTGGCAGTATGCTTTGGGTCATTGTCATTTTTAAGACCCATTTCTGCCCAAGCTTTCGCTACCTGACTGATGTCTTGAGATGTTGCTTCAGTACTGCCACATAATCTTCTTTCCTCATGATATGTTCTTTTTGTAAAGTGCACCAGTCCCTCCTGCAGCAAAACAGCCCACAACATGATGCTGCCACCCCAGTGTTTCACAGTTGGGATGGTGTTCTTTGGCTCCCAAGCTTCTCCCTGTTTCTTCAAATGTAACGATGGTCATTATGGCCACACAGTTCAATTTTAGTTTCGTCAGACCACAAGACATGTATGGAAAAACTTAAGGCCTTTGTCCCTGTGTGCATTTGCAAAAATTAATCTTACTTTTTTATGTTTCTTTTGGAGTAATGGCTTTTTCCTGGCAGAGTGGCCTTTCTGCTCATGTTGATACAGTACTCGTTTCACTGTGGATAATGACACAATCTTACCAGCTTCCACCATCATCTCACAAGGTTTTGCTTTTGTTCTTGGGTTGATATACACTTCTCGGATCCAAACACCTTCATCTCTAGGTCACAGAACCCGTTTCCTTCCTGAGTGTTATGATGGCAGGGCATTCCCATGTTGTTTGTACTTGGATATCATTGTTTGCACGGATGAATGAGGCACTTTCAGGTATCTGGAAATTGCACCCAAAGATGAACCAGATTTGTGCAAGTCCACAATTCTCTTCCTGATATCTTGGCTAATTTCTTTAGCCTTTCCATTTCCCCAAAAAAGCAGTATGTTTCAGGTGTGCATCACAATACACCCACAGGTGTTTCTCTAATTAACTCAGATGTTGCCAATACTCAGAAGCTTCCAAACACAAGACATCATCATATGGCTTTCCCAAGTTGTTTAAAGCATAGCAATCTTAGTGTATGTAAACGTGTGATTTTGCAGAATTTAATAAAAAAATGCCTTAAAACATTCTCTCTATCTCATTAATCTGGCATTTGGCAAATATTAATAATTATGGAAATCCTAATTGACCTAAAATGTGAATGATTTATTCTGATTTCCTGTCAGATAGTGAGAAAAACATGCATATGTGCTTTTTTAAATAGTGTATGTAAACTTCTGGTTTCACCTGTATATTCTAACTCTAGACTTAGCCTATGTGCCTACGATCTGGAGACACAGCGTCCTGGACGCAACATCTCTTCTCCTGCAGAGATGCGAGTGTTCTCTGCAAGAGAACGCAGCATCTGTGCCCATGATCAGGCTTCTGGGCACAGCGGATTTTTCCTGTGTTCTCCCGCCGATAATACTTGGGTCGCTGCAAGCAACATTGACATGCTGCGGCTCAGGATGCCGCAACATTTGTTAGTTTATGAGAAAAAACACAGGACCGACCCTGGACATCTTTGTAAAAGGGGCAGACTACTTAGAAGCATTATACACAAACCAGAGAACAAGAGTGTTCAATTGCCCATAGCACATGTTGAGAACACTTAAATGTCCACAACAGTGTCATATATGCAATAAAGTTTATTCATTACAGTGGACTACAATAAATTACGTGGGACCAATATTCAGAATCAGTAACTTGTCAACAAAGAGAAAGACAGTGAAGAGGGAAACAAATGACAAGCATAAGGACAGGGAGGAGAGATAAATGTTGGTACAATGGGTGCCGCTAGCCCTGAAAGTGCAAACTGCTTAGTCATATTCAGGCAGGGTTCAGTAACTCAGGGAAAAATAACGTGGTCATGAAGTTGGGAAACTACCCATACTCCAGCGTGACCCAGTCTAAAGTGGTAGTGATTGTCTGCAGCAGTCTGTAGATACAGGCAATATAGGTATAATTTCCATAAAATGCAGCACAGCACATAATCAAAATCCAATACAATGGGAGTGCTTACATTGTCCTTACTTCTCTTCTACAGAACCCTTCCCAACAATAACTCTGAGTAAGCACACAGCAACAGATATGTATAAAGCCACATCATTTGTTAATGAAATCGTATACCAGCAGATAATACACTCATTTCATTTTGCAAAACAAATGAATCGAACCGGTGTTTTGTCTAATTTGTTTCTTAACAGCAAACATCATATTAGAAGAGTCGTGGTTACAAAGCTCAGGCACAGAGATGCAGGAGCAAAATATTAATATTCTCCTCCAAAGGAACTTAACCCCTTACCACCAAAGTGGGCGGCACAGTGGCTCAGTAGTTAGCACTACAGCCTTGCAGCACTTGGGTCCTGGGTTCATTTCCCACCAAGGACAACATCTGCAAGGAGTTTGTATGTTCTCCCTATGTTTGCGTGGGTTTCCTCCGGGCACTCCAGTTTTCTCCCACACTGCAAAGACACACTGATAGGCTGTTTAGATTGTGAGCCTCTATGGGGACAGCATTACTGCTGTATGTAAAGTGCTATGGTATTAATAGCGCTATATAAATGAATAAATATTATATTATCAAGTCTTTTTGACCTTCCTGACAAGGACAAATGTTACAATTCTGACCTGTGTCACTTGACAATGTAACTCTGGAACGCTTCAATGGATCCCAGTGATTCTGAGACTGTTTTTCGTGACACATTGTACTTGTGGTAAATTTAGGTCTAAAACGTTTTATGTGTATTTGTGAAAATATCAGCATTTTGGCAAACCTTTTGAACACTTTGCAATTATCAAACTTTTCATTTTTATGCCCTTAAACCAGATATATGTCACACAAAATAGTTACTAAATAACATTTCCCACAAGTCTACTTTACATCGGCACAATTTTTAAAACATTATTTTTTTGTTAGGAATTTAGAGGCGTTAAAAGATAATCCTCAATTTCTCATTTTTCCAACAAAAAAAATAAATTTTACTTTTTTCCACCAAAATATTGTTTTAACCCCAAATTTTGCATTTTTACAAGGGCAATATGAGAAAATGGACAGTACAGTTTGCTAGGCAATTTCTCCTCACTACACCGATACCCCATATATGGTGGAAAACAACTGTTTGGGTATGGCTCAAAAGGGAAGGCGCACTGTTCGACATTTGGAACACAAAATTGTCTGGAATTGATAGTGGACTCTTTCTCGCTTTTATAGAGCTTCTTATATAAACAGTGAAAACCAACAACAAGTGACCTCATTTTATAATCAACATCCCTAAAAGGTGTTTTAGGCACTTTGAACCCCCATGTGCTTCACAGAAATTTATGATGTTGAGCCATGAAAATAAAACAATACATTTCACCTACAAAAATGTTGCAATTGCCCCAAATGTTTAATTATCACAAGGGTAACAGTAGACAGTGGAACATAAAATTTATTTTGCAATTTTTCCCAAGTACTACAAAATTCCATATGTAATGGAAAACTACTGTTTGTGTGCACAGCAGGCTTGGGAGGGAAGGAGCACAAAGTGACTTTTGCAGTGTAAAATTAGCTTGAATAGATAGAGGATGCTATGTTGTGTGCTCAGAGGTTCTGATGTGCCTAAAAAGTGAAAATCCCCCACTAGTCACCCCATTTTGTAAACAACACTCCTCAAGGAATTTATTCAGAGCACCTTGTACCCAAAGGTGCTTCACAGAATTTTATAATATTCAGCCGTGAAAATGAAAAAAACATGTTGCTTTTGTAACCAAATTTTTAATTTTCATAAGAGTAACAGGATAAAATGAACCAAAGAATTGTTGTGCAATTTCTCCTGAGTACTATGAGGCCCTATATGTGGTGGAAATATACTTTTTGGGTGCACGGCAGGGCTCAGAAGGGAAAGAGCAGTGTGCCATCTTATCTGGAATAGATTGGAGATGCCATGTCACATTTAAAGAATGCCTGACATGCCACCCCAGCACAGAAGAAACGACCACAAGTGACCCCATTTTAGAAGCTACACTTCTTAAGGATGTTATATAAGGTATCCATTTATTAAAATGAGGTAATGTAATACCGGTATGCCTTCTTGATGATGGGTTGTTTTTCAAAAATTGTCTTCTATATCTTCTATGTTCTGGGCTATAGAGGCGTACACTGCCTGGAAGATAAAGCTGGCTCTGGTCTTCAGTATACAAGTTTCTTCATCCCCATCTCTTCGCTAGTATATCTGTGCATGTCATATGGCTCAAAACTCACCAAGTGTCATGGCAGCTATTGGCGCTGTTCACACTACAGACTTTGACACTCTATACTGTGGTTTCCCTGGTGCTTTTGAGTTGCACAGGAAGCCTAGGGTGTCGACCTGCTGTGTTCGCATTAGTGATAGGGCTAGCAGGAGTTAATCTCCGATAGCCAGCTGAATACTTCTGGGATCACATGTCCTCAGTGACCTATCACAGACACTCCCCAAGCTTTTTAGATGGTGGAATCTCTCTTCCAATGCCGACTATAGCTTTCGCAATACTGGTCTATGTACTGCTGTGATCCAGCTTCTGGAGACCTATTGAATGCTGTTTGGTGTGCTGTGGAAATACTCTTGTCGTCCAGTTATTTCCTCCCTGCTTGTGATTGCTGTTAGTTGAGTCTTTGGTTTCACCATTTGTCTATTTGTGTGGGGTACACTTATGTTCCAGTCCTCCCATGGAGTAGGGGGAGTGGGTATTAGATCAGGGATGACGAGGAGCAGGGCAAGGGTGGAGGCTCAGACATCATCAACATCTGAGGTATCTCTGGGACAAGGAACAGCAAGGGCTCCCCTAGTCTAAAGGACAGCCTAGGAGTTCCCGATCCCCCTGTTATCCCCTACTAGTCGGTGACAGTGAATAGTGCAGGGGAGAGAGATATAAAGGATGATTTTTGCAAAATGACTCCATGATCCAGGAAGCACACATGTATATTTAACTTCAGCTCTATGCTATCTGTATACGCATATTAATACCTTTAAAAACTCAGAAGGGTCCCAGATTACTTTTAAACCGTTCCCAGTGGTGATTGCATACTGAAAACTCGATCCTAATTGAAAATAATGTATTGATTAGAAATTTAGAAAAAGCTATTTATTGATTAAAGATTTAAGCAAGGGAGTCAAAATATAACCCATAACTCCCTCCTCAATTTATCGTCACTGATGAAGTCCTTATGGTAGCATATATAAAACTATACCAGGGAACCCCAACCTTTTATATTTTCTAAGCCACATTCAAGTTTAAGAGATCAGGGGCCACATCAATTAAAAAATGAAGGGACATTTTATGTGGAGAAATAAGAATTTAAAAAAAATTGAGGATATTTGATGCACTAGTATTATAGTACAAAACTGTCAGTTTTGAGGGGGGTCAATATTTGTAATTGTAGTGTATCGTATCAAGTGCAGGTGTTTATAACTCTGAGCTCCCTGGATGAACCCCAAAGCAAGGGATTAGAAACTTGTCACTTCATAGCCTCAGTAGATTTATCTATTATATAAAACCCGAAGGCCACTTCCGGAGGAGGCCACGCCCACTTCCGTGATGGTCGTCGCCCAGGCTCATCCAGTGCACTGTAGCCAGGCTGCCCCCCGGCTACAGTCACCGACACACGGAACGTTCCGATCTCGGAAGTTCTGTGTGCCCTCCTGCCACTCCCCTCCACCCTCTGCCCTCCAGCCAGTACCTACATACCGGGGGGGGGCAGGGGGGCCCATTGCCCGCCACCTCGGAGGGCCACACACACCCTGGGGGTACCCGTGCTCCCTGCCGTCTGCCTGGAGAGGAGGGAGGGCGGGACTTCCTCTCCTGCAGCTCTGCCCGCCCCTCCTCTCCTCCTACACCCGAGGCCCGGCCACCGGTAAGTCTGCAGCCATACACGCTGCTCTGCCCTCCAGCCTGTGTGCCCCCTCTGCCCTCTGTCCTCTGTGTCCTCTGCCCCCTGTCCTCTGTGTCCTCTGCCCCCTGTCCTCTGTGTCCTCTGCCCCCTGTCCTCTGCCCCCTGTCCTCTGTGTCCTCTGCCCCCTGTCCTCTGTGTCCTCTGCCCCCTGTCCTCTGTGTCCTCTGCCCCCTGTCCTCTGTGTCCTCTGCCCCCTGTCCTCTGTGTCCTCTGCGTCCTCTGCCCCCTGTCCTCTGCGTCCTCTGCCCCCTGTCCTCTGCGTCCTCTGCCCCCTGTCCTCTGCGTCCTCTGCCCCCTCTGTGTCCTCTGCCCCCTGTCCTCTGCGTCCTCTGCCCCCTCTGTGTCCTCTGCCCCCTGTCCTCTG
>JARQOC010000003.1:748884958-748897548 GCA_033576535.1 Allobates femoralis | reverse complement strand
TTCCTGTGTTCTGCGCCGACAATGACGTCATTCTCGGCGCCGACAGGAACCCGGAAGATGGAGGAGCGCGATGCAGAAGGAGGATCGCGATGCAGAGCGGGGACGGCAGCCGGACAGCGATAAGTATAATCATCTTCCTTTACAGGTTTCCCGAGCCTGGGGGGGGCCTGTATACTGATGTGGGGGCCTGTATACCTCTGGGGGGGGGGGCGCCCGTATAGTGACTCGCGTATAAGCCGAGGGGTAACTTTTCAGCCCAATTTGTGGGCTGAAAAACTCGGCTTATACGCGAGTATATACGGTACTACTGTGCCATATGTAGACAGATGAGCAAGAAATATACAGGACTATTATTTTGACCTCCCAGACAACATGAGCACAAAAAGGAAAAGCTATTCCATAGGGTACAAGAAAATAATTTTGGTGGACCCTTAGAGCAAAAATCTTACTGCTTTCTGCAAAAGAGAAGATGTATCGGAAAGGTCTGAAAATGGCGAGCAGAGTATGATCACCTCAGTCAACAGGTTACAAGGCAAATGCTAAGAAGGGCAAGTGTGGATCAGGATGGCAACAGTTATTTCCTGAGGAAAGGCTTTGGTTTTGGTCATGATTATATTTGAATAAATATTGGTTTTGATTCAAGATGTAGATTGTTGTTCATGAAAAAATAAGACATCTCCTGAAAATAAGCCCTAACGTATGAATCGGAGCAAAAATATATTTAAGACCCCGTCTAATTTTCAGGGAAACAAAGTAGCTATTCTTTTGTGTTTATATATGGGGTAATATTATTATGCTTATATGTAGATATACTTTTGTGTTTATATGAAGTACCGTACTTTGTGTGTGTGTTTGGATGTGGAATTCTTTTCCCTTTTTTTTCATGTGCAGTAACGTGTGTATGTAGAAGTTACACTTGTATGCTTCAGTGAAGTAATTGGTTTCTTTTGTATAGTATTTATTTATATGTAGCAATTCTTTTATGTGTAGTAATATCTATGTGTTTATATGTAATGATACTTTTGTGTTTGTCTACTGTTTATATGCATTTGACGTTTGGCAAATTGAAATAGTAGATTTTCTAAGCCTTTTTACCAATTTACATGCAGGTCTGGTATATACAACATTTGCATGACACAGTAGGAAAATGAGTTTATCTAGCTGCAACTGGATGTTTAAAAAAAAAAAAAAGTCATGTACTTAAATTGGTAAACTCTCATGGGAATCATACATAATGAATGGTGGTAAATGTGGGAAAACAAGTTAATATTTAATTAAACCTTACAATGTCAGCTGTGCCTATTATGTTAAATGTTAAGAAAATCAAATCTTTCAGAAAAAAATGTAAAAATGATAAACTTGTGTGCATGAGGCACCAAACAAAATTATTCTAATATATGTCAGGCTACCAAGACTGTCAATCAGCATGTGCACATCAGTACAGTGTCAGCAGATGGTTCTACTTTGTCCTAATGTGATGCAGTATCTATTATATAATTGCGAATAGGTTTTTTGCCCCCGGCGTGGTCATGTGGATATGCGCGAAGCATTGGCCGCGAAGCGGCCATTGCGAGTCGTGCGTGGTCATGTGGATACGCCCGAAGCATTGGCCGCGCAGCGGCCATTGTGTGCAGTCCTAAGGCGACTCGCTATGCCCGCGCAGCGGGCATGGCGAGTCGACTTAGCAGCGCGAAGCATTGGCCGCGAAGCGGCCATTGCGAGCAGTTCTAAGGCGACTCGCAATGCCCGCGGACCGGGCATTGCGAGTCAGAGACTCGACGCTCTAGAATCCCGATGCATGTGCATCGGGCTCCCAGCTAGTTATTTAAAAAGGGAAAAGCCAACCTGAACACTGGGCCATCCAGCACAATGACATGTGCCATCATTGGGTAAAGTGGATGACTTTGCAATCTGAATGTTCATTAAGGATATGATGACCCAGGCAAGAGAATGTAAATCACAAATATGGTACTCTGAGAGCACTTAAAATGTGCAGGTGAGAAGATAATATCCTACTATACTCCTTTCTAGAGATGAGCGAACCTTTCAAGGTTCAGTTCGGGTTGCTGAACTTCCTGGTGTTGAGTTCAGGTGCTTTACATTTGCAAGCAATGGAGGGAGCAATGTTGTGGTCGAGTACAGTTGGTGCTTGGCCCGGTGTGAGGCGTGTGCAGTGTTTGATTGGCTCGCACTTGGCTTAAAAGCACAGGCTTTGACTGTAGTGTGTGACCAAAATTTATTTGAAAAAAAAAAGGCTGGCTGTATGTGGGCGAAGAGCTGAACTGCCAATCAGTTACTATCACTATGATTATCCCAATGTTTCTGTTTGTCTACGTAATGTATAATATCCCTATGTATACTAACCCCCTGTATAAACTACCCAATAAAAATATTTGGAAAACAAAACCATCATTGAGGTCAAGTTTGAGGTCAAAAAGTTTGGCTGCATCACCTGAACCCGAACATCATAAGGTTCCCTCATCTCTACTCACTGGTGGTTTCTAGTTAAAGGGGAACTCTGGGGAGAGAAATGTTTTTGTACTGTCTCTGCCCTCCTACATGATGACGCAGAGCTGTCCACTACAGTTCTAGGATCTATAGATCACTAATAAATCTATAAAATCATATCTGCTTTTCAGCCCTCACGTATCCCTCAGGGAACAAAGAAATTCACCCTCATACTGCATCAGTGACAGGAGATATGTCAGGGGCGTGGACTATAAGAGCTCCATGATCATCTTACATTCCCACCCCTTCACACTTCAGTATGGGCAGAGAGTGTGTCAGGGGCATAAACACTGGGGGCTCCATGATCATCCTACATTCCCGCTCCCTCATACTTCTGTATGGGCAGGGGGTGTGGCCGACGACCCCATGGTCACACTAAAATCCTGCCGCTGATATATAATCCTATGTAATGTAACAGGGGTGTTCTTGTTTTAAATAGAAATCATGTCTCCAAGAAGCTAGAAATACACGCTGTGATCTTTTGCTGCATAATGACATGAATATATCTCCTGCTGCAGTCGCATTGTGTAGTATCATTGTGTAGTATCAGGCAGCGCTGACCTAAGTGCAGGCAGGTCTGGGAATGCTGATTGGGACTGAGCTGTCTACACAGCTGTAAGGAGGAGGGACTGTCCAAGTATTGTCACACAGCACATTGAGACATCTCTGTCCTATCAGCTGATTGGACAGCTCAGCCCCATCAGCTGTGTCAGCACTGATCCTCTCCACAGAAGCCGGGTCTGCCATTACACTTGCTGATCTCTTCCTGATATCATACAGCGCTGGGAGAGCAAAGAACTCTGTTCAGGAGGGAGATGCAGGTGTCATGGCATGTAATGTAATGGCAGAGGTGACCTCTATGAAGTGGATGTCAGCGCTGACACAGCTGACGGGGAGAGAAACAACTGCCCTGAGCTTCATTCAGCAGAGAGCAGGAGATGACTCACCCTCCCTCTGTGCTGATCGCTGTGTCAGATCATCGGAGTCTGCACTGGGGAGAGGGGGGAGGGGACCTGCTCTGCTCAGACACCAGAAGATGGTGACACCCAGAAAGAAAAAGGCCTGCACATAGTGTGTGTGTATATGTGGGCACAAGGGGGCACAGAGAGAGGCAGACAGAGAGGGCACAGAGTGCAGGTGGGGTGGAGCGCACAGGGGCACAGAGTGGGGTAGAGAGAGTGCACAGGGGGGAAAGAGAGTGCATAGAGTGGGAGAGAGTGCACAGGGGGAGAGAGTGCATGGGAGGCACAGAGTGCACGGGGAGAGAGTGCACAGGGGGGCACAGCACGCACAGGGGGAAGAGTCCATATAGGGGAGAGAGTGCATTGGAGAGAGAGTGCACAGGGGGGCACAGGGAGTGCACAGAGTGCATGGGTGGGAGTGCACAGGGGGCACAGAATGGGGCAGAGTGAGAAGGCACAGAGTGCACAGGGGGAGAGAGAGTGCATAGAGGGAGAGAGAGTGCACAGGGGGGAACAGTGCATGAGGGTGAGCGTGTACATGGGGAGAGAATGCACAGGGGAGAAAGTGCACAGGGGGACACAGAGTGAATGGGGGCAGAGAGCACCAAAGAGCCTGACCCCACTGTGACGTCACTGCCCTCCTGATGCAATAGCATTAGTCCTCCATTTAGTATCTATATATCTGTCTATATCTATCTATCTATCTATCTATCTATCTATCTATCTATCTATCTGTAAGAGAGTAAACTAATAAGCTGCTAAAACCAAGCAGACTGCCATTTTGTAGTGGCCCAGGAAAGTGAAAAAGTCTCTGGTTGCCATGGTGACTGCTCTGTGTCTAGGAAAGTGAAAGCACAATCTCTGGTTGCCTTGGTGACGGCTCTGTCAGTTGCTCCTGTTGTTGTTGATCGCTCACTGCGGTGGCCATTACTAGTGTAAGGATTACAGCAGAGCCAGTGCAAGCTATATGGGCCTTTAAAGTTGTTTGCAAGCCCTGTTGTGTGGACTAAAGACTTTATCTTGAACTGAGAAAGTGTCCAGCATCCGAGGAGGCTGAGGAGATGTTCCCCCTGATGGAGCGAGTGATTGGCGTCCAGGAAGGCCGTGAGTGACTCCGAAAGGAGAGCCGACGTCCGGTGCCATCCACATTGGGAGGATCCTGACAAGGAGGCTGAGGAGATGTTCCCCTGATGGAGAGAGTGATTGGCGTCCAAGAAGGCCGTGAGTGACTGCGAAAGGAGATCCGGCGTCCGGTGCCCCCACATTGGGAGGATCCTGGCAAGGTCCTGACAAGCCCTGGAAAAGAGTGCTCCACAGATTGCACCCCAAGCATACAGAACTAAAGTACTGGACATGTGAATCTGGCATTGGCTGGTAAGCTGCCAAATTTTGCTGTTTTACAATCCTTTTTTTTTTGCGCAAAAGGTTTTATTTTATTTTATTTTTCTGGACTTGCTGCAGCCCACGTGGAATATACACCGGTGTAAAGCTACATTTGAGGTTGATGGTACCATAGTTTTGAGATACCCCGGTATCCCTGTGCTAAGTGTATAGCCAGCATTGATATAGTGTATTGTATTGTTATTAGCTGTGATAAGTTATACTCAGTGTGCCATCTCAGAGGTCCCATCAGACCGCCCACAGTTGATGTACATAGCCTTTAGTTAAGTTAAATCCTTGATAAGTCTAACGTGTAGGTAAATTTGTTCCTGGTTCTGAGTGTGATTTACATACCCTGGGAACTCTGAGATCGGTGCATTGATGTCGGCTAACGCTGAGGGTGTTAAATAGGGATGGGCGAATCTACTCGCTAGGACTCGTTACTCGGCGAGTAGTAAGGGACTCGCAGGACTCGGTACTCTGCGAGTTTCCCAGTGATTACTCGCACGAGTCCAATGCAAATCAATATCAATCCTGGTTTTGTCAGAAACGCTGACAAAACTAGGATTGCCATTGTTTGCATTAGACTCGGCTACTGTGCCAGTGATAGCAGGGAAACTCGCAAAGTAACTGCTTTTACATTGCGAGCCGAGTCCAGCTGTCTTCTCTGTGTGCAGGCTGCCAGCTCCAGGGTCCTAGGCATGATGTAGCAGTGCTGAGATTGTTCTCAGTCTGCTCATTCCCTGTGCATAGACATCTATCTATGCACAGGGGATGTAGCAGAGAGGACATCGCGTTTTGGACTACGTCGGACGGAAGAGGATTTTTTTAATTAAAGATGGAGTCCCTAATGCCTTTTTTTTTAATTTCAAATAAAAATTTTTCTCTGTGTTGTGTTTTTTTAACCCTTTATTGGAGATTCTTAGTGGCTGGGTCAAACGTGGCCTGACATTAAGAATCTCGGGCTTAATACCAGCTTGTATAACAAAGCTGGTATTAACCCCTTTATTACCCAGCGTGCTACCGCCACCAGGGCCGCTGGAAGAGCGGGGTTCAGCGCCAGAGGATGGCGCTTCAATGAACGCGCCATCTTCTGGGGCGGCTGCGGGCTGCAATTTGCAGCGGGGGGTGCCCAGAAAGCTTGGGCATCTCTGCGCTGCGGATTCCAGCCCCCAGCTGCTTAGCTGTACCTGGCTAGACATAGAAATTGCGCGGAGCCCCACGCATTTTTTTTTTATTATTTCATGAATTTCAGAGTCAGAGTCTCAGAGTCAGAATCTCAGAATTTCATGAAATAATTTAAAAAAAATGCGTGGGGCTCCGCGCAATTTCTATGTCTAGCCAGGTACAGCTAAGCAGCTGGGGGCTGGAATCCGCAGCGCAGGGATGCCCAAGCTTTCTGGGCACCCCCCGCTGCAAATTGCAGCCCGCAGCCGCCCCAGAAGATGGCGCGTTCATTGAAGCGCCATCCTCTGGCGCTGAACCCCGCTCTTCCAGCGGCCCTGGTAGCGATGGCACGCTGGGTAATAAAGAGGTTAGGGCCAGCTTTGTATTATCAGCTGGCCCTAAGCCCGAAATTTATGGCGGTCACGCCAATATTAGACATGACTGCCATGAATTTCTATTAAATTGTTTTAAAAAAAACACAACACAAAGAAAAATTTTTATTAGAAATAAAAAAAAAAGCCATTAGGGACTCCATCTTTAATTAAAAAAATCCTTTTCCGTCCGACGCAGTCCAAAACGCGATGTCCTCTCTGCTACATCCCCTGTGCATAGATATAGATGTCTATGCACAGGGAATGAGCAGACTGAGAACAATCTCAGCTCTGCTACATCATCTCTGTGCACAGACATTCATGTCTGTACACAGGGAATGAGCAGACTGAGAACAATCTCAGCTCTGCTACATCAGGCAGCAGGCGGGCTCTAGGACCCTGCAGCTGGCAGCCAGCACACAGAGCAGACAGGACTCTTATCTGTGCGAGTTTCCCAGCGATTACTTACAAAGTAAACGAGTCCAATGCAAATAAATGACAAAACTAGGATTGCTTCAGGCTGAAGCTTTCGAGACACATCTGCGATTTGTAAATCTCACACTACTCGCTATTACTTGCTTCCCCATTCATTAACATTGGACTCGCTAGACTCGCAACGAGTAGCGAGACCTGTGCTCGGACTCGCTAGAGTCAAGTGATTCCGAGTAATTTAGGATTCGCCCATCACTAGTGTTAAACTGTTATTGGTAATATTTTGAGGGGATTTTGAGACTTTTACATTCCTTACTGAACCATACCTTGATCCCCCATATCAGTAAAAATACTGTTGTTTATTTCTGCCTCTGTCTCAGTCGGTGACTCACTGGATCTTAATAGGACCTCCGGTCATTACATATCTATCTATCTATCTATGGGATTTGTCTGAATCTCATTTTAGACAAACTAAGGTGGAACTCTTGAATTCAATACAGAAATTCTGTATGACAGATGTTATTGAATGAGTCAGAGATGATCAGTGTTTTTCCTCAGCTCCTTTGGGCCTGACCAACATAAATCACAACACAACACACAACATTCATGTACTGTGACATAGGGTGCTGGCCACGCCCCCTGCCATGCCCATGAGAAGCCTCCTGCTCATACAGAAGTCTGAGGAGGTGGGAATGTAAGATGATCTTGGAGCCCCCAGGGTCCATGCCCTCGACACACCTCCTGCTCTTTGCAGCAGCATAAAGCTGATTTTCTATGTTCTCTGAGGGAGGGGTGAGAGCTGAGGAGCAGATATGATTTTATTAATGTATAAGCGTTCTGTAGATTTTAGAACTGTAGTGTACAGCTCAGCTTCACCATTTAGGAGGGCAGGGACAGTACTGAAAAGTTGTTTCTCCCTGGAGTTCCCCTTTAAAGAGGTTTTCCACTATTCACATCACACCCTTTAATTTCTCCTCACTTTTCCTGACTTACACTTTCCTAATATACTTCTACTCTCTATCCTGATCCTGTAAGATGAACTCTCTGTGTGGCTCCTACATTCTTCTGTTGCTGTTCAGGGCCTGTGATTTGCTATCTAATAATTGACATATTGCAGCTTTTATCAGATGAAAGCCCTGAACTGTAAAGCAAGGCTGAGAGTGATGTCTGATCTGGGCATGAGTGCCCAGACTGCTGTCACTCACAGAGAGGTAGCATCGGTCCCATTAGTGACGTGCCCTGCTCAGTTTGTCCAATTCCAGTTCCAAGATTGGAATTAGTAGAGTTAGAACATTATCAATGGAATATAAGAGCCATATATAGCAGGTTAGGACAAATCAAAGTGGGTGAACTTAGTAGTGGAAAAAATCTTGAAGCTATTTTGTGGTAATCCAGTTGGTGCACATAGATTATAATGTAGCAGAAATTGCAGTGCCTTCAAATCTGTAAACATTTCAGAGGCAGATCTATGTTAACACTTTTTGTTATTCCTCTTTTTCTTTGGTGGGCTATCTGGATTAAAGTATTAATATACTTGAAAACTACATATTGGGCTTGTGCTTCTTGTCTGTTTTCCACCTTGGCAATCTAATATTTATGTTAACTGTGCTATGGCCTTAGGAGGTGATGGATAATACTGTGATTCCCTCTTATACACATGAATATACTGCTCTTCCGCCTCCAGGCTTGACACAGTGGAAGTGATTTATTAAGCTCTCTAACTTTTGGATAATTGATACTTAGACTAGGAAGTCTGTAAATATGCCAGATTTATCAAAGATGTCTCATGTTATTTGATAAATCTGGTGCATCTTTACAGTAAGACTTGTGGGGCAATTCACACAGTATCACGATTTAAGCACACCACATCGCCACCTACTTTCTATGGTCACATCTCTTGTCCTACAAGTCTAATACGTGTAAAACCCATAGTAAATGTGGTGCAAGACATAAAGGACAGGTTTTTAAGCACAAATCAAGCAGGCATTCTGGTCCATGTAGCATTGTAAATGAGCCCAAGTGTATTAGTCTTGGCTGGATTCGTACCCTAAATTCTGTCCGGTTTTCTTGACTGCTCGGCAGCTTGCTATAAATTACTTTTTGGCAATGTGTAAATAAGATGCAGCCTGTTAGAAAACAGCCAATACTTTTCTAATGGATAGCATGGCCATTAATATTCGAATTTTGCTGTGTCATTTTAAAACTGAATTGAATCCAATTTAACATTCACAGTAATTGATTTATCCACACTTTTTCTTTCAACTGTATTATTTTTCTTATTTATAAGACAACCATGCAATTGAAAGCCAAGTGAATAGCAACAGGGTTGGCAACAACTGCAACATAAAGCTGTGGCTATTAGTATTATTCTGCAGCATAAATCTGAATTTAGGTATGAGATTATTCTCCTTTTACCATTGGTACTGGTCAGCTTGATGTTTTAAAGGGACCATTACTAAAGGCTTTTGACTCTATCCCAGGAGCATCTTATTCAACCAGAGCTTTGAAAAGGATTAGGAATACACCCCAATACAAGCGGTTACCTCTACTAAATTAGTGCTTTGCATTTTACGCCTTGTATTTTGTGCCATCCATTCTTCTTTGTGGTTGGGTAGAGCACTCATTGTATAAGAGCAGTGTCCCCTCAATGAGTATAATGACAGTGTATCCTTTCCACCTTCAAGCTATCCTCCCATGTCTCTTCCATGCTCCCTCTATGTCTCCTCAATGCCACCTGAATGTGCTGCTATTGTACAAAAGATGTAGCGCCATTCACAAAACACCTTATTATCAGTAATGGAGGTTTATCGAACCTAAAGATTTTTAAATTCCTTCTGGAGATTTACCCTTTTTAAGGGATTCTCCCCAACATTACAGAACAGTTGTTGAATATTTCATTAACCTAATGCAGGCCTCTAGGTTGGCCTCAGGGGCTGGCTGGTGCCGCTGGTCCCGGGTGGCAACTTTGGTCTGCCAGCCCTGAGTAGTGAAGCGCTAGGGGGTGGTGGGATGGGGGGGTGCTATCAGAACTTTTTGATGCTGATGCCCGAGGGAAGGGGGTGCTATCAGAATTTTCAGATGACCGGGGGAGTTGGGGTGCTATCAGAGTTGTCAAATGACCGGGGCGGGGGGGTTGCCATCGGAATTTTTGGATGACCGGGGGGTGGTGCTATCAGGTCACCGTGGCTCACTTACCATGGCCGCCGCCGTCTGCTGCTGTATCGCCGCGCAGGCCACAAAGCGCCGCAGGCCGGCCCATTTGTTTGGAGGGCGGCCCTAGATGTGGGCTGTACCACCAGCCCAGGGGGCACTTGCCCCCCTGCCACCTGGGACAGTCTGCCCCTGGTTGGCCTCCTACTGGTCGTTGGTCCTCCATACCATAGAGGGGGCGTATGGATGTATAATAGACAGGGATCCCTTGATATGTGTCCTGGGGTATGTGGAGGAGGCCCAAGTTAATAATGTATTCAAGGTTGCTATTGCCAGATTACTGTATATTGTGCAGAAAGTCATTGCCAGGCATTGGATACAGGACGAGCCTCTGACGCGACAAGAGTATATTAGACTGGCGGCTTTTATTGTTCAACTAGAAAAAGAAATTTATTCCAAAAAGGTAAAAAGACAATGAGAAGTTATGGAAACCCTGGTTAGAGAGAGGATGAGTTTCTGAGAGTGCTGTTTTTGTACAATAACAAGAGTTTGATTAATTTGCTAGAAAGGAAAGAAGCGCAAATAGGGTCTTATCTTTTTTATGCGATGAGGCTAACCGAACGTTATACGCTCACCTGGGAAGGTTGTGTAGCACACAACCAGCTTGAAGGCAGGTAACAATAGCTGCTGCAGGGTCCACACTCATACGATCAACGTGGCTTCCAAATTCAAAAAGGACTTGTGTGTCACGACACGCGCTGCTTACATTAAGGCAATCAGACAGTGATCATCATCACAAGATTCTCCTTTTATTCCTTCTACGCATTTCGGAGCCAGTCCCGACTTCTTCCCTAGGGTTGGTGATGTTACATTTCATGACAATTTATTTTATATATAGTAGTTAATAGACAACAAGAACCTTAATGTAAGCAGCGCGGGTCGTGACACTCGAGTCCTTTTTGAATTTGGAAGAGTTTGATTAAGGTGAGGGGAGAGGGGGAGGTGGGAAGGGGTTAAAGGTTGTACTGGTTGTAAGAAAAGATGTATGTATGTTCAATATATGTGTTTTTCGAATAAATATATATCTGTTAAAAAAAACTATGTTGTATCATACTAAACAGACATATCTGCATATAAAAGTGAACATATAAAAATGTAAAGTATATTTAAGAAATTGCATTATCCTTGCACGTAAAATTGCCCTAAAATCCCAGTATTCAGGAACACACCACATATGATCCTAGTTAAGATTAGTGAGTAAATTACTTGATGGAACAGATCCAGCCATGTCAGAGCAAGTGGTCTGTAGTCACATACTACTGTATAAACATCTATACACTATAAGAACATCCGTGTTTTACTGGGCATTTTTCATGCTAGTGACCTAGCAGTGCAGAGTCTCTTCCATGCTTAAAACCACAAAATTATAGCCTGAAAAAGGAGAAGTTTTTATCTAATTTAACACAGATCAGGTAACATAGTAACATAGTTTTTAAGGTTGAAGGAAGACTTTAAGTCCATTTAGTTCAACCTATAGCCTAACATGTTGATCCAGAGGAAGGCAAAAAAAAAACCAAGTGGCAACACTAATCTCTTCATTGGTGAAAAAAATACCTTCCTGACTCCAGATATGGCAATCAGACAAGGTCTCTGGATCAACGCCCTATCAAAGAATCTAGTATATATAACTGGTAATATTATAGTTTTCAAGAAAGGCATCCAGGCCATTCTTAAATGTTAGTAGTGAGTCACTCATTACAACATCATGTGGCAGAGAGTTCCATAGTCTCACTGCTCTTACAGTAAAGAATCCGCGTCTGTGATTATGATTAAACCTTCTTTCCTCCAGACGTAGAGGATGCCCCCTTGTCCCCGTCTCAGGCCTAAGAGTAAAGAGATCATTAGAAAGGTCTCTGTACTGTCCCCTCATATATTCATACATTATTATAAGATCACCCTAAGCCTTCGTTTTTCCAAACTAATAACCAGACCAGAATTTAATAAAAGACCAGAACTGTAAACAGTATTCTAAGTGTGGTCGCTCTAGTGACCTGAATAGAGGTAAAATTATGTACTATTCATGAGCATCTATGCCTCTTTTAATGCATCCCATTATTTTATTTGCCTTTTGCAGCAGCTCTCTGACACTGGTCACTAAAGGTGAGTTTGTCATCTACCCATACACCCAGGTCTTTTTCAGTGATAGTTTTGCCCAGTGTTTTACAATTAAGCACATAATTATACCTTTTATTTCCTCTGCCCAAGTGCATGACCTTACATGTATCCCCATTAATGCTCATTTGCCATTTATCATCCCAAGCTTCTAGTTTATATAAATCCTCCTGTATATAAAATTGTTCTCCTCTGTATTGATAACCCTGCAGAGTTTAGTGTCATCTGCAAATATTGAGATTCTACTCTGTATGCCCCCTACAAGGTCATTAATAAATATGTTACCGTAAAAAGAAGTGGGCCCAACACTGACCCTGTGGTACCCCACTGTTAACTGTGACCCATTCTGAGAGTATTATACTAATGATCACCCTTTGTTTCCTATCACTGAGCCAGTTCTTTAAACCCATTACACTATTTCCACTTCAACAAAACCTCCGTCCACAAG
>JARQOC010000003.1:748676332-748884858 GCA_033576535.1 Allobates femoralis | reverse complement strand
CATCCTGACCAGATCCCTAAACTGTCGTCATGTTAAATTATAAACTATTATCCCCTGTAAATACCTCTTTTACTTGTCTAGTCAGGGCCACAGAACTGGGCAATCGCCACTAAGATACCTGACAGACTGCCTGTCCAGCTATCAAGTACCCCGACCCGAGACAGTCACACAGGGCCTTTTTGCTGTATTTTTTTTTCTGCAGCAAAACGTTGGCCTCTTGGCAGTGAAAAAAAGCTGCATTTTGCCACAAAAAACACACCAAAAAATGCATCAATAATTATGCCAATGTAATGCATTTTTCACTCTTTATTGCTGTCAATGGAGCAAAAATCAGCAAAAACGCTGAAAGAATTGACATGTTGCTTCTTTTAAAAACACAGCAAAAGCAAAGCTGATTTCCAAGTCAGTCAGGGAAAAAAATCAGGAGTGATCTGTGTGTGTGAATCACATTATTGGAATCTCATAGGATTTGCTACTATTGTAAAAAGCAGCTTGTAATTACCATGGATTTGCATAAAACCAATAGAAAAAACATGCAACAATAGTTGCAAAAAGGCCTAAATGCCTAAATTGTCTAAACAGTAGACTTACACATGTTCTATCCATATTTAACTCAGCTGCCCGAATAATTCAACTATCTCCTTGTTACTCTTTTATCTCCCCTACATCAGTCTGCTCTCTATGTCCCGACTGTCCAGAGAATTCTGTTCAACATGCTAAGGCTGGCTTCACACCACGATTTTTACCATCCTGTTCTGTTGGTTTTTAAAAGAACAGAACAGGATCGTTTTAGCCTCCCATGTAGACCTATGCTGCCGGATTGGTCATAAATGGCCATCCAGTTTTGTGAATTCAATCCCAGATTCATTACTGTCCTGTTTTTTCCCAGCCCCAAAATCAGAGACTGCTGCGATTTTGGGCTCCGGTGAAAAAATCAGACCAAGCTGGACAGAAATGAATCCGGGGTGATCCGGCATTCATAGCATGTGAGTCTATGGGCGCCGGATGCAGGAAAAAATTGGATCGTTTCCTGGATCCAATTTTAGTCTACTGACCATGCTCAGTACACTAAACTGCTTTGTTCCGTAATTTCACTTTAGCAGTGTATTTCCATACACTGGTAAATTGAAATTAATTAAAGGAATGGTTAAATATAAAAAAATAAATTCTCATCTGTCCGCCGTGTGTCCCACGATGTGCAGCATCTACTTCCGATGGCTAAAGGACCTTAATCAGCTGACCGGGAAGGGACGGGGCAACCCGATCAGCTGATGGGTAACATGACCGCATCAGCATGGTTTAAATCTTTAAACTGCGCTGATGCAGTCATGTGACCCATCAGATGATCGGGTAGCCCTGCCCCTTCCCGGTCAGCTGATTAAGGTCCTTTAGCCATCGGAGGTAGCTGCTGCACATTGCGGGACACACGGTGGACAGGTGAGATTTATTTTTTATTTTTAACCATTCCTTTACTTAATTTCACTTTAGCAGTGTATGTAAATACACTGCTAAAGAGAAAGTGAACGCGCTGACACCACTTGCCTGCGCTTTGCAGGCTCGGCTCCCCTTTCTGTGTCCGGATCCCTCAACATCCTGGATCCGGACACAGAAATGGCATCCGGAGTTTACAATCCAGGCCTGCCCATTCCTGTCCGTGGGGTCCTGCAAAAAACAGGATCCCACGACAGAACAAAACTGTAGTGTGAAGCCAGTGTAAGAATGACTTTTAGGTCTGTCCACAACCTGTCCCTCCATTGGAGCCCTTCGTTTCTGATTAAGGAAACTGAAGAACTCATATGAAGGTTAGAAAAACAAACCAATTGCTTTTCCCCTCTCTTCTTTGCTTTTTTCCCCTTTCTTTCTTTATTAAAACACTTTTTAATATAAATAAAATGCTAGTACATTGTTATCTTGATTGCGTTGTCGGTTTCTGTATTGTTCATATCTGACTTTCATGATGCTTTTTAATAAAAATAATTTAACCTTAAGTATCTTAATTTGTAGTCAGAATAAAGAAGGCTCTGATCAGCATCTGGTGGTATACCACATGTTTTGCAGGAAATGCCAAACCCTTTTTAAACTATATCTCAAAAGTCACAATGTTTAAAGATTTGTAGATAATCTAGTCCAAACTACTGTGCTGATCAGGAAACAGTGATAGCGCAGTCATGCACCGTGTGAATAATGCGTTATGGTCCTCCTACCAGGATCATTACTGATAGTACAATAATTAAGCAGACATGTTTTGACAGTTATTCATTGTATAACTATAAAGTGCACCCTTAACTAAATGGAAAAACCCAGTAAATGTAAAATATCAGCAAATTTCACTAAATAAATCTATATTGCAAAGAAGTGGGCTTTTTATTAAACATTAGCTTATATGACAATCTAGAGAACCAGAATGTCAGACATAAGTCTGTAAATAATGAATTCTTATAATAAATGTGACATGAGCAGAGCCTTACTGCATTTCAATGAGCCAAACCACATTTATCATTGTAAGGGCGGCTTCACACCACGGTAGCGTCCGATCCGGGGCTGTCAGGGATGAACCTGACAGCCTCGGACGGGATCAGCACACAGAAGCGGAGGGCTAATATGCCCTCCGATCCAGTGTGCAGCGGGATGCAGCTTCCACTGCTGATGATTCAGGACCGCGGCTCGTAGGGAGCTAGCCGCGGTCCTGAAATAACAGTGGCATGCAGCGGCCGGTATCCGGTTCCCAGATCCTCCCAGATCGGGGCAATCTGGCCCCATAGGCTCCCATGTTAGGGAGCGCCGGATTGCCCCGTATCCGGAAGATCCGGAGACGCCAATTTGGGGAGATTTTTCTCCCTGGACGCAAAAACGTTGCAAGCAACGCTTTTGTGTCCAGGAGAAAAATCCAAATTCTCCCGGATTCTTCTGGAGAGATGGAAACCGGATGGCAGGGAGCTGCCATCCGGCCCCATAGCATACTATGGGTCCAAAATCCGGTCTGGGGCTGTCTGGTTTACACCAGACAGCCCCAGATCGGACACTGCAATGGTGTGAAGTCAGCCTAAGTGAATAGAATTGACTATTGTAACACTTGTGATACCCAGTCTTTGTGGCTCCCAGCAATTTCACTTGTTGGACTATATATTTTGCCTGTGGGTTACTTTGTTTTTGATAATTTAATTCTTAGCAGTTAACAACACAGATATGGCAGGTAGTAAACTATGGCTATATTTCGACACATTTCAGTTTGGTAAAAGTGAATGAACTATAGATGTTGTGGTACATATTATAGACACTATGATACATTGATTTTACCCATTGATGAAAATGAAAGAAACCTGGCTGTCAATCAACATGAAGTTAGCATTGTCACCCCAGTGACAGAGCATAAGAGAAGGAGCTGCTCCTGTCAACGTGACAGCAAGTAAGAAAATCGCCATCAAGAGCGGCCCATGCTTATCCGCATAGAAGAAAAATAATTAAATCCCAAATAACCTTCTTAAAACAAAAAGTTCTGAAATAGTGCTGCAGCAGATAGAATATAGCAGAATTTAAACTCTGTCCAAATTTCTTCTGGGCCTTTTATTAGCAGTATATATCAGGAAGATTGTTCAAAGTATACCTTTGATATAAGACTGAGACCAACTGCACAATGATAAAAATATATATGACCCACAGTATACTGTCCATTTTTTTATTGTCCTCCTTATAGAAAACTAAACTCATCAGCTTTCCTCTACGCCCCACTTCCAGACCTATCACAGTAAGTAATATCACACTTTACCCTGTATCACGAGTCAGCTGCCTCAGAGTAATCCTTGACTCTACCACGTCTTTAAAATCACATTTCAAACCACTGCCAACTCCAACTCAGAAATATTTCCAAAATTCACCACGTCCTCGACCCTTAATCTACTAACATGTTTGTCAATGCCCTCATCATCTCCCACCTCAACTAATGCAATATCCTCCACTGTAATTTCCTCAGTACATCCTTAACTCTGCTGCCCAATAAAACCATCTATTCCATAGCTACTCCCCTGACCCTGCCCTGTGCACATCCCTTCACTGGCTTCCAATTTCCCAGTGAATCCAGATTAAACTAATAAAAATAACTTACAACACTGTCCATAATTTGTCTCCTACATACTCTTCCAAAAAATATCCCCACATGTAATATCCAGACCTCACAAGACCCCCTTCTCTCCTCTGCACTCATACTTTCCTTACAAAATTGTCTCCAAACATATTTCCTTGGTAGCCTTCATTCTCTGGAATTCAGTGCCTCAGCACATCTGATTGTCTCTCACATTTGAAACTTTATGCAATAACCTAAAAATTCATTTTCTCAGGAAAGTCTACACCATGCAATAACTCTGCTGCAAGCTCAATACCACCAGAGCTGCTCCAAACCCATGATCTATTTTCTCCCTTTCCAATATCCTACAGATTGTAAACCCTTGACGGTAGGATCTCTAAATGTAATTTATATATGTATTTGGTATGTAATCCTTTGTTCATATACAAAAACATGGAGTAAATGGTGCTTTAAAAAAGGAAAATAAATAATTACGATAAAAGGAAACTGCAGTCTCTTGTGCTTCTACCTGTATATACAGTTGCAAAAACATATTTGTTTATGCAAACCATCCTGACAGGGGCCAGAATAATTATTTCATGGTTCTTAAAAGAGAACATGTTATCATCATCATCATTTTGAACAAGAAATTATGCTAAAATAAATCCTTCCCTTTCTTGTAGAAATCTGATTTGATGTTTTAGAAATATCGATAGTTGAAACTGTATTTTAATAAGGAAAATCTTTATTGGTCTATCCTTCTACTTCTTGAGGACCAGAATTACATGTGCAGGGGTTGGCACTGTGCTTACAGTTCTCCTGCCCCTCTCCCTTTTTCCTGCCCACTGCCTGCCCCTCTCCCTATTCCACGCCTCCAACCTGCCTCCTGTCTCTGACTGACAGGTCACTCTTGTTTCAGTAACCTGCAAGACAGGAGGTATGCGGAGGGCAGGAAATAGGGACAGGAGCAGGCAGCGGGCAGGAAATAGGAGAGGGGCAGGCAGCGGGCAGGAAATAGGGAGAGGGGCAGGCAGCTGGCAGGGAATAGGGAGAGGGGCAGGCAGTGGGCAGGAAAAAGGGAGAGGGGCAGGCAGCGGGCAGAGAATAGGGAGAGGGGCAGGCAGCGGGCAGGGAATAGGGAGAGGGGCAGGCAGCGGGCAGGGAATAGGGAGAGGGGCAGGCAGCGGGCAGAGAATAGGGAGAGGGGCAGGAGATCTGTAAGCACAGTGCCAACCCCTGCACATGTAATTCTGGTCCTGAAGAAGTAGAAGGATAGACCAATATAGATTTTCCTATCAACTGGATGTGCCCTGGTTTTTGCATTAGCGGTGCAAGAAGTCACCCTTTTCCCTCCTCTTCTTGGACACACATCTTGCTTGTGGGTCTGCTGCAGCTGTTATATGCTTTGAAGTGGTTGTGTCTCACCCAACTCCACATGGTGAGCCTAAACTTATCATTAATTAATCTTCCGATATTTGGGTAAGACCCTATTTGGCTTCCTTCCCTTTTTAGTATTAACTCATTAGCTTAGAATTTCTATTATTATTTCTATAAAACCGTAAAAATAATAATTAGTACATCAAAGGTAAGCATTTACTCAGCATTACAGCACCTTTATGTACATACAATATAGGTTCTCTTTAAGTCAAGTCAATAGAGCTCTATAAATATGTTGACAGTGAACAGAGTCTTGGCCCTAGAAGAGCTCTGCACTATTGAAGGATGGATGTCACAAGATCTCAGGTGTCTTTTGATATCTGGCACATGCACTCCTCCGTACAAATAGTATAAAACACAATAAGAATTTTTAGATCTGACCACCTTCTTCTATTGTTTAATCGTCCTATGACCATTCGTTCATGATAACCACTGCACAATTATCAGGAATGAGCGTTCTTAAGAATGATTGTTCCCAATAATCATGCATTGAAAAATGCTGAAGATCACCCAATGTAATAGCAAAATGTTTGTTCGTGGGGAGCACATTGTCCTGTAATACAAGGTCTGTACTGCTAAGAAAAATGGCACCTGTGCACGGAGAGCAATGTATTACTGATCATACTGTGCAAATCTGAAGTGCAACCAAAAAATACAGCTGCATTCTGAAATGCTATCTATAATATAAAGCCTGAAGTGACTTCCGGGCAAAACCGAAGCCACTTCCGTAGTGTTGTGGCCGGATATTTTGACAGCTCCACCCGCACAGGGTGGACCAAGATGGCCGCCCTATGCGCGAGGATCGCTGCGTCTCTCTCTCTCGCTCTCTCTCTCACACACTCACACACACACACACACTACCAGTCTCCAGTATACTTACCCCGCCGCCATCCCGCTACACCGCTCCGGCTTGGCCCCGTCAACCTCGTGACAGGCTCCGCCCATGCTCCGCCCAACTCGTGGGGCTCCTCCATGGCTCCGCCCACCTTCCGGGGCTCCCGCCATGGTTCCGCCCACCTCCCGGGCCTCCCGCCATGCCACCGCCCACCTCGTGGGGCTCCCGCCATGGCTCCACCCACTTCCCCGGGCTCCCGCCATGGCTCCACCCACCTCGCGGGGCTCCCGCCATAGCCCCGCCCACCTCACGGGGCTCCCGCCATGGCTCCGCCCACCTCGCCTGCCTTGACCACAGAGCTGCCGTCGTCTGCTGACCACAGAGCCTCCTTCCTGCGCTGACCACAGAGCCTCCTTCCTGCGCTGACCACAGACCCACCGTCCTCTGCTGACCACAGAGCCTCCTTCCTGCGCTGACCACTCTGCCTCCTTCCTGCGCTGACCACTCTGCCTCCTTCCTGCGCTGACCACTCTGCCTCCTTCCTGCGCTGACCACAGAGCCTCCTTCCTGCACTGACCACAGAGCCTCCTTCCTGCGCTGACCACAGACCCGCTGTCCTCTGCTGACCACAGAGCCTCCTTCCTGCGCTGACCACTCTCTCACCTTCCTGCGCTGACCACTCTGCCTCCTTCCTGCGCTGAACACAGAGCCGCCGTCCTCTGCTGACCACAGAGCCGCCGTCCTCTGCTGACCACATAGCCGCCGTCCTCTGCTGACCACATAGCCGCCGTCCTTTGCTGACCACAGAGCCTCCTTCCTGCGCTGACCACTCTCTCACCTTCCTGCGCTGACCACTCTGCCTCCTTCCTGCGCTGAACACAGAGCCGCCGTCCTCTGCTGACCACAGAGCCGCCGTCCTCTGCTGACCACATAGCCGCCGTCCTCTGCTGACCACAGAGCCTCCTTCCTGCGCTCACCACTCTGCCTCTTTCCTGCGCTGACCACTCTGCCTCCTTCCTGCGCTGACCCCAGAGCCGCCGTCCTCTGCTGACCACAGAGCCGCCGTCCTCTGCTGACCACAGAGCCGCCGTCCTCTGCTGACCACAGAGCCGCCATCCTCTGCTCACCACAGACCCGCCATCCTCTGCTGACCACAGAGCCGCCGTCCTCTGCTGACCACAGACCCGCCGTCCTCTGCTGACCACAGAGCCTCCTTCCTGCGCTGACCACAGAGCCTCCTTCCTGCGCTGACCACAGACCCGCCGTCCTCTGCTGACCACTGAGCCTCCATCCTGCGCTGACCATTCTGCCCCCATCCTGCGCTCAACACTCTGCCTCCATCTTGCGCTCAACACTCTGCCTCCATGCTGCACTAACCACTGAGCCACTGCGCAGTGCTAACCACTGAGCCAACGCACTGTGAAAACCACTGAGCCACTGCACTGTGCAAACCACTAAGCCTTCACACCGTGAAAAACACTGAGCCATCAAATACAGTGCTAACCACTGAGCCACCATATACACTGAAAACCACTGAGCCACCATATACACTGAAAACCACAAAGCCATCATACTGTGCTAACCACTGAGCCATCATACTGTACAAACCACTAAGCCTTCACACCGTGAAAACCGCTCAGCCATCAAATACACTGCTAACCACTGAGCCACCGTATACAGTGCTAACCACTGAGCCATCATACTCTGCAAACCACTAAGCCTTCACACCGTGAAAACCGCTCAGCCATCAAATACACTGCTAACCACTGAGCCACCGTATACAGTGCTAACCACTGAGCCACCATATACAGTGCCAACCACTGAGCCACCATATACACTGCTAACCACTGAGCCACCGTATACAGTGCTAACCACTGAGCCACCGTATACAGTGCTAACCACTGAGACACCGTATACAGTGCCAACCACTGAGCCACAGTATACAGTGCTAACCACTGAGCCACCATATACAGTGCCAACCACTGAGCCACCGTATACAGTGCCAACCACTGAGCCACCGTATACAGTGCTAACCACTGAGCCACCATACACAGTGCTAACCACTGAGCCACCATATACAGTGCTAACCACTGAGCCACCGTATACAGTGCTAACCACTGAGCCACCATATACAGTGCTAACCACTGAGCCACCGTATACAGTGCCAACCACTGAGCCACCATATACAGTGCTAACCACTGAGCCACCATATACAGTGCTAACCACTGAGCCACCTGTATGCACACAATTAATTTCACCGCACTCCCCTAACTATTAGTAAATAAACTATATATGGATTCTAGACTACCCGAATCTTTAGAATCGGCCCGCCATCTAGTATTATATAAACATCGAATATGAAATTAGAATTGCATTACTGCTAAAGAAACTATGTTAAAAATGTTACAAGTTGGCCAGTTCATGACAGCCCAATAGTTGTTTTTTTTTAGTTGACTAGCCATCTCAGCTTTCACCTGTTCACACATTCTTGGAGGTGCTCATCAGTTTTTTGATATTTGTAGTACACATCAGCCTGTCTAAACAGCCAAATGAACCACCAACTGGTAAATGTGTTACCAATCACACATTAGATGGTGAAAATTCACTTTTAGAAAAGATTTTTCTGTTATTCCAGTACTCAAGACAACAAAGAAACTTAGGAATGTTGTACTGATTATAAACAGGATTCTGTCTATTTGATAGCAACCTCTCAGACCATTCATGCCTGTACTAGACGTGGAAATTGCTTCCTGCTCCTTCTTAATCATGTCATCACTTATTGTCAGAAGGATTGCTTTTAAATTTACGCTCAAAATTAAAGATCATCTCTACTTCGAAACTGAAAATAAAGTGAGCAGGTTGCCAGGTCACCGCAGAGTCTAATGTCTTACCTTGTATCATATGACATTCCCAATAAAACATGTCAGCTGTTTACTCAATAAATACACAACAATTCAGACTAATTTAAAAAGTATCTGAAGATGGATCAGTCATACCATAAAAACCTAAATGTGTGTATGTCTTCCCCTTATTCCACTGAAACCCTAGTAAAAAAAAATATAGAACTTGATTGAAGGCAAATTTGGACTGACTCACCGGGCAACAGGGGATTTCCATGGTGAGCTCCTGTGCTGGAGTGAGCCCCTTACACCCCACTATGAGAAGTATTAGGTCCCATTACATTATATTCCCTATGTAAAGAGAAAAGCAGCATCTCATCATTCACTCAACAAACTACCAAGTGAATGAAGATGTGTGAATTAAGCTAATGTAATACTTTCATGTAGCTGAACAGTGGCCCCCAGTCAGTGTTACTGGTGAGCCTTTGGCGGCTCAGTCCGACACTGATTGAAGATATAGAGCAGAGGTCCCCAACTTATCTGACATTGAAAACCACATTCAGCTTTGAGAGAGGGTCGTTGGTCACATTCATCTCTCGCATCTCTCACAGTAGTGACACCCAGAGCCCCATTACACGTGTAATGACTGCCAAAGCTTTCCCCAGAAATCACAAAGGCAGTATACCAAGATCTAGGGGTTTTGACCTTAACCTCATTCAGATCTGTTCTTCTATGCGAGGCTACTCACAAAGTCACCATCTGGAGATCTGCCCTTCATAGCTGCTGCTAGACCTGATGCTTATGCACCAAGCTGGAATATAGCAGAGAGCCACACATCACAGGCCCGCAAGCCACATGTGGCTCCTAAGGAACAGATTGGGGACCCCTGGTGTGGAACAACAACAAGTTTTGTCAAAAGAACTATCCTCCTTGTCAACAAATAACACCAATAAGACAGAAGAATTTTTATCTTAGCTTTAATGGATTGCCATAGATAGTACACATATAGTACATGTATTGCCATACATAGATAGTCCATAATTCAAAATGTAAACTTCTTCTGCTTGAAAGGTTACAGGAAGACGATCACGTAAGAGCCAATAATTACATTGGAAGACAAGTACATACATGTACAGTTGTGGCCAAAAGTATTGACACCCCTGCAAGTCAGATAATACTCAGTTTCTTCCTGAAAATGATTGCAATCACAAATTCTTTGTTATTATTATCTTCATTTAATTTGTCTTCAATGGAAAAACACAAAAAGAATTGTCCCAAAGCCAAATTGGATGTAATTCCACACCAAACATAAAAAAGGGGGTGGACAAAAGTATTGGCACTGTTAGAAAAATCATGTGATGCTTCTCTAATTTGTGTAATTAACAGCACCTGTAATTTACCTGTGGCACCTAACAGGTGTTGGCAATAACTAAATCACACTTGCAGCCAGTTGACATGGATTAAAGTTGACTCAACCTCTGTCCTATGTCCTTGTGTGTACCACATTGAGCATGGAGAAAAGAAAGAAGACCAAAGAACTGTCTGAGGACTTGAGAAACCAAATTGTGAGGAAGCATGAGCAATCTCAAGGCTACAAGTCCATCTCCAAAGACCTGAATGTTCCTGTGTCTACCGTGCGCAGTGTCATCAAGAAGTTTAAAGCCCATGGCACTGTGGCTAACCTCCCTAGATGTGGACGGAAAAGAAAAATTGATGAGAGATTTCAACTCAAGATAGCGCGGATGGTGGATAAGGAAATTAATACAAAAACCTCCAAGTAGTACTGTATACAAGTCGGTCAGGGGGAACCCCCCATATAGACCCAAACACCTCCAAACTTCAACACTTAATTAACCACGAGAACAATTGGATTGCAGTGCAAATTAAAATTTTTTTTTATTTTTTTATGAAACAAGTGCACTGAGGGATCACCTCAGGTCAGGCAGAGTGGTAATCTGCACCTGCAAGATATTGTTTGTCATTTACTCAGCAATACATATTAAACAGAAAAATGCTGTATACTTTCAGTTTCAATACATAATACAGTGATCATTGCACTTCCCCGTAATAACAGCGAATTTCTATACAGTGCATAAAGTCAAAACCTCGCAGAGGTCAAGATACCCACAATAGTACATAGTACATAGTATGTGCCCATTGGCACTGTTCATATCTAAGACAGGGTGATGACATACAGGTAAACCAGAAAGCTGGGTCTCCCTCAGAGGTCATGGGTCTTCCAGCAGGACAATGACCCAAAACACACTTCAAAAAGCACTAGAAAATGGTTTGAGAGAAAGCACTGGAGACTTCTAAGGGGCCAGCAATGAGTCTAGACCTGAATCCCATAGAACACTGTGGAGAGATGTAAAAATGGCAGTTTGGAGAAGGCACCCTTCAAATATCAGGGACTGGTGCAGTTTGCCAAAGAAGAATGGTCTAAAATTCCAGCAGAGCATTGTATGAAACTCATTGATGGTTACCGGAAGCGGTTGATCGCAGTTATTTTGGCTAAAGGTTGTGTAACCAAGTATTAGGCTGAGAGTGTCAATACTTTTGTCTGGCCCATTTTTGGAGTTTTGTGTGAAATGATCAATGTTTTGCTTTTTGCTTCATTCTCTTTTGTGTTTTTTCATTTAAGACAAATTAATTGAAGATAATAATACCAAAGAATTGTGATTGCAATCATTTTCAGGAAGAAACTGAGTATTATCTGACAGAATTGCAGGGGTGTCAATACTTTTGGCGACAACTGTACATGTATGTCAAGATAACAGCCCGGAAGATCACCCAGCTATCCCACAGCTGACATCAAAATGTCAAGGAAAGCACTTCGCTGCCTCAATTGTCAGAACAATTATGCATTTGATAGACTAGTGATGGATGAGGCCGTGGCTGTTTCCAATGCCAGGTCAATTATTGGGAAAACTCACAGTGAGAGTATAGTATATACACATCTGATTCCAATGCATGGTACAACAGTGCCTTGTGAAAGTATTCTGGCCCTCTTGACTTTTTCAACCTTTTGTCACATTTCAGGCTTCAACGTAAGATATAAATTCAAATTTTTTTGTGAAGAATCAACAACAAGTGGGACACAATCGTGAAGTGGAACAAAATTTATTGGATATTTTAAACGTTTTTAACAAATAAAAAACTGATAAGTGGGGCGTGCAATATTATTCGGCCCCTTTACTTTCAGTACAGCAAACTCACTCTAGAAGTTCAGTGAGGATCTCTGAATGATCCAATGTTGTCCTAAATGACTGGTAATGATAAATAGAATCCACCTGTGTGTAATCAAGTCTCTGTATAAATTCACCTGCTCTGTGATAGTCTCAGGTTTCTGTTTCAAGTGCAGAGAGCATCATGAAGATCAAGGAACACACCAGGCAGGTACGAGATAATGTTGTGGTGAAGTTTAAAGCCGCATTTGGATACAATAAAGATTTCCCAAGATTTAAACATCTTAATGAGCACTGTGCAAGCGATCATATTGAAATGGAAGGAGTATCAGTCCACTGCAAATCTACCAAGACCTAGCTGTCCTTCTAAACTTTCATCTCGAACAAGAGAAATTGATCAGAGATGCAGCCAAAAGGCCCATGATCACTCTGGATGAACTGCAGAGATCTACAGCTGAGGTGGGAGAGTCTGTCCATAGACAACAATCAGTCGTACAATGCACAAATCTGGCCTTTATGGAAGATGGCAAGAAGAAAGACATTTTCAAAGATATCCATAAAAAGTCTTGTTTGAAGTTTGCCACAAGCCACTTGGGAACACCACACATGTGGAATAAGTACTCTGGTCAGATGAAACCAAAATAAACTTTTTGGCCACAATGCAAAATGAATGTTTGGCATAAAAGCAACGCAGCTCATCACCTTAAACATATCCCTGTAAAACATGGTGGAGGCAGCATCATGGTTTGGCCTGCTTTTCTTCGCAGAGACAGGGAAGATGGTTAAATTGATGGGAAGATGGATGGAGCCAAATACAGGACCATTCTGGAAGAAAACCTGTGGAGTTTGCAAAAGACCTGAGACTGGGACGGAGATTTATCTTCCAACAAGACAATTATCCCAAACATAAAGCAAAATCTACAATGGAATGGTTCAAAAATAAATGTATCCAGGTGTTAGAATGGCCAAGTCACAGTCCAGACCTGAATCCAATCGAGAATCTGTGGATAGAGCTGAAAACTGCTGTTCACAAACGCTCTCCATCCAACCTCACTGAGCTCCAGCTGTTTTGCAAGGAAGAATGGGCAAGAATTTAAATATCTCCAGTTTCTGTGCAAAACTGATAGATACATACCCCAAGCGACTTGCAGCTGTAATCGCAGCAAAAGGTGGTGCTACAAAGTATTAACTCAACTAAATTAACTAATATTGCAAGTTCCCCTTTTCAAATTTTGTATTTGTTAAAAAAGTTTAAAATATCCAATAAATTTTGTCCACTTCATGATTGTGTCCCACTTGTTGTTGACTCTTCACAAAAAAATTAGAATTTATATCTTTATGTTTGAAGCCTGAAATGTGGGAAAAGGTTGAAAAGTTCAAGGGGGCCGAATACTTTCAAAGGCACTGTATATATATCTCGCTACTATCACTGCCAAGCTAACAATAAAAAAGAAAACTACTAACTGTCACCACCCAAACATTGGAAATCTGATGTCACAAAAAGCAGGAGCAGAAGAGGAGGGCAGACCCAGAAAAAGAGGAGGCAGCAACAGACACATAGAGGGGGCGGAACACATAAGGAGGAGGAAGGGAGGACTGTGCCAGCGGAGAGGACCTCTTAATTAGACCCGACCCATGGGACCTCTTAACTGTAGAGTCTGCAAAAGTGTTTTTTTTGGGGGTACAGGGGAACTAGAGCCTTAGTACACAGGTTCCCTGAATGCAGCAGACACGCTGCATTCAGTGGTGCGTACTTTTAAGCACCAGGGAGGTGACAGGTCCTCTTTAATTAACTTAATTAATTTGTTTTATGTATCTCTACTAATCTTCCAATATGTTTTTAGTTATGTGGCTTTTGGACCAGCACAGGTGGGAATTTTGAACTACTATTTAAAAATGACTTTTCAATATATTTTTCATGTTGAAATGGACACACAATGTAATAGTGGCTACAGGATAGAATATAATGTGTGTTTTTTATTTTTCAATTTCGCCTGTGATATAGCAGATTTTATCCCTGAGAGCATGTATTTCTTTTGTATGACTTGCCCAATCAAAAGCAGGCAGCAACACTTAGGAGAAAAAGAATATGCCCCCACCATAGTTTAGAACAGGTTTACTATTAAGGCTGAAGGCACACTGTCATGCAACAAACAAATTGATGAATGACAGTGATGTGAGTGTAATGCGTGATTTGTGTGAGTGTGGTGCGAGTGTGGTGCGTGTGGGTGAGTGTGCATGGCTGTATACATGTGAGTGTGCTGTGAGTGTGCTGCGTCAGAGCGTGTGTGGTGCGTGTGATGCTGTCTGCGGACCTGAAGCAAACTTCAGGACCCCGGACAGCATTTACCGTGAATTTAAACTCCGCAACTGTGAAAGCTGCGGAGTTTGAATTTGCCGGTTTCCCAGTACAGTAACAAATCATCATTGCAATGCTGTGACAGCAGGGTGCAAGATGATTATTAAAAACACAGCTGCTGTGCCAATTTTTAAATTACTGGGGTTTAGCAGCATATTAACCCCATATGCAGCCTCTGTGCGGCATGTCAGCACAGAGGCTGCAGATCGGCTAATAATTCGGTGTCCGCAGGGTTAACCCGCTGTTTGTGTGGTAGCCAGCATGTGTCCAGGGAGTGTCCACACTCCCTGGACACTTGCTGACATCACACCATGGCTGTGTAGGGGTTAATAGATTGTTTAATTCAAAGCCGGCAATTGTCGGGAATAATTAATTTACTGAAAATGCCGACCGGCTTCTGAAATGTGGAGCTGTTTGAGGTACCGATTGTAAAAGATGAGTGCTGATCGCAATCTGAACAGCTTTCAGCACTCATTTACAAGTTTACAGATTATATACTGGTAGCAAAAATCTTATCTTTCTTGAAGAGAGAAATTATGTATACTTTTTTTTTCAGCCCATATCATTCGCCAATAACATTGCAGACCAGTATGAATAATATACGGTAGCTTTGCTATCATTTCTCATTGTTAAAAAGGCCTCTACAAAGCTGTAGAAATCCATTTACATCTACATATGCCACAATTTGGAACATGAGCTTTTAAAGTTCTCATTGTTAAACAGGCCTCTAGAAAGCTGTAGAAATCCATTTACATCTACATATGCCACAATTTGGAACATGAGCTTTTAAAGTGAACTTGTCACTAGTTACGATGTAAAGTGGACCCACCACTAGTAAGCCCTTATATTCTAGTGCATCTCAATTAATTATAATATCATCAAAAAGTTAATTTATTTCAGTAATTTAATACAAAAGGTGAAGTGTATATATTATATAGAGTCATTACAGAGTGATCTATTTTAAGTGTTTTATTCTGTTAATGTTGATGATTATAGGTTTACAGTCAATGAAAACCCAAAGGTCATTATTTCAGAAAATTAAATTAGGAGGATAAAGGGACGTATTCCACGAGACATTAAATGATGAATATAATATTGATTTATTAGTCAACGTGTTTCAGAACACGTCCCTGAAACGCCCTGAAACATGGAAAAATCACATTGATTTTTGATGATATTCTAATTCATTGAGATGCACTAGTATATCATTCTAGAATACTGTATATAAGTCCCAGGTCAATCTATATAACATAAAAAAGAGCTTTTATTATACTGACCTTCAGGGTGGTCCCGTCTGATGGGTCAATGGGTGACGCTAGTCTTGACTTGGTGCCTACTCTCTTCTTGGATTGCCATCCTTCTTCCCTGGTTTGCGTAGATGATGCATCCTACATCATCCAGTTTCCTTTATTATGCTCTTGCGATGTGTATTTCTCCTCTGTCCATCCAAGTGTAGAACAAAGTATTGTAATGCACATGTGCAGGGGTTCTTTACCTTTCCCCGTGTCTGTGCATTACAGTTATTTGAACTGCCTTCAGCAGAGCAGAAAGAAGTGTGTGTGCAGGAACGCAATGGAGAATAGTGCATGGATGACATTGGACGTGAAAGCAGAGAGGAGGCGCCGGATCAAGACCAGCGACGCTCATCGGACCAGACCGCCCCATAGATGAGTATAACAAAAGGTCTTTTATGCTGTACAGATTGGGATGGAGACCTATATACATATTTCTAGAATTTTATATATAAGGCTTTCTTGTGGTGGCCACTTTTTATATTAGAAAAGCTTTAAACAGGTTCCCTTTAAATAAGGGATGAAACTAAAATGTAATCTTACTTTCCTGTACCAAAATATAAATGCATTACAGATAAAGATATGAGATTGACGGATAACACAGTAGATCGATAGATGAAGAATGGTGGCGTCTGATGTTAGTGTGAGCATTAATTGTACATTAGTCCTTTTACTTCCTTCTTAAGTGCCATAGCAGAGAGCCTTTTAATGGATTCCTGCTAATTGGGTTTAGTCCGAATAAAGAGTTTATCAAGTATACTACTCATCATCTACACTTGAAAGGTGTTTACTGACCTGGCTGTTCTTGATTCATAAATAATCATTATATCGGCTTACTCCATGTGCTGTGAAATTGAAGTCATTACAATGAGAAAATTGAAAACTTCAAAACTGCTCATTAAGGGATCGTCAATATCTCCCAATCAGTAAAAATAGTAAATAAATAATGATTTACGGAGGTAACGGACCATTCGATGATTATGGGCTTCTGGTCCACATGGAAATGAATGTCAAGTGAAGTTTAACCCCTCAACGATATTGAATAGCAATAAGGATCATTAAGGAAAGTTTCTTCGGGGAGAGGTTAATTGCCTGGAAATGTTTTGACCAACGCTTCTACGATGAGAAAATGTCAATGTGAGTGTAGATCCCGAGGGAGGGCTGACACATTTCTGAAACTATGGCACTCCAAGACCTCATCTATCATCTAGACATTACCACGTTACCTAACAACATACAGAATTATCAATATTAAAACGGTAACGCCATCCTGTGTGAAGTCAGTCCCTGGAGTCTTGTTTACCACCAATGAGTTTACGGATAAAATATACCTTAAAAAGTAATTTAGAGACTAAAAATATTTGGTATCTGAAGAACCCTGTTTACTGCCGGCTGAATTATGTAGAGGCAATTTGCAGAAACACATTGCTACCAGGTTGTGCATTCATCTCTGTAATAATATTCCAGACCATTGCTTGTCCTCCATCCTCAGACGCCTTCTGCAAGCAAGTAAATGACTGCAGAGGAGAAGGACGGGGAAATCTTTCTTGGTAAACCTAAAAAAGTTTTACTAAGCAAAAAACATATTCTTATATAGTTTTTGGAATCTATTTTAATTTACTGATTGCAGATTGTTTTCTTTTATTCTAATTTTCCGTCCAAGGTTATGGGAGTGTCCATTTCGCATTAACTGAATTTAAAGGCATGTGTCAACAAGTTTTTGCTAACACATCTGAGTGTAGCATAATGTAGGGGCAGATACCCTGATTCCAGCAATGTGGCCTTACTGGGATGTGTGCTCAAGTTTTGATAAAATCACTGTTTTCTGTGCTGCATATCTACCAGCTCTCTATAACCCTACCCACATTACTGATTAACAGTGTGCACTCTGCATAGGCAGAAAGCTGCCCTTCAGTGGTGGGGGCAGGGTTATATAGAGCTCATGGATATGGAGGACTACAAGACAGGAGGTTTACTAGTCTTTTATTCATAATCTTCAGATAAAACTACAGCAAGCAATCCAGTAAATGACATATTGCTGGAATCAGGGTCACTGTCCCTACATCAGATCTCAGATTTGGTAGCAAAAACTTGGTGACAGATTTCCTTTCACAACATTAAATCTTACACATGTCTTACAGCAGCAGTGTGGCTATAGGACTATTTTGACTAGATATGTTCATTTAATTCTGTGGGACAAGTATTTACTCATTTTCTATGACCTGTGCAGATGTCATTGTGCAGGGAGGGAGAGAAGGTGAGCTGTGCCCATCACCTATTGCTAATTGTAAATCTGTGTTTTCTATATACTAGTTTTAGAGTTTATTATAATCTGCCTGTGATGATAATACAATGACTACTCAAAGTGTTTTCTAAAGAGCAGGCAAATGTTAGGTTAAATAACCGGATGTGAAAACTAAATGATTTCAGGATGTAAAGAAAAATTCTGGAAATTAAGATTACCATGAAAACTTAATTTAAACAGTTAAGGCCACATTATATGTAGCGATGTTCCAGCGATCCCACCAACAATCCACCTGGCCAGGATCGCTGGAACATAGCTTTGTGGTCGCTGGTGAGCTGGTAAACAGGCAGATCTCCTCAGCGACCCCTGTAACAACCTCGACATCATGGAAAAGAATATAAACTATTCTTTTCCATGATGTCGAGGTCCCCCTACTGTATTCTGATAGGCTGGGGTAAGCGGGAGAACGCTGGTAACCAGGGTACACATCGGGTTACTAAGCACAGTGTGTTGTGCTTAGTAACCCGATGTGTACCCTGGTTACCAGCGCACTGTGCTTAGTAACCCGATGTGTACCCTTGTAACCAGGGTAATACATCAGGTTAGAGGGGGGCGCACACATGCCGATGTATGCTGCCCACCGGGAGACTGACGACCAAAAAATGGTCCTGGCCATTCCGCAGTGATCAGCGAGTTCATCACTGGTTGCTGCGGCATGTCACATGCAGGGACATCGCTAGCGAAAGGTCGCTGCAACGTCACAAAACCTATGACGTTGCAGCGACATCGCTACCGATGTCACTGCGTGTAGCCCGGCCTTTAGTGTGGTCTGATAACACATCATTGCTTTTTAGGTGTTTCGCGCTATCAGACAACTATGATTTCTCACTTATCTTAAATATCCGTCTACTGGAATCCAAAGTAAAATGATACGAAGAGGCTATGTACTTTACAAAAGCAGAGATAGGATGATAATAAATTATACATAAGCAAAGATAAAAAAAAATATTCAGGTAACTATTACACATACACAGATGTAGCAAGCACTGACAAAAATATTAGTAAGGTAAGTGCCCATGATCAGGAAAAGCTGCGTCATCCTGCGGAGACCCTGAATGGGAGAATGCGCTATCCATGCCCACGATCGGGATAAATTGACATGTGATTCGGAAAGCCATGCCACATGTGCCACATGTCACTTTAAAAAAAAACACAGTGAGCAGGGTTTCTATAAATTCCATCCACTGTACTTGTACTGTACAAAGCAACTTTTTAGATGCAGTGAAAACACACTGCGTCCAAGTTGCTGTGAACACTGATCATGGACATGTACCCTAATAATAATAATAATAATAATAATCTTTATTTATATAGCACCAACATATTCTGCAGAGCTTTACAATTCAGAGGTTCATATACAAACAGTCATAAGTAACAGTTATCAAAGAATACAATAATTACCGTATATACTCGTGTATAAGCCGACCCGTGTATAAGCCGACCCCCTACTTTTGCCCCCAAAACCTGGGAAAACCTATTGACTCGTGTATAAGCCGAGGGTGGACCCCAGCACAGGCATACAGCCCCCAGCAGTGTGGTATACAGCAGCCTCCCCAGTGATATATACAGGCCCCAGCAGTGTTACAGCAGCAGCCCCAGTGGTATATACAGCAGCAGCCCCAGTGCTATATACAGAAGCAGCCCCAGAGGTATATACAGCAGCAGCCTCAGAGGTATATACAGCAGCAGCCCCAGAGGTATATATAGCAGCAACCCCAGAGGTATATATAGCAGCAGCCTCAGAGGTATATATAGCAGCAGCCTCAGAGGTATATACAGCAGCAGCCCAGAGGTACCGGTATATATAGCAGCAGCCCCAGAGGTATATATAGCAGCAACCCCAGAGGTATATATAGCAGCAGACCCAGATGTATATATAGCAGCAGCCCCAGAGGTATATATAGCAGCAGCCCCAGAGGTATATACAGCAGCAGGCCCAGAGGTATATACAGCAGCAGCCCCAGAGGTATATACAGCAGCAGCCCCAGAGGTATATACAGCAGCAGCCCCAGAGGTACCGGTATATATAGCAGCAGCCCCAGAGGTATACAGCAGCAGCCCGCCCGCCACCCCCAGAAGAAGCCGGATGAAGCCGGAGGAGCGCGATGCAGAGCGGGGACGGCGGCGACGGGACAGTGATAAGTATAATGATCTTACTTTACAGGTTTTCGGCAGCAAGGGGGGGCCCTGGATACTGATGGGGGGGCGCCTGTATACTGATGGGGGTGGCAGGCGGGCGGCCTGCCGTATGACTCCCGTTAGTGATGGGCGAATCCTAAATTACTCGGAATCGCTTGACTCTAGCGAGTCCGAGCCCGGGACTCGCTACTCGTTGCGAGTCTAGCGAGTCCAATGTTAATGAATGGGGAAGCGAGTAATAGCGAGTAGTGTGAGATTTACAAATCGCAGATGTGTCTCGGAAGCTTCAGCCTGAAGCAATCCTAGTTTTGTCATTTATTTGCATTGGACTCGTTTACTTTGCAACTGTAATCGCTGGGAAACTCGCACAGATAAGAGTCCTGTCTGCTCAGTGTGCTGGCTGACACAGCTCTAGGGTCCTAGAGCCTGCCTGCTGCCTGATGTAGCAGTGCTGAGATTGTTCTCAGTCTGCTCATTCCCTGTGCATAGACATCTATATCTATGCACAGGGATGAGCAGAGAGGACATCGCGTTTTGGACTGCGTCGGACGGAAGAGGATTTTTTTAATTAAAGATGGAGTCTCTAATGGCATTTTTTTTTATTTCTAATAAAAATTTTTCTCTGTGTTGTGTTTTTTTTAAAACAATTTAATAGAAATTCATGGCGGTCATGTCTAATATTGGCGTGACCGCCATAAATTTCGGGCTTAGGGCCAGCTGATAATACAAAGCTGGCCCTAACCTCTTTATTACCAGCGTGCCACCGCCACCAGGGCCGCTGGAAGAGCGGGGTTCAGCGCCAGAGGATGGCGCTTCAATGAACGCGCCATCTTCTGGGGCGGCTGCGGGCTGCAATTTGCAGCGGGGGGTGCCCAGAAAGCTTGGGCATCCCTGCGCTGCGGATTCCAGCCCCCAGCTGCTTAGCTGTACCTGGCTAGAAATAGAAATTGCGCGGAGCCCCACGCATTTTTTTAAAATTATTTCATGAAATTCTGAGATTCTGACTCTGAGACTCTGAGATTCTGACTCTGACTCTCTGAGATTCTGACTCTGACTCTCTGAGATTCTGACTCTGACTCTCTGAGATTCTGACTCTGACTCTCTGAGATTCTGACTCTGACTCTCTGAGATTCTGACTCTGACTCTCTGAGATTCTGACTCTGACTCTGACTCTCTGAGATTCTGACTCTGACTCTGACTCTCTGAGACTCTGAGATTCTGACTCTGACTCTCTGAGACTCTGAGACTCTGAGATTCTGAGACTCTGAGATTCTGACTCTGACTCTCTGAGATTCTGACTCTAACTCTCTGAGATTCTGACTCTGACTCTCTGAGATTCTGACTCTGACTCTGACTCTCTGAGACTCTGAGATTCTGACTCTGACTCTCTGAGACTCTGAGACTCTGAGATTCTGAGACTCTGAGATTCTGACTCTGACTCTCTGAGATTCTGACTCTGACTCTCTGAGATTCTGACTCTGACTCTGACTCTCTGAGACTCTGAGATTCTGACTCTGACTCTCTGAGACTCTGAGACTCTGAGATTCTGAGACTCTGAGATTCTGACTCTGACTCTCTGAGACTCTGAGATTCTGACTCTGACTCTCTGAGACTCTGAGATTCTGAGACTTTGAGATTCTGACTCTGACTCTCTGAGACTCTGAGATTCTGAGACTTTGAGATTCTGACTCTGACTCTCTGAGATTCTGACTCTGACTCTCTGAGATTCTGACTCTGACTCTCTGAGATTCTGAGATTCTGACTCTGACTCTCTGAGACTCTGAGATTCTGAGACTTTGAGATTCTGACTCTGACTCTCTGAGATTCTGACTCTGACTCTCTGAGATTCTGACTCTGACTCTGAGATTCTGAGATTCTGAGACTCTGAGATTCCGACTCTGACTCTCTGAGATTCTGACTCTGACTCTCTGAGATTCTGAGACTCTGAGATTCTGACTCTGACTCTCTGAGATTCTGACTCTGACTCTCTGAGATTCTGACTCTGACTCTCTGAGATTCTGACTCTGACTCTCTGAGACTCAGATTCTGACTCTGACTCTCTGAGACTCTGTGATTCTGAGACTTTGAGATTCTGACTCTGACTCTCTGAGATTCTGACTCTGACTCTCTGAGATTCTGACTCTGACTCTCTGAGATTCTGACTCTGACTCTCTGAGACTCTGAGATTCTGAGACTTTGAGATTCTGACTCTGACTCTGAGATTCTGACTCTGACTATCTGAGATTCTGACTCTGACTCTCTGAGATTCTGACTCTGACTCTCTGAGATTCTGACTCTGACTCTGAGACTCTGAGATTCTGACTCTGACTCTCTGAGGTTCTGACTCTGACTCTGAGACTCTGAGATTCTGAGACTCTGAGATTCTGAGATTCTGAGATTCTGACTCTGACTCTCTGAGATTCTGACTCTGACTCTCTGAGATTCTGACTCTGACTCTCTGAGATTCTGACTCTGACTCTGAGACTCTGAGATTCTGAGACTCTGAGATTCTGAGATTCTGATTCTGACTCTCTGAGATTCTGACTTTGACTCTCTGAGATTCTGACTCTGACTCTCTGAGATTCTGACTCTGAGACTGAGATTCTGACTCTGACACTCTGAGATTCTGACTCTGACTCTCTGAGATTCTGACTCTCTGAGATTCTGACTGACTCTCTGAGATTCTGACTCTGACTCTCTGAGATTCTGACTCTGACTCTGAGACTCTGAGATTCTGAGACTCTGAGATTCTGAGATTCTGACTCTGACTCTCTGAGACTCTGAGATTCTGACTCTGACACTCTGAGATTCTGACTCTGACTCTCTGAGACTCTGAGACTCTGAGATTCTGACTCTGACTCTCTGAGATTCTGACTCTGACTCTCTGAGATTCTGACTCTGACTCTCTGAGATTCTGACTTTGACTCTGAGACTCTGAGATTCTGAGACTCTGAGATTCTGAGATTCTGACTCTGACTCTCTGAGATTCTGACTCTGACTCTCTGAGATTCTGACTCTGACTCTCTGAGATTCTGACTCTGACTCTCTGAGATTCTGACTCTGACTCTCTGAGATTCTGACTCTGAAACTCTGAGATTCTGAGACTCTGAGATTCTGACTCTGACTCTCTGAGACTCTGAGATTCTGACTCTGACTCTCTGAGACTCTGAGATTCTGACTCTCTGAGATTCTGACTCTGACTCTCTGAGATTCTGACTCTGACTCTCTGAGATTCTGACTCTGAGACTCTGAGATTCTGACTCTGACTCTGAGACTCTGAGATTCTGAGACTCTGAGATTCTGACTCTGACTCTGACTCTCTGAGACTCTGAGATTCTGAGACTCTGAGATTCTGAGATTCTGACTCTGACTCTCTGAGATTCTGACTCTGACTCTGAGATTCTGAATCTTACTCTCTGAGATTCTGACTCTCTGAGATGCTGACTCTGACTCTGAGACTCTGAGATTCTGACTCTGACTCTCTGAGATTCTGACTCTGACTCTCTGAGATTCTAACTCTGAGTCTCTGAGATTCTGACTCTCTCTGAGATTCTGACTCTGAGACTCTGAGATTCTGACTCTGACTCTGAGACTCTGAGATTCTGACTCTGACTCTCGGAGATTCTGACTCTGACTCTCTGAGATTCTGACTCTGACTCTCTGTGATTCTGACTCTGACTCTCTGAGATTCTGACTCTGACTCTCTGAGATTCTGACTCTCTGAGATTCTGACTCTGACTCTCTGAGATTCTGACTCTGACTCTCTGAGATTCTGATTCTGACTCTCTGAGATTCTGACTCTGAGGCTCTGACTCTGAGACTCTGAAATTCATGAAATAATAAAAAAAAAATGCGTGGGGCTCCGCGCAATTTCTATGTCTAGCCAGGTACAGCTAAGCAGCTGGGGGCTGGAATCCGCAGCGCAGGGATGCCCAAGCTTTCTGGGCACCCCCCGCTGCAAATTGCAGCCCGCAGCCGCCCCAGAAGATGGTGCGTTCATTGAAGCGCCATCCTTTGGCGCTGAACCCCGCTCTTCCAGCGGCCCTGGTGGCGGTGGCACGCTGGGTAATAAAGGGGTTAATACCAGCTTTGTTATACAAGCTGGTATTAAGCCCGAGATTCTTAATGTCAGGCCAAGTTTGACCCAGCCACTAAGAATCTCCAATAAAGGGTTAAAAAAACACAGAGAAAATTTTTTATTTGAAATAAAAAAAAAAGCCATTAGGGACTCCATCTTTAATTAAAAAAATTCTCTTCCGTCCGACGTAGTCCAAAACGCGATATAGATGTCTATGCACAGGGAATGAGCAGACTGAGAACAATCTCAGCACTGCTACATCATCTCTGTGAGCAGGCGGGCTCTAGGACCCTGGAGCTGCACAGAGAAGACAGCTGGACTCGGCTCGCAATGTAACAGCAGTTATTTGCGAGTTTCCCTGCTATCACTGGCACAGTAGCCGAGTCTAATGCAAACAATGGCAATCCTAGTTTTGTCAGCGTTTGCCAATGGTTTGTATTGGACTCGTGCGAGTAAACGCTGGGAAACTCGCCGAGTACCGAGTCCTGCGAGTCCCTTACTACTCGCCGAGTAACGAGTCCTAGCGAGTAGATTCGCCCATCCCTAACTCCCGTATAAGCCGAGGGGGGGACTTTTCAGCCCAATTTTTGGGCTGAAAAACCTCGGCTTATACGCGAGTATATACGGTAAAGCAAAATAATAACAGGCCTGCTCATAAGAGCTTACAATGTACAATGGGGTGGGGGTTACACAAAGTACAGGGGCTTATTTACAATGATGGTCCAGCCATTTGAGGAAATGGGAAATAGATAAGAGCTGCATGCATGGCCACCAGCTATTCTTTGAAATGTTTATGGGTCTGGTGGAGTGAATAGGCTATCTCTAAAGTATTTCACTGGCAATTTGCTGGTTGCAGTGAAATCATGGACACATTGTTCTATTTTGTTGCTGTGTACAAATGGAACAATGTGTCCATGATTTCACTGCAAACAGCAAATTGCCAGTGAAATTGCCTAGCAATATTGCCGCATGTGACGGTACCTTTAATGACCCTAAGGTAACTATCACACAAACACTAAGCACTAAGGGCGGCTTCACACTGCGGCGTGATCCGGTCCGGGGCTGTCCGGGATGACCCTGACAGCCGCAGACTGGATCAGCACACAGGACTGGAGGGCTAATTTGACCTCTGGTCCGGTGTGCAGCTCACACAGCTGCAGCCGCTGATAGATAGGTCAGGACCGTGGCGCCCGCGGTCCTGACCTATCAGCAGCGGGAGCTGCGTGCGGCTGCACACCAGACCGGAGGGCAAATTAGCCCTCCAATCCTGTGTGCTGATCCAGTCCGCGGCTGTCAGGGTCATCCCGGACAGCCCCGGACTGGATCACGCCGCAGTGTGAAACCGGCCTAAGCACTAAGTACTAAGGCTGGTTTCACACTTGCGCTCCCCACCGCTGCGTATTGCGTCAGGGAAGCGCAAGTTGAGCGCAGACACCGCGTGCCCCTATGTTTATCATGGGGACGCACGGTGATGCGCTCAGCTGTGCATGACCGTGCGCACTGATAGACTTCAGTATGTGATTTGTACGCATACGGATGCTTGCGTAGAAATCTCACATTCTCATCTGCACCCTGAATGTGACATGCAACTTTGCACTGAAACGCTATGCAATGAATGCTCCACTCCATTAACTCTCTATGAGATGGCTGGAGACAGCTCTTCGATGTACTAGGTTATCTGGAGCATTACCATAGAGGTTGATTGAAGCAGAGTTGCGCTGGTTGACCTCTTCTCCATTCAAACAAGGTTTTTCCAAATCCGTTTCTTGGGATTAGTGGGTTCCCTGCATTTGGATATAGGATATCTTCATTGTAATATCTATTGAAAGGGAATTACTACTTGACTTGGTACAACCCCTTTAAAGCTCTATTTGTTTTGTACTTCTGATACAATTACATATGTAGTTGACTATTTATTTTCTTCCTATATTAAGTAATAAAAAAGTTATAACTTTGGGGCTTTAATTCCAACTAGAACACTAATGTGAGTATACGACAGTGCAAAATCCAATAAGTAAATTACTGCTAGGCATCAATATGCAGAGCATCCCAACCCAAAGTAATATTATATACATGCGCCTTCAAATCATGAATTATGATAAACATGCTGGGAATATGCTGCCTAATATCCAAATCCGTGACCTAAATAATTCCATTGTAATGTGCAAAAAAAGTAAATTATCTCAGTAAAGAATTTCTTTGAAATGTGTAGCTATTTTATATTGGCATGACAAAGAGTGCTGTATCACCCTTCAATAAACGGTATGTCTAAACGTGATATAAATATGATGCTTCACATATGACAGCCTGTAAGGGTGTCAAGGTTAACTTTCTTCCTCCTTTTAAGACTGTGGTAAATAAGTGTATGAGGTTAATATGTATACGGTATTCATTTGTGTGTGGCCATCTAGTGGCCGGGAATAGACAGCTGCCTGGTCTCCCGCTTACAATGGAAGTTATTAATAATTGTTGATATTCCTTAGGGGTGAGGCTTAGTCAATAAAAAGGGTTTGTGATAGTGAAGAGCAGGGGAGTCTCAAGAAAAAGCAGAAAGACTAGAACTGGAATGGAACTTCTGTCCTATTAAAGTTCGACTGGACAATTTAGGCCAGCCCAGGAGTTTTGCCCAGGATATTGGCACTAAACCATCTGTGTGTGCATTCCCCTTGGTACTAGTACTTGTTCCCTGCCTCTGGCAAAACCTTGGACAGCGACTGCTTCCTCCGGGGCCGATTCAGAGGACTTTGGCCTTGACTTTGAAAAACAGGTCAAAACGGTGCAGGCAGTAAAAAACTTTTCTGGTAGAGGCAATTCCCCGTAGGTGGGATAGTGCCTGAGCTACGGAAGACCACATTAATTCACGGAAGGCACCTGTGGCACTGAAGTACAGGAAGCTGGAGGCAACGGGACAAGTCAAAGTGTGTTATTGTAAATACTAACCACAAAGCAACATTCAAGATCTGCCCGTGTTTCACGAAACAGTGTAAATAAATCTTCGTTGACAACATTATCAGACTCTATATGTGCTTTGGCCCTCACTGAAGGCAACCCTGAAATGAATGGTTGCATTGAGGAGCCAGCAGGGGCTGACTCAGAGAAGCTGGGGCTGCTCTGTGGCTTTAACCCTCCCTCGCCTTCAACTACTGGGGCCCCGAGCAGCCGGCACCTGAACAAGCCCACCACTCATTTTACATGTTTTCCATTAACATATCTAATAAGCCACAAATGAACACAGAACACTTTGATTGGAAAGTCCACGATATAGGAACATGTAATAAAATAAGAGACCATAAATAAATTCGGTCATACTGATGGGAAAATTCTCCATTTGCAAAATTAAAAATATATATAATGTGGATTTACTCTCAGACATCATGAATTTATCTGCACTTTCAGGAAAAAAACAGAAGTCATTTATTACAAGAGAAAAGCCATAATAACAAATTACTTCAAGTAGTGTAATAATCACCAACAATTAAATCCTGTGAATTCACCTTTACTTAATTTCATTAAAACTTTATACATTATATTTGGCTTATTTAAGTCATTACAATCGTCAACGTGATTTTCAGATCAACTTAGCTTGAAAAACTGTTTTCAGTCAACCTTCTAGAAAAACACCTCATTATTAATAAATATACATATAAAATATATGTTGTATATTTTAGAGAGAAATATGTATATACACTACCATTCAAAAGTTTGGGGTCACCCAGACAATTTAGTGTTTTCCATGAAAACTCATACCAGTATTTTTATTTATCAAATGTGTTGCAAAATGAATAGAAAATACAGTCCAGACATTGACAAGGTTAGAAATAATGATTTTTATTTGAAATAATAATTTTCTCCTTCAAACTTTGCTTTTGTCAAAGAATGTTCCATTGCAGCAATTACAGCATTCGCAGACTTTTGGTGGGTACTATTTAATGAAGCTGCCAGATAAGGAGCTGTGAGGTGTCGATCTCAAATTAGAGACTCTAATGTACTTATTGCTCAGTTGTGCAGCGGGACCTCCCACTTCTCTTTCTACTCTGGTTAGATCCTGTTTGTGCTCTCTTCTGAAGGGAGTAGAACACACCGTTGTAGGAAATCTTCAGTTTCTTGGCAACTTCTTGCATGGAATAGCCTTCATTTCTAAGAACAAGAATAGACTGTCAAGTTTCACATGAAAGTTCTCTTTTTCTGGCCATTTTCAGAGTTTCATAGAACAAACAAATGTAATGCTCCAGATTCTCAACTCGCTCAAAGGAAGATCAATTTTGTAGCTTCTCTAATCAGCCAAACCGTTTTCAGCTGTGCAAATATACTTGTGCAAGGGTTTTCTAAACATCCATAAGCCTTCTTACACAGTTAGCAAACAAAATGTACAATTAAAACACTGGTGTGGAGGTTGCTGGAAATGGGCCTCTATACACTCATGTAGATATTGCATTAAAAACCAAATGTTTGCATCTAAAATAGTCATTTACCACATTAACAATGTATAGAGTGTATTTCTAATTCATTTAATGATAGCGTCATTGAAAAAAAATATATATATATCTCCTTCCTGTTTGTGTTACAAGGATGAAAAGCGGTCTTTGTGGGAGCGCTCAAATGACAGGCATCTAAACGGATTTCATTAACAGGCAACTTTATTTTCCCTTAGCTCCACAACATGTTTCAACTGTGCTCTGACAGTCTTCCTCAGGCGGTTTCCTTCCTGTTTGTGGCACATTAGTATATGGGAGGGGGAAAACTTTTTAGAAGTTGACCATTTTGGATCCAACTTTATTTTTTCAATGGGAAGAGGGTCATGTGACACATCAAACTTATTGATAATTTCATATGAAAACAATGGTGTGCTTGGTTTTAACAAAAGTCTTTTCGTTCATGAGTTATTGTCAAGTTTCTCTTTGTTTACAGCCATGGAATTAATGGTGCTATATAAATTAATAATAATAATTGAAATGTTGCAGAGGTTAACACGTGAGGAGCGGATAGGAATTGTGTTGATGTCTGGTAAATGCAGTACCCGGGTCTTTGCAGCAGATTTTAATGCAAGACACGCTACAAGACCACCTATCTCCCATGCTACAGTAAGCAAACTGCTTGGCAAATTTCATGAAAGAGGTTTAGTGTTGGATTTGCCAAAATGTGGACGCGAGAAAACTGTCACTAATGAAGAAACATCAGTGGCTGTCCTAGCTTCATTCAGCAAGAGCACACAGCATAGCACTTACCTCATGTCACTGGAGATTGGCATCAATTGAACATCCCTTCAGCGGATATTAGCTACTCACAAATGGCACCCTTACAAAAAATCCAGCTTCAAACATAAAGATATAAATTTTAATTTTTTTGTGAAGAATCTACAACTAGTGGGACATAATCATGAAGTGGAATGAAATTCATTGGATATTTTAAACTTTTTTAACAAATACAAAACTGAAAAGTGTAGTGTGCAATATTATTTGGCCTCCTTGAGTTAATACTTTGTAGCACCACCTTTTGCTGTGATTACAGCTGCAAGTCGCTTGGGGTATGTCTCTATCAGTTATGCACATCGAGAGACTGAAATTCCTACCCATTCTTACTTGCAAAATGGCTCAAGCTCAGTGAGGTTGGATGGAGAGCGTTTGTGAACAGCAGTTTTCAGCTCTTTCCACAGATTCTCGATTGGATTCAGGTCTGGACTTTGACTTGGCCATTCTAACACCTGGATACGTTTATTTTTGAACCATTCCATTGTAGATTTTGCTTTATGTTTGGGATCATTGTCTTGTTGGAAGATAAATCTCCGTCCCAGTCTTACGTCTTTTGTAGACTCCAACAGGTTTTCTTCCAAAATAGTCCTGTATTTGGCTCCGTCCATCTTCCCATCAATTTTAACCATCTTCCCTGTCCCTGCTGAAGAAAAGCAGGCCCAAACCATCGAGAGAGGCACATCAAGAGACTGAAATTCTTGCCCATTCTTCCTTTCAAAACAGCTAGGTCTCAGTGAGGTTGGATGGAGAGCGTTTGTGAACAGCAGTTTTCAGCTCTTTCCACAGCTTCTCGATTGGATTCAGATCTGGACTTTGACTTGGCCATTCTAACACCTGGATACGTTTATTTTTGAACCATTCCATTGTAGATTTTGCTTTATGTTTGGGATCATTGTCTTGTTGGAAGATAAATCTCCGTCCCAGTCTCAGGTTTTTTGCAGACTCCAACAGGTTTCCTTCTAGAATGGTATTTGGCTCCGTCCATCTTCCCAGCAATTTTAACTATCTTCCCTGTCCCTGCTGAAGAAAAGCAGGCCCAACCCATGATGCTGCCACCACCACCATTTTTGACAGTGGGGATGTGGTTTTGAGGGTGATGAGCTGTGTTGCTCTTATGCCAAACATATCGTTTTGAATTGTGGCCAAAAAGTTTGATTTTAGTTTCATCTGACCAGAGCACCTTATTCCACATGTTTGGTGTGTCTCCCAGGTGGCTTGTGGCAAACTTCAAATGAGACTTTTTATGGATATCTTTGAGAAATGGCTTTCTTCTTGCCACTCTTCCATATAGACCAAATTCGTGAAGTGTATGACTGTTTGTTGTCCTATGGACAGACTCTTCCACTTCACCTGTAGATTTCTGAAGTTCCTCCAGAGTGATCATGGGCCTTTTGGCTGCACCTCTGATGAATCTTCTCCTTGCTCGAAATGAAAGTTTAGAGGGATGGCCGAGTCTAAATCTGGCTTTAAACTTTGCCACAACAGTATCTCGGACCTGATTGATGGTATCTCGGACCTGCCTGATGTGTTCCTTGGTGTTCATGATGCTCTCTGCACTTGAAACAGAACCGTGAGACTATCACAGAGCAGGTGCATTTATACAGAGACTTGATTACACACAGGTGGATTCTATTTATCATTACCAGTCATTTAGGACAACATTGGATCATTCAGAAATCCTCACTGAACTTTTGGAGTGAGTTTACTGCATTGAAATTAAAGGGGCCGAATAATATTGCACGCCCCACTTTTCAGATTTTTATTTGTTAAAAAAGTTTAAAATATACAATAAATTTTGCTCCACTTCACGATTGTGTCCCACTTGTTGATTCTTCACAAAAAAAAAATAGAATTTATATCTTTATGTTTGAAGCCTGAAATGTGGCAAAAGGTTGAAAAGTTCAAGGGGGCCAAATACTTTCACAAGACACTGTATATCCAAAAAATATTGAGACAGCACTCCAAATCTCAAAATTCAAGTGGTTTTTATTGGTCTATACATTACCACAATGTTTCAGTCCTCTGACCTTTCTCAAGTGGTGTCACCAATAAAAAGTGGTGGACCAACAAAAACCTTTTGAGCTTTGAGATTTGGAGTGGTGCCTCAATATTTTTTGGATATACTGTGTATATTTATATATACACACACACACACACACATATATATAAGGTAATTGAATCAAACCTTTGCAAATCGGCTTTCAAGATGAATTTCATAAAATTCTCAGTATCCCATCACATATGAACATACACTGTGTTCCAAATTATTATGCAAATGTTCTTTTTCTCTGATTTTTCTAAATGGTTGGTGCAAATGATAGTCAGTGTAATAAAAGTCATCACCCGTTAGAGTATACATCAAATTTTATTGAAGAAATCTCCCTATGATAACAGTATAATTTTCAAAATTAAAAAACCTCTAAAAGCACTGTTCCAAATTATTACGCACAGTCGAGTTTGTAAACATTTGATATGTTTGAAAGAACTGAAAATGCTCATTTGTTGAATTTGCAGCATTAACAGGTCACATTCACTGAAATAAAAAGCTATTTAACTCCAAAACATCCTAACATGCCAAGTTACATGTTAACATAGGAACCCTTCTTTGATATCACCTTCACAATTCTAGCATCCATTGATATTGTGAGTTTCTGAGTGTTTCTGCTTGTATTTCTTTGGATGATGTCAGAATAGCCTCCCAGAGCTGCTGTTTTGATGTGAACTGCCTCCCACCCTCATAGATCTTTTGCTGATTATACTCCTAAGGTTCTCTATAGGGTTGAGGTCAGGGGAAGATGGTGGCCACACCATGAGTTTATCTCCTTTTATGCCCTAGCATCCAATGGCACAAAGGTATTCTTTGTAGCATGAGATGGTGCATTGACATGGATGAGGATGATTTTGCTCCTAAAGGCACGTTTTTGCTTTTTGTACCATGGAAGAAAGTTCTCAGTTGGAAACTCTATATACATTGAGAGGTCATTTTCACATATTCACGAAACCTTAAAGGGGCCTACCAGCTGTTTCCCAATGATTCCAGCCCAAAACATGCCTCCTCCACCTCCTTGCTGACGTCGCAGCCTTGTTGGGACATGGTGGCATCCACCAACCATCCACTACTCTATTCATCTGGACCATGAAGGGTTGCTGTGGCCTGTGTAATATTGTGGTACACCCAGTTTTCCTTTTATTGGGCTCACCTGTCAAACTAATTATCACCGATATCTGAGATTGATTTCAATGATCCAAAGAACCCTGAGACACAATACCATCAATGTGTTTCATTGAAAAAAAATAAATAAATAAAACCCTATTACACTTAAAACCAATTCGCATAATAATTTGGAACACAGTATATTGTGACAATTCACAATTTGACAAAGATTGCTTCACCCAGAGAGGGCTGCACATGCCGTCAGGCGCTGAACTGCAGGCTTCCCCATAATCCCTCACTGCTATTAAATTATACAACAAGCGCAGCTATATGGAGATAAGATGTGCTGCTCAACTGCTGGCCAATAGTTGAACATGTGTCAGTAGAAAATGAAGATGAGCTAAAGTTAAATACTGGTTTGCTTTATTCATGCATTTGAGTAAACCGTTTATAACCAAGGATGCATAGGTATGTCCTTGGTTGAGTCCTTCCCTTTAATGTGAGCTCACAAACTGAGCTCACATCATTCCCTGCACATGCTGGCTGATCTGATCTGCCATCATGTGCAATTAACAGATGTGGGTGAATCAGAGATCCCTGCTGCCTTCGGCGAACCCGTGATATGACAGCGAGGGGTCAGATGACTCCTGTTGCTATCATGACTCATTTCCCGTTAGCGGAGACTGAGCGGCGGTATTCACAGCAGATGATCATTTCTGCAATACAGAGGGTTGCTGAAGCATCTCTCTGTACTGCAGAAGCAATCGGACACTGCAGTGTTGAGGCGCACCAAAATAAAGTTAAAAGGAAAAAAGAAGTTTTTACAAATATGAGAAAAATAAAAACACAACCCCCCCTTTTGTCTTATTGAAAATAAAAGCTGAGATGTGTAGCTAACATCACCAATCCGATCAGCGATCTGATCAATGCTGTTAACCCTTTGGATGGCGCTGTCAATCACTGACAGTATGATCCAAAGCACCACGGCAGGGATTGCGCCGTTCTTTGCCAGTATCGTAGGTCCCATGATGCAATCATGGGAATTCTGCTGTTACCTTGACAGGCCGGGTCCTGTGAATCATTTCCTGCCGATGAGCCCTGAGCTCTGTCGCCAGCAGAAAGTGATGATGTCTCTGTGTTCAGATTGCTGCAGCTCATCTGTACACAGGAGAAGCAATCGGTCGGTGCAGACTGAGGCCCCCTACGGAGCCAAGTAAAATAAAGAAGGAATTTAAAAAAAAGTTTTTGTAAGTATGGAAAAAAAAAAAAAAAACAGAAAAGTTCAAATCACCCCCCTTCTGCGCCATTAAAAATAAAACTAGTAAAAAAATTACACACATTTGGCATCAGAAATGCCAGATGTATCAAAATATAAAATCAATTAATCAGATCGGTAAACTGCATAACAGAAAAAAAACGCCAAAATTACGTTTTTTTTTGGTCGCCGCAACAATGCAATAAAATGCAATAACAGGCGATCAAAACATTGCATCACATTCCTCCCTCAGATACGCACCCGGATAAATGCCTGTAGTGTCCCAAGTGTAAGGAGGTGAAGACAGATATGATGCATGGCAAATGGGATTGCACACACTCACAGAGATTTTGGAAGTCCATGCAACAGTTGATGTTTGACATAAGTGGTCACCTGATAGAATTAACCTACTGCCATGGGTACTACATTGCATTCGGGATACACAGGGGAAGAATAACTGGGTTGGGATATTCCATGTAATAGCGCTCTTAGCGAAAAAACTGATACTAAAACATTGGCTTTCACCCACATTGCCATCTGAAAATGAAATTATGTCTGGTCTGAAGTCAACCCTGGTGTTAGATAAACAAGTAACGGTGAGGCAATGACAAACTGATGGCCAAATTTATGGAAAAATGGAGAAAGTTCACTGAAAATAAGCTAACGGATGAGGAAATAGAGCATGTCATGAAACCCTTTCGGCACTCAAACTGGTACCTGCTAGAGGGTATTGGGGGTAGTTTGGGGCGTCTAAAGATACAAGTGCTGATACCGCCTGATGCAGAGAATTAGTCTACAATAATAGCGGCAGCACTCACCAGTCTTCGGAGGAAAGTTCCTTTATTAATACAACACACAGCGTATTTACAGCGCGCACAGCAGATGCACACTTGGGGTGTGCAGGGGGGAGGATGGGGAAAAGACGGACCGTTTCACGCCTCTCACCATTAGAGGCGTGAAATGGTCCGTCGTTTCCCCATCCTCCCCCCTGCACCCCCCAAGTGTGTATCTGCTGTGCCCGCTGTATATACGCTGTGTGTTGTATTAATAAAGGAACTTTCCTCCGAAGACCGGTGAGTGCTGCCGCTATTATTGTTGCTAAGTTACGAGTCTGAATCACATGACCTGAAGTGCACCACATGTGATCAGAGGAGGCCGGCGGAGCGGTGCCAACCAGCAGCAGTGAGAGGCTCCAGCACGGAGCGAAGATTTCCTGACTGGGTGCAGGTTTGCAGTGGTGCCCGGCCCCTGAATCAAGTAAGCAGAAAATTAGTCTAGATCAGTGATTTCCGAGTGATATATAATCATACGTAGGTCTAGGGATGATGTTTATGATTAATTAGTTAACCTATGTTTTTCTTCAATATAACATACTATGTTTTATGAACATGGATGATTTGTAACATGCCAATGTTAATGTTTTTGTGAAAAGTAACAAAATGCTAATAAAAAATGATTGTACAAAAATAAAAAAAATTGCATCAACTCAAAAATGGTATCATTAGAAACATCAGCTCAAGACTCAAAAATAAGCTGTCACACAGCCCTGATCTAAAAAAAATAAGAACGCTACGGTTTTCAGAAAATGGTGCAAAGGCGCAATTATTTTTCTTTAAAATATTCAGAATTTTTTTTCACCAATTAGATAACAGTTAAAGTATACATGTTTGGTATCTACAAACTCATACCGGCCTGAGGCATCATACCAACATGTCAGTTTTCCCATACAGTGAACATGGTGAATAAAAAAGTCAAAAAACAATTGTGTAATTGCACTTTTTTTGCAATCTTACCGCACTTGGAGCTTTTTTTCCAATTTCCTGTACACTATATGGTAAAATAAATTATTTCATACAAAAAATACAACTCGTCCCGCAAAAAACAAGCCCTCATATGTCTATATTGATGGAAAAATAAAAAAAGTTACGGCTCTTTGAAGAAGGGGAGGGAAGAACAAAAACTGGATAACAGAAAACTGCCCGGGGATGAAGGGGTTAAAAAAATAAAATTCCTTCCCCGCTCCTCCTCTCACAAATTCTGAATATAAGAAATAAATTAAGAGCGTTATTATTAAGGAAACATGAAACGAGTCTCAGAAAACTTAAAATTAAACATTACGAAGCGGGAGATAGAGCAGGGAAACTCCTTGCACGTAGGATTAAAAAAAAAGCGGCCAAAACTATGATCACTGAAATGAAAACGGCAGGGAGTCGAGTGGTACGGAACCCATCCGAGATAGTGGAGGCTTTTGCCTCATATTATGAGGGTCTATATAACTTGAGAAATGACAACAACACCCCCCAACCCACTGAGGAGGGAATCAGGGACTTTTTGGACAAGCTAAATCTCCCAAAGATCCCCTCGGATTGTTTGGAGAAATTAAACAGCCCCATTGCTTTGCATGAGGTGAGCAGAGTAATTAGCGGACTAAAAACTAACTCGGCCCCGGGACCGGATGGTTATGTGGGGGAATATTACAAAATGTTCTCGGAGGAACTGGCTCCGTTCCTTCTCAGGGTGTTTCAACTGTGGCAAGATAGAGGTCACATTCCGGCCACTGCTCTGGAAGCCACGATAATAACAATTCCTAAGCCCGGGAAGGAGCGGGACCGGCCCGAGAACTATAGACCAATATCTCTGCTTAATGTTGACCTCAAAATTTTCTCCAAGATCCTAGGGGAACGACTGGGTGAGGTGGTTCCCTTGGTGGTAGACCCCGATCAAGTGGGATTTGTGCAGGGGAGACAAGCAAAGGACGGAACTAGGAGGATGCTGAATCTGATTGAGGTGGCGGAGAGAAGAGGTTGCCCTAGTGTATTTTTGTCATTAGACGCTGAAAAAGCCTTTGACAGGGTACACTGGGGATACCTCAGGGGAGTTCTCTCCGCCTTTGGGTTTTCAGGCCCAATTGTTTCAGCCATCCTCAGTTTGTATTCCAACCCGTGTGCTAGAGTGTTCTCGGCAGGTTATATCTCTAGGCCCTTCCCGATAACAAACGGTACTCGTCAGGGATGTCCCCTCTCCCCTCTAGTGTTTGCTCTGGTTATGGAGCCTTTGGCGACATGTCTAAGAGTGGACCCGGTAATTGGGGGAATACTGGTAGGGGAGAGGAAACATGTAGTGGGCCTCTATGCTGACGACGTTATCATAGCCACGACCGACCCACTATCCTCTCTCCCCAGGATAGTGGAGGTGCTTGATCTCTTCTCGAAAATCTCGTATTACAAACTCAATGCGTCAAAGTCCATGATCCTCCCGGTGGGAATGTCGGAAGGGGATATGGCTCAGCTGCGCAGCCTCCTCCCTTTCAAGTGGTGCCCGTTGGGGATCCCATATTTGGGGGTGTTGTTGTGTACATCAAGAGAGATCGCCTCTCGAAATATTGAACACCTACTATCTGCACTAAGTGCAGCTATGGGAGAATTTCCATTGTCCTCACTATCGTGGATTGGAAGGGTGCAACTAGTACGCATGATGTGGCAGCCGAAGATACTATATCTTTTTCGATGCCTGCCACTCCTGTACACGTACGGCCAGTTGAAGCGTCTGCAATCCATGATAAACAAATGTGTGTGGGCGGGGAAACCATCGAGAGTAAAAGGCAAAATTATGTATCGCCGTATTAACAGAAATGGCATGGGCGTACCAGACATAATAGCATACCATAAAGCAGTGGTCCTGGAAGCAACGCGACACTGGTGGAGAGACGAGAGTCCGACTGGTTGGTTACAAATTGAGAGGGAGGAGGCTCGGGGGGGCTCTCTTCGATCCCTCCTGATTGCCGAAACCTTTGGAGTGGTGCGAGGCGGGAACCTGCTGGGAACGGCCCGGGCTTTACTGAGGGTGTGGGGCTCGATGTCATCGAAGAAAACCATCCTACCGTTAGGGGAGTTGAAATTAGAAGCGTTACGATGGCATATCCCCTCACTAAACCTCTCCGTTTGGAAGGACACAGGCCCAACAGTACTGGGGGACTTGGTTAAACAAGGGAGACTCCTGACTTTGGGGGAGTTCCTCGCCAAGTATCCAACAGTGCCCGGCTCTTACCTACAGTTCCTCCAGATTTCCCACTTTCTTAGCTCTAAAACATATAGTACGACATTTGGCCGTCCAGTCGAGCCCTCAGCTCTGAGAAGATTGCTGTTGTCGGATGAAGTTCAACCAAGAGTCCTCTCCTTACTATACACAGAATTAGGGGACCATGACTCCCTCCTGAAATTGGGCCACATGGATAAATGGGAGAAAGATCTGGGCTTCCAGGTGGATATTGATGACTGGGAAGACGCCATACAGTGTGTCTTGGCAGCTTCCAAATGTATCAACCACTTGGAACTTCTAAAGAAGATCCATTTACGCTGGCACATTTCTCCAGCTAAACTGGCCAAATTTGGTAAGGGAGCTTCAGCGCAATGTTGGAGACATTGTGGACAAGAGGGGGACCTGGTCCATATGTGGTGGTCATGCCCCAAAATAACACCCTTCTGGCTTTTGGTGGAGCGTCTTGTGGAGTCTGTTACGGACACTGGGGTCCCCCTCTGCCCACAATTGGCCTTACTAAATATAGGGCTAATGTCAAACCCGCCAGTGATCCGTCACATCATGACATATATATACATGGCGGCGAGAAGTTGTATAGCAGCAAGATGGAAAAGCGAGGCTCCTCCAGCTATGAGTGACCTGACAGATAAGATTAACTCCATTTTTTGCAGTGAATATTACCTAGCTATGGACAAAGGTGCAAAAAGATATGTGTCTGAGGCGTGGGACTTGTGGGCAAGGCATCCATTGGCACTGCAGATGCCCCTTTAATGGGAGCAGAGAGCCCTCTCCCGGAGTTCCCCTTCCTCTGGCTCGATCCCCGGACAAACACCGGAAAGTCTGACATTTGGATTCGATCTTATGGATCCCCCCCTGCTCAGATCTTTGACCTCCTCTTCCACTCCCTGAATAATCCATGAGTCTAGCTACGGAATACCCCTCTCTGATTTTCTTTATTGCCCTTCAAGCTTATTATATTCTACATTATACTCTATCTATCCCTTTATTATCACTCCCTATTCTTTTCTATAGTTATACACAGTTATATATATTTTAATACTGGTTATACAATAATAAATGTGTAAGAAAGCATACCTGACCGTTCTAATATCACCGGTATACGATACACCTATCAAACACTGCTAGGTGCTTCACGGATGAACAGCATGATCTACTCTATAACAGAGACTATTCTTAGAGAAGAGACTTGATTTACATCGGTGTATTTGTTACCGTAGCACGGACTTAAGAGTCCTCCAAAGGTCTGGTAATGCAACAGTGTAAACTGGAATTTCTTTTGTTCTAGTTATCTTACTATTCAATACTCTATTGTCGCTTTGTAAAATTTCCTTTTGTCCTTGTCTATAATTTGAATATATGTCAAACTTGAAACCTTTAATAAAACATATTAATGATAAAAAAAAAAAATAAAATAAAATTCCCATATTTGGTATCGTCGTGTTCAGATCAGAAATGCCCAATCTATCAAAATATAAACTCAATTAATCTGATCTGCAAAACTGCATAACAGAAGAAAAGTAAAATCACCAAAAATTAGTTTTTTTTAGTTGTTACAACAATGTAATAAAAGGCGATCAAAACATTGCATCTACCAAGAAATGGTATAATTAAAAATGATAGCTCAAGATGCAATAAATAAGCTGTCACACAGAGCCAGATCCTGAAAAATGAAAATGTAACTCGTCTCAGAAAACGGAGAAAACGGCACCAGAAGCGCAATTCTTTTTTTTACAAACTTCTGCATTTTTTTTTAAATAAATCTTTTTTTGTTAAGAAAACTTTTTAAACTTTACAACCATCTTGACTGACTCAGAGAAGAAAAAAATATGAAATATTTTCTGCTGTATGAATATATAATTCTTCACATTACTGTTCAAGCATATATCACCTAAGAGACACTATCTCAAACTCCACATGCATTAAGCAGTAATAAAAGACTAACAGCTAATTAAACTATTAGAAAACTTCCATGGCGTCCAGGAAAAGATCATAATTGGCTGCCTGGGTCGCTACTTGATTCTCTAGGGCAGTGATGGCGAACTCCAGGCCTCGAGTGCCACACACAGTGCAGGTTTTCAGGATTTCCATTGCATTTGACAGTTGGCAATGGAGTTCGCCATCACTGCTCTAGGGCAATTACTCGGCTGGTAAGGCATTCCACTGCAGAGTCAATATGAGTGACTCCATTAGATAAACCAGAAACTTCTCTTAGAGCCGCTGCCTCTGCCTTAAATGAAATTCCTCTAACTCTTCTTTTGTGGGAATATTGAGAATGCGGGACCAAAAGTTATCCCAAATTGCCTCATTGGGAGGCAGGAAGCAGCCCTGAACCCTTTCTGGAATCATCAATGTACAGTACTTCCTCCTCTAGCATGGGAAAGCTGAGTGTCTGGAGAATCCTGAACTTCCATTTCCTCTGCCATGTAGCTTTGCTGTTATACGCTGGCTCTGTGGTCGTAACTGGGTTACTGATGGTACAGGATGGCGCCTCTGTCGTGGATGGATAAGCTTGATATGGCAACCCCATATATGGATTTGCTGGGGCCTGTGTATGGGTGCCTGCGGCCTTGGTGGGTTCTTGTACCCTTATAGGACCCTTATCTCCCTCACCGGCGGCTCACACAGTTTTTCTCCATTGAGCTCCTCTGGTTGATAGGGACCCGCACTGCCTCCTGCTCTCCCTCCGCACCACAGTCCTCAGTTACTTGACTGGGAGGAAGGGACACTGCTTCTGAGGGGGGCGACATCACAGTTTGCAGAGCAGTCCCGTTCCGGAGCCCCTTTACCTGTGTAGCCTCGAGGTGTCCTCGGTGCATCATGAGCTGGTGAACAGGATTGTCGCTGATATTCGCTGCGACCGCTCCCTGGCTGCAATCCGCTTCCATTACCTCCTGCCCTATAGTATGCTGAGTGGAGTCTGCCATCTTGGGCTCTGTGGGCTCCTGCAGTGTCTTCCCCACGCTTCTGAGGATCAGCTTTATGCCTGCGGAGTGCTGTACTGGAGGGCCGGAGGCAGTTGCTCCTTCTCCTCGCAGACATAAGGTGATGATCCCAGCAGAATTAGGTTGGTTTTTGCCAGCTGGAGAGCAGGAGCTGAGTGTTCAGTGTCCGCTCTCCTCCATGGCCAGGCCACACCCGCAACTTCTGCATTTTTTTCACCACTTAGATAAAAGTAAAAGTATATGGCCCTTTTCATATCTAAGCCTTGGCTGCGTTTTGCTGAGTTTGCGTTTCTATGCGTTTTTACCGCTAAGAACGCATACAAACGCATGCGTTTTTGCCCCCATTGAGTTTAATGGAAAATGCAGCCAAAAATATGGGCTGTTGCATCTAAGGGTGTGTTTGCAAAAACGCATGCGTTTTTGCCAATGCACATGCATTTTTTGCATGCGCTTGCAATGTATTTTCCATTGAAATCAATGGGGGCAAAAACGCATGTGTTTGGATGCGTTTTTAGTGGTAAAAACGCATGGAATGCAAACACAGGCAAACACAAACCAACTGCAGATGTGAACTAGGCATATATGTTTGGTATCTATGAACTCGTTACAACCTGAGGTTTCATACTGACAGTTCAGTGCACTTGAAATTTCCCATTTTCCAGTACACATATATGTCCACCAGTCAGCACACAGTGATTAATGAATACACAAACTCCATTATACCTGTGAAAGTTTAAAATAGGTACTTAGCATTTTTGATCAATAAGCACAAAAGCCACCCAATCACTTCAAAGTGTAGCTAAATATGGATGGTACCTACCACTAATGCCCTAACGCTCAATGTGCTGAACAAGGCCTCATCTGAATGAGGAAGTGAAATAAAACAAGATGTAGCTTGCAAATATAACTTTAATTTTATATTAACGGTGTGTAAGCCATATTTTTTGTAGTAAACATTGGGGGTTGTGGCCATCTTCAGGACTCAGCATTCTTATCTACACATCTTCCCAGACAAGGTTTTCAATTGGGGTCTACACCTATTTTTTTTCACTTCCCCATTCAGATGAGACCCGGTTTGGCACATGGATAGATAAGGCACTATTTACATCAACGGTATTTGAAATTCGCAGCAGATTAGGCAGGTTTTCCGCATCTGCCATGTAATGGAACACTTGCGGCAAGCCCCATTCATTCTCTATGGGACTTGCGGTCAGGCGCGGCAAGTGCGGTTTTGCCGGATCTGCAGATCCGGCACTTGTGGCAGCGCATAAAAAACACTGACTTGCCACAAGTGCCGGATCCGGCAAAACCGCACTTGCCACACCTGACCACAAGTCCCTTAGGGAATCAATGGAGCTTGCCGCATGTGAACCATTACGCTGATGATTGCAGCAGATGCGGAAAACTAACAGATCTGCCGCGAATTTCAAAAATTGCTGATGTGAAAGCAGCATATCATTAGTGATAAGCACAATCCATATTTAAGTACACCTTGACGTGGTTGGATGGCTTTTTAGCTCTTGGATAAAAAAAATGCTAAAAATCTAAGGTTTTTTAATGCTTACAGTTGGAGTTCATGTATTCCCGAATCGCAGTGTGCATATATGTCACATTTTTGGTATGTCTCAGAACCCTCATTTTTAGTGAAATTATTTTTTGGGGTATAGGGTGACTGCTTATGGGGTGATTACTGCAGACAGGATCTTGTTATGGCCCCTTTACACGCAGCTACAGGTAACAGGTTTTCCACAGGTAACTTACTGGCTGCAGTGAAATCATGGAGACATGGTTCTATCTTGTTGCTGTGTACAAATGGAACTATGTCTCCATGATTTCACTGCAGCCAGTAAGTTACCTGTGGAAAACCTGTTACCTGTAGCTGCGTGTAAAGGGGCCATTAGGGATTGGGTCCCTGAGTAAGTCTGGTAACAAAATGCAAACATTTATTCAAAGCAAAATTATTCGCTTTCCATGAGAAAACAATGTTTGGTCTCAGCTTCCTCTTCATTTTTTGCAAAATAACTTTTTGGGGACAGCATCATCTGGGATGAATCCCACAGGGAGAACCCTATGTTGGTTTGGGCCCAAAAAAAGCAAAAATTATTTTAATATAACATTTTTTGGTGTCTGTGACTCAAATTTTCAGTACTTTTACGCTTTCCCTCATTTTTCCGGAAATAAATTTCTTGCGGCGGTATAGCATTTGGGGTGAATTCTCCAAGGAGGACCCTAGGCAGGATTGAAAGCCTTTGAAGGTCTGGTGGAAAAGTGCAAACATTTTTCAAAACAAAATTCTTGACTCAAATTTTCAGCGCGTCTCATCTTCTTGATCAGAGCTTTACCTTAGTGGAAGCAACACCCAACACAGAATCCCTGTGTGAGCCAACGAAGACAAGGAGTAGTCAAATAGATTGGAAGAAGACCAGAGCGGAACTAGAAACCAGGGAAGACAACTATCAGTAGGTATTATAATGCTATCATGCACCTACATTACATTACTGACAAACCTAGAATGGATTAGGAGATAACATTTTTCTGTGAGGGCTTCTTTAAAGCCTCAGACACATATATAACAGCTGTCCAGCTGTGCTGGTAAGAATTGCAGTTAATCACACATTCAGTAATTGTTTCTGTATTGTGAGTGAATATAATAAAGAATACAAAAATTTTTTTACCCTTCCTATCAGACAGAAAGAAATATTAATGTGTTCTCTATAAATATTAATAAGAAAGCTGTGAATGCAACACAAAACAATTGAAGTGTGCCTATGAATATGAATTGTAAAATGAATAGAAATAGACTGCACATTCATGTTCCTATATTTCGTTAAACAGGTATCTCTATATCTTCTTGTATAATTGTCTTTACATTTCCAAATCCTGCTGTGTAACCAACATACTTATTATGGCAGAGCTTATTGCGATTTATGCATGATTAATGACCAGGTCCATACCATTCCATCATTACTATAATTACAAAAAAAACAGGTTTTTTGTATAAATTGCTTTTTGAAGCAAGGATATTTAAATTTTAGTCAAGTTTCTTGACTTAATGTCAAGTTTTCTATCAGCAGTGCTACAGGCATGTGAGGGGAGCATGGATGGCGGTGTGCTTCTTTAGATAGGAAGGATACGGTGGCCTTGGGATGGTACAAAGAATGAAACTGTACACAGTAGGCAGCTGCTGGAGAGGTAACAACCTTGGTAGTTTTAACCACTTACAAGAGGCATCTTCCTTGTATCAATAGATGTAGACAGTCATTGTTTACAAGACTTGGTTGGCATTTTTGATACTTCACACGGCCTGTAGGTAACTATTTCAGCAGCTATGTCTTTGCACGAACAAGGTACAGGTACAGCACATCTCATTGTAACCTATCTCTGGTGGTAAGGTACAACAAAACCTTGTAAACCAATTATGCATATGTCTTCAGCCTACATTCTCTATTACCAGTCCCTCTTAGTCCAAGGACCAGTTTCCTTGTTGTCTTTGTGGTGAAAAGCCTCCTTACTTACAAACAACATCATACAGACTCCCTCTGGTGAGCAATTCCTCGCCCCTCATGGGAGACTAATTTCACCTTTTGGCATTATTCAGCTACTGAAATAGGCCTCTATGTTTACATTAGTGGAGGCAATTCTTCACACTCTCAGCAATGGCGGTACACAATGCATGTTGACTGGTACTCCTCATCGACATCAGTACAGACTAGAACTTCCTAGTTTCTCTTCTGTTGCTATGTCTAAGCCCATGAGGTAGCTTACAACATATAAAAAGTGCTACTGAAGACACTCCACAACGTTCTCCTCCATCTACCATACTGCTTTGTTTGCATATGGAAAAAATAAATATTATTAAAGGGTACTGTCACCCCTGTGGGCATTTTAAACTGTGACCACCAGCTTACACATTATGTAAATGGAGTTCTAGTTACCCCTCTATGTGCCCAAATGTGCCCCACATACCTCAGAAAAAACTTATTTTATCAGAACTTGAGTGACAGCCACACTCGCACATGTGCAGTGGAGTGGGTGTCCGCGCTCCATTGAACAGTACCGATGTCTCGCGAGACTTCACAAATCTCGTGAGACGTCAGCACTGAGAGGCACAGCAGCACCTGCACAGTGGTTCAGCTGTCCGTGCATAGTGCCGACATCTTGCGAGATTGGTGAAGTCTTGCGAGACATCGGTACTGTTCAATGGAGCGCGGACACCCACTCCACTGCGCGTGTGCGAGTGCGGCTGTCAATCAAGTGCTGATCACAGGAGGGGCTGGAATTTTAAAAAGTGCAGGGCGGGTTTTGCAGCCGGGGGAGGACTTTATTCACCAGGACTAAATAGTGGCTTCCCTGACTCGATAGGAAGCCAGCGCTGGACACAATAAAAGTTATTTTCTGAGGTATGTGGGGCGCATCTGGGCACATAGAGGGGTTATAAGAACCCCATTTACATAACGTGTAAGCTGGTGGGCAAAGTTTAAAATGCTCAAAGGGGGTGACAGGTTCCCTTCAAAGTGCGTACTAACCTAACAAAACAGTCCCAATGCTATTTAGAAACAGCATGACGGTAAGCAGTAAGTGTAACTACATAAAATAACACATTTCATGGCATTTAACATCATAAAAACCTTATTAATGCTATTTTGATCACGGTCAACAATAGCCCATCCGCAAGATTTATCAATCTTGAGTCATTTATCAGTGGGGCTGTGAAGGCATTAATCCTTACGTAAGAGGGTAGTGGGCCCATTTTCAACCCTTTTTTAAATAAACTGAATGTTGGTATATACGGTAAATACATCACTATTCTGTACATGGGCCAAGGAACAATTTTCAACACTATATTCATGTAGTCTGAGCTGTACAAGCCGTCATGTATTTTGCGTATTATAACTATGGTGGTAGATAAAGCTTACTATTCACACCCAGATGCCTTCATAAAATGAGAAAGACTTAAGAAATAATTTCGCTTTGCAGTTTTGTTGCAAAAACGTCTGCAACTAATTAATTTGCTTAAGTGCCCTAAAGAAATATGTAAATATGAAAATTAAGTTTTAAATGTGTTGCCTAACCTTGTTATCCTAAAGACCTGTCTTCAGTGAAGGTCACCAGTATCAGATCTGTGGGTGACAGACACCTTAACCAGCTATTGTCAACCCTGGCGCTGGGCTGATGTCAACAGTAAACTAGGCAAGAACAAAAGCTCCTTTACCTTGTAGATAAGTGTTCCCTAATGCTAGACCTCAAGAGCCATCAACAGTGCATGAATTCAGGATTTCCTTAGCATCGCACAGGTGATAATTTAATCACCTGCACCACCTGTGTAATGCTAAGGAAATCCTGACAACATGACCTATTGCTGGCTCGTAAGAACTGGGGTTGGGGAACACTGGTTTAGTGGCTGCTGCTGATAAATGCAGGTTGGCTTCTATTCAACAAATGAGCCACAAGGCCAGACAAAACTTTCAATATTCATAATCCTAATGACTGATGAGGTCCTCCTGGCACAATCTGGTGAGGTCAACAGGGTTCAGTCGGACTATATGAAGTCTGCAGGATATGCACTTAGCTGCATACCATAACGTTTTGATAATAAGCCTGTAACTTTCTCATTTCGGTCATATACTTTAAGTGTTGGATATTAACAATGCACAGAAGTTCATAAATCACCATGGACAGCAAATGTTTCCCATGACAGTATTTATTAAACGACCTAAAAATGATTGATATAATAGAATATGCCACTTTAATAACGACATTACTCATCAAAGCGGATCCACAGACACAAGCACTTATAATCACAGAGCAGTCTCATATTTATACATTGTATGTCACATATTTAAATGAAGCTAATTTCCTACAGCGAACAGAGTATTCATTATGGCCTCACGTACCATATTTCTAATGAATTAATTATAGTATTTTACTTTTATTTCTGGGTAACAATTTTCCTTGTCTGATTTATTCCAGCCATATTCAGTGACTAACAGTAATGTGCGATTAATTGTTGCCAACGATAAAACTATACTCAGATGTTTTACAATAACTTTACTTCATTTTTATACTAAATTTTATATGCTGGTATACATATATAGTAAATCCTTAAAGAATATGGGCACTTTCTGCGGCAATGTTTGATATAAATACATACAGTTGTGGCCAAAAGTATTGACACCCCTGCAATTCTGTCAGATAATACTCAGTTTCTTCCTGAAAATGATTGCAATCACAAATTCTTTGGTATTATTATCTTCATTTAATTTGTCTTCAATGAAAAACACAAAAAGAATTGTCCTAAAGCCAAATTGGATATAATTCCACACCAAACATAAAAAAGGGGGTGGACAAAACTATTGGCACTGTTAGAAAAATCATGTGATGCTTCTCTAATTTGTGTATTAACAGCACCTGTAACTTACCTGTGGCACCTAACAGGTGTTGGCAATAACTAAATCACACTTGCAGCCAGTTGACATGGATTAAAGTTGCCTCAACCTCTGTCCTGTGCCGTTTTGTGTATCACATTGAGCATGGAGAAAAGAAAGAAGACCAAAGAACTGTCTGAGGACTTGAGAAACCAAATTGTGAGGAAGCATGAGCAATCTCAAGGCTACAAGTCCATCTCCAAAGACCTGAATGTTCCTGTGTCTACCGTGCGCAGTGTCATCAAGAAGTTTAAATCCCATGGCACTGTGGCTAACCTCCCTAGATGTGGGCGGAAAAGAAAAATTGACAAGAGATTTCAACGCAAGATTGTGCGGATGGTGGATAAAGAACCTCACTAACATCCAAACAAGATTAAGCTGCCCTGTAGTCCAAGTGTACAACAGTGTCAACCCGTACTATCCGTCGGCGTCTGAATGAAAAGGGACTGTATGGTAGGATACCCAGGAAGACCCCACTTCTTACCCCGAGACATAAAAAAGCCAGGCTAGAGTTTGCCAAAACTTACCTGAGAATTCCTAAAACGTTTTGGAAGACTGTTCTCTGGTCAGATGAGACAAAAGTAGAGCTTTTTGGGCAAAGGCATCAACATAGAATTTACAGGAGAAAAAAAGAGGCATTCAAAGAAAAGGACACGGTCCCTACAGTCAAACATGGCGGAGGTTCCCTGATGTTTTGGGGTTGCTTTGCTGCCTCTGGCATTGGACTGCTTGACCGTGTGCATGGCATTATGAAGTCTGAAGACTACCAACAAATTTTGCAGCATAATGTAGGGCCCAGTGTGAGAAAGCAGGGTCTACCTCAGAGGTCATGGGTCTTCCAGCAGGACAATGGCCCAAAACACACTTCAAAAAGCACTAGAAAATGGTTTGAGAGAAAGCACTGGAGACTTCTAAGGTGGCCAGCAATGAGTCCAGACCTGAATCCCATAGAACATCTGTGGAGAGATCTAAAAATGGCAGGTTGGAGAAGGCAACCTTCAAATATCAGGGACCTGGAGCAGTTTCCCAAAGAAGAATGGTCTAAAATTCCAGCAGAGCATTGTAGGAAACTCATTGATGGTTACTGGAAGCGGTTGATAGCAGTTATTTTGGCTAAAGGTTGTGCAACCAAGTATTAGGCTGAGGGTGCCAATACTTTTGTCTGGCCCATTTTTGGAGTTTTGTGTGAAATGATCAATGTTTTGCTTTTTGCTTCATTCTCTTTTGTGTTTTTTCATTTAAGACAAATTAAATGAAGATAATAATACCAAAGAATTTGTGATTGCAATCATTTTCAAGAAGAAACTGAGTATTATCTGACAGAATTGCAGAGGTGTCAATACTTTTGGCCACAACTGTTTTTTGGTAAAAAAAAAAAGTATTTTTTTGCAGTAGGCTTTCATTAGAAATTTTGAAATGTTTTGCTTCTACAGCCACAATATATAATAATAATAATAATAATAATAATAATAATAATAATATTTATTCACTTATATAGCGCCATTAAATCCACATACATAAGCAATACTGTCCCCATTGGGGCTCACAATCTAAATATCCTATCAGTATGAGTTTGGAGTCTGGGAGAAAACAGGAGAACCCAGAGGAAACCCACACAAACACCGGGAGAACATACAAACTCCTTGCAGATGGTGTCCCAGTACCCCAGCACAGCATAACTGCAGTGCTATCCATTGAGCCACCGTACTGCCCTCAATGTATCACAGTGCAGAGAAAATGAAGAATGGGATAACTGAATCAGTCAGTAAGTTCCTTTCATGAAAGAATCTGTAATTCCTATTTTTCTTGTTTGTTTTGATGTGATTTATGAACATTAAACTTCAATTTTATTGTGGATATAGAAAAAAATGTGGAAAGTTCAAAGGACGGGGGAAGAGGGTTGTAAAATAGCTCACTAACAGATTCACAGATAACTCATACTGCACTCTACTATGACCAGTGATATGGAGATGATATAGAAGCTGAACAGTTCTATATTTGAAATAAATTCTTCATGTAAAAAAATACTAATAGCCAATAATACAAGTACCGTATATACTCGTGTATAAGCCGACCCGTGTATAAGCCGACCCCCCTACTTTTGCCCCCAAAACCTGGGAAAACGTATTGACTCGCGTATAAGCCGAGGGTGGACCCCAGCACAGGTATACAGGCCTCCCCAGTCGTAGTATACAGCAGGCTCCCCAGTGGTATACAGGCCTCCCCAGTGGTAGTATACAGCAGCCTCCCCAGTGGTAGTATACAGCAGCCTCCCCAGTGGTGTATACAGGCCCCAGCAGTATTACAGCAGCCTCCCCAGTGGAGTATACAGCAGCCTCCCCAGTGGTGTATACAGCAGCCTCCCCAGAGGTGTATTCAGCATCCCCAGTGGTGGTATATACAGGCAGCCCCAGAGGTGTATACAGCAGCCCCAGTGGTGGTATATACAGGCAGCCCCAAAGGTGTATACAGGCAGCCCCAGCGGTGATATATACAGGCAGCCCCAGAGGTGTATACAGCAGCCCCAGTGGTGGTATATACAGGCAGCCCCAAAGGTGTATACAGGCAGCCCCAGTGGTGGTATATACAGGCAGCCCCAGTGGTGTATACAGTAGCCCCAGTGGTGGTATATACAAGCAGCCCCAGAGGTGTATACAGCAGCCCCAGTGGTGGTATATACAGGCAGCCCCAAAGGTGTATACAGGCAGCCCCAGTGGTGGTATATACAGGCAGCCCCAGAGGTGTATACAGGCAGCCCCAGTGGTGGTATGTACAGGCAGCCCCAGTGGTGGTATATACAGGCAGCCCCAGAGGTGTATACAGCAGCCCCAGTGGTGGTATATACAGGCAGCCCCAAAGGTGTATACAGGCAGCCCCAGCGGTGGTATATACAGGCAGTCCCAGAGGTGTACACAGCAGCCCCAGTGGTGGTATATACAGGCAGCCCCAAAGGTGTATACAGGCAGCCCCAGTGGTGGTATATACAGACAGCCTCAGAGGTGTATACAGCAGCCCCAGTGGTGGTATATACAGGCAGCCCCAAAGGTGTATACACGCAGCCCCAGTGGTGGTATATACAGGCAGCCCCAGAGGTGTATACAGGCAGCCCCAGTGGTGGTATGTACAGGCAGCCCCAGTGGTGGTATATACAGGCAGCCCCAGAGGTGTATACAGCAGCCCCAGTGGTGGTATATACAGGCAGCCCCAAAGGTGTATACAGGCAGCCCCAGCGGTGGTATATACAGGCAGTCCCAGAGGTGTATACAGCAGCCCCAGTGGTGGTATATACAGGCAGCCCCAAAGGTGTATACAGGCATCCCCAGTGGTGGTATATACAGGCAGCTCCAGTGGTGTATACAGCAGCCCCAGTGGTGGTATATACAAGCAGCCCCAGTGGTGGTATATACAGGCAGCGCCAGAGGTGGTATATACAGGCAGCCCCAGAGGTGGTATATACAGGCAGCCCCAGAGGTGTTATATACAGGCAGCCCCAGAGGTGTATACAGGCAGCCCCAGTGGTGGTATGTACAGGCAGCCCCAGTGGTGGTATATACAGGCAGCCCCAGAGGTGTATACAGCAGCCCCAGTGGTGGTATATACAGGCAGCCCCAAAGGTGTATACAGGCAGCCCCAGCGGTGGTATATACAGGCAGTCCCAGAGGTGTATACAGCAGCCCCAGTGGTGGTATATACAGGCAGCCCCAGAGGTGTATACAGGCAGCCCCAGTGGTGGTATGTACAGGCAGCCCCAGTGGTGGTATATACAGGCAGCCCCAGAGGTGTATACAGCAGCCCCAGTGGTGGTATATACAGGCAGCCCCAAAGGTGTATACAGGCAGCCCCAGCGGTGGTATATACAGGCAGTCCCAGAGGTGTATACAGCAGCCCCAGTGGTGGTATATACAGGCAGCCCCAAAGGTGTATACAGGCAGCCCCAGTGGTGGTATATACAGGCAGCCCCAGTGGTGTATACAGCAGCCCCAGTGGTGGTATATACAAGCAGCCCCAGTGGTGGTATATACAGGCAGCCCCAGAGGTGGTATATACAGGCAGCCCCAGAGGTGGTATATACAGGCAGCCCCAGAGGTGTTATATACAGGCAGCCCCAAATGCTGGCACTTGCCCCCCTGCTTGTAAGCCTTCCCCCCCGGCTGCTTAACTTACCATCCCTGGTCTTCTGCATCGCGCGCGCAGGTCCCTCCGTGCTCCCGTCCTCCATGCTCCCGGCGTCATCCAGATGCTATGGAGGATGGGAGCACGGAGGGACCTGCGCGCGCGATGCAGAATGCAGAGGATGGTAATAATAGCAGCCGGGGGGGGGGCCTTACAAGCAGGGGGGCAAGTGCCAGCATTTGGGGGCATATATTTAGTTGTGCACTGCTTCCCCCTGCCGATTGACAGGGGGAAGCAGTGCATATATAATGAGCGGCCCCACGTGATGGGGCGCTTATTCAGCAACCTCCCACCGCCTCCTCCAGCCTCCCCAGCCCTGGACACAGCCCCCACCACGCAGCCTACCGTATTGACCCGTGTATAAGCCGAGGGGGAGACTTTTCAGCCCAATTTTTGGGCTGAAAAACTCGGCTTATACACGAGTATATACGGTAGTTAAAAAAATATTGCATTCAAAGGTGTCCAGATCAGTAAATCTTTACGCCTGTAAAACAATTATATATAAATGTATAAATGTGTAGATGATTAAAAAAAATAGCAAAAACAGACCAGTCAACAGTTTTTGTTAATTTCTGTATAAATCATATAATTCATTCTATTAATGTCTATGGGTATCAAACCAAGACTAATTTCCAACATGCAAATATCACAAAATAAATGTAATAAAATTTCTGATTACACTGGTTTCATAGACAGTGGTTCTATGTTTTTTTTTTAAATCTAACATATTACTATGATCAAAAATATTGAACCCCTGCAAAAATCAGACAGACTCCATTATAGGTCATGCCTTCTGGAGATTTATTTGACAACAAATCCACTAAATCCACTAAAACAAATCATCGATATACCCATTCTAAAAATCTAAAAATATATGGTGCCACCCAGATATCTTACATAGATTTGATAGAATTGTATTCACGAGGATAATATATATACTATATATACATACGGTATATTTGACAAGAAAGTCAATAACAAAAATTTGCGATAACTGCAATTCTGTGGAAATGCCGCAGAATATGGGTCGTGGATAAATTTAATACATCAATTCTGCAATATGAATCTTGGGGTACATGAAATAGGTTGATTAGCATCAAATTGAGGTAGACACATCAGGTTCCCTACAAAGCAAGATAGAAATTCTCATAGAAACGGCTCACACAGAACGGTTTTACAAGCTTACTGCTAAAGAAAAGACTATGAAATGGTAGAGAAACTAGTTCTTCAATATGACTTTTTTAGCCAGGCGGAAATAGAAACTGTCAGCAGACACATAGACAAGACTTTCTCAGGAGGCAGGCTATATTTCTTCCTGTACTTGCACATTCATAATTACTCCAATAAAAATTGAATATTCTGATGTGCAAAAAAAATAGACCAGATGTTTTGTTTTTTTTTGCAGAGAAAAAAACCTGTAATTTATTTGTGATTTTGTTATTTTGATCTTCTCCTCTGAACAGGAAATATTTCTTGAGGTTACAACATTAGAAATGAATTTATGGCATTTGGGAGATCTGATTCTTCAGAGCTACAGGTAATGGTGAAAACTATGGTATATGGAAAGTATTAAACTTAATACATATCATAGCATGTAAGAATGGTGATCTGTTTCTGCCAGTCTGCACTGATGACAATGGCAAGACTACACTGTGGACATTTAATTTTTAATCAATTGTATAAAGAGAATCTGTCATCAGGAAATTACATATTGACTATATCAGGTTTTTATGCTAAATGTAGTGTTAAAACATTTTTATATAGGTTTATTTTTTCATACGAAGCTCCATTTAAACAAAAATGAAAAAAAATAACAGTTTTTACATCGGTCATTAAGACAAATACTAGACACATACTTCTAATTCTGCACACGAAGCCACATGGTCATAGGTAGCAATAGACTGGTATGAAGCTGACTGCAGTATGTAGGTTAACGTTTAGTGGCCAGTGAAAAATTAAAAGAAAAACATTTAATGGAACCTAATGGCGCTATATAAATAAATAATAATAATAATAATAATTTAATATAAAAACCTGATTTAAACATTAGCTCATTTTATGATGACACATTCGGTTACAGACAGAAACGTTCTGTGGCTGCTAGAAGACATAATCTTTTAAGTGAAAGGAGGTTGGAGAAGATACACTGAGCACTCCATCAGGGGTTTACCTAAAAACACTATTGAGCTAATAGAGTCAAAATGATGTTGCCACCTTTTGTCAGTAGATTAAACTAATCATGTCCTACAAAGTGAACAGGCACCAATGGAAAGAAGGTTAACAACTAAGTCCAAAGTGTTTAGTCTCACTGCAGAGAATGGACATGTCGGGGAATGTTAAAGTAGCACTACCGTGAAATATTTTATGCCATAAACCTGTGTAAATGTTTATGTAATGTATTGCAAGTATGTGATCTCTTTCCCAAGATGACCAATGTCTGTGTTTTCCTCCAGTAGCCATATCTTTTTTAATTGTATAATCAATGCCACTGCCTGAATTTGACAGCAGCATTCAACAGGTTACCGTCACAGGTAGAGCTCTGCTCCATTCATAGCTGTTAGTGGCAGCTCCTGGTTGTGTGCCCCAGCCATTATCTGCCCACTATGGGGTTGTAGAACCTATTGAATGTGAGTTAGCACAAAACGGCTATCGTCCTCATTCCATATGTCCAACTGCGATGCTTTTTAAGTGACTTTGAATAAAGAAGTGGTTTTATGTAACGGTGAGTGCAGCCTAAATGTTTCTTCTCCTTTTTGCAAGAATTTCATTTACTGTATTTTTCACTTCATAAGACACACCTGATTATAAGACGCACCTAGGTATTAGAGGAGAAAAATAAGAAAAAAAATATTTTGAGCCAAATAGTGTGCAAAAACCTGTGGTGACGCTCTGTTATAGAGGATCTATGGTGACGCTCTGTTATGGAGGATCTGTGGTGATGCTCTGTTATAGAGGATCTGTGGTGACGCTCTGTTATGGAGGATCTGTGGTGATGCTCTGTTATAGAGGATCTGTGGTGACGCTCTGTTATGGAGGATCTGTGGTGATGCTCTGTTATGGAGGATCTGTGGCGACGCTCTGTTATAGAGGATCTATGGTGACGCTCTGTTATGGAGGATCTGTGGTGACGCTCTGTTATAGAGGATCTATGGTGACGCTCTGTTATAGAGGATCTGTGGTGACGCTCTGTTATGGGGGATCTGTGGATGATGCTCTGTTATGGGGGATCTGTGGATGACGCTCTGTTATGGAGGATCTATGGTGACGCTCTGTTATGGAGGATCTGTGGTGACGCTCTGTTATAGAGGATCTATGGTGACGCTCTGTTATAGAGGATCTGTGGTGACGCTCTGTTATGGGGGATCTGTGGATGATGCTCTGTTATGGGGGATCTGTGGATGACGCTCTGTTATGGAGGATCTGTGGTGATGCTCTGTTATAGAGGATCTGTGGTGACGCTCTGTTATGGAGGATCTGTGGTGATGCTCTGTTATGGAGGATCTGTGGCGACGCTCTGTTATAGAGGATCTATGGTGACGCTCTGTTATGGAGGATCTGTGGCGACGCTCTGTTATAGAGGATCTATGGTGACGCTCTGTTATGGAGGATCTGTGGTGACGCTCTGTTATAGAGGATCTATGGTGACGCTCTGTTATGGAGGATCTGTGGCGACGCTCTGTTATAGAGGATCTATGGTGACGCTCTGTTATGGAGGATCTGTGGTGACGCTCTGTTATAGAGGATCTATGGTGACGCTCTGTTATGGAGGATCTGTGGTGATGCTCTGTTATAGAGGATCTGTGGCGACGCTCTGTTATGGAGGATCTGTGGTGACGCTCTGTTATGGAGGATCTGTGGTGACGCTCTGTTATGGAGGATCTATAGCGATGCTCTGTTATGGAGGATCTGTTGTGACGCTCTGTTATGGAGGATCTGAGGATCACGCTCTGTTATGGAGGATCTGTGGTGACGCTCTGTTATAGAGGATCTATGGTGACGCTCTGTTATGGAGGATCTGTGGTGACGCTCTGTTATAGAGGATCTATGGTGACGCTCTGTTATGGAGGATCTGTGGTGATGCTCTGTTATAGAGGATCTGTGGCGACGCTCTGTTATGGAGGATCTGTGGTGACGCTCTGTTATGGAGGATCTGTGGTGACGCTCTGTTATGGAGGATCTATAGCGATGCTCTGTTATGGAGGATCTGTTGTGACGCTCTGTTATGGAGGATCTATGGTGAGCTCTGTTATGGAGGATCTGTCGTGATGCTCTGTTATAGAGGATCTATGGTGACGCTCTGTTATGGGGGATCTGTGCATGACGCTCTGTTATTGGGGATCTGTGGTGACACTCTGTTATGGAGGATCTGTGGATAGACGCTCTGTTATGGAGGATCTGTGGTGACACTCTGTTATGGAGGATCTGTGGATGACGCTCTGTTATGGAGGATCTGTGGTGATGCTCTGTTATAGAGGATCTGTGGTGACGCTCTGTTATGGAGGATCTGTGGTGATGCTCTGTTATGGAGGATCTGTGGCGACGCTCTGTTATAGAGGATCTATGGTGACGCTCTGTTATAGGAGGATCTGTGGTGATGCTCTGTTATAGAGGATCTGTGGTGACGCTCTGTTATGGAGGATCTGTGGTGATGCTCTGTTATGGAGGATCTGTGGCGACGCTCTGTTATAGAGGATCTATGGTGACGCTCTGTTATGGAGGATCTGTGGTGACGCTCTGTTATAGAGGATCTATGGTGACGCTCTGTTATAGAGGATCTGTGGTGACGCTCTGTTATGGAGGATCTGTGGTGATGCTCTGTTATGGAGGATCTGTGGCGACGCTCTGTTATAGAGGATCTATGGTGACGCTCTGTTATGGAGGATCTTGTGGCGACGCTCTGTTATAGAGGATCTATGGTGACGCTCTGTTATGGAGGATCTGTGGTGACGCTCTGTTATAGAGGATCTATGGTGACGCTCTGTTATGGAGGATCTGTGGTGATGCTCTGTTATAGAGGATCTGTGGATGACGCTCTGTTATGGAGGATCTGAGGATCACGCTCTGTTATGGAGGATCTGTGGCGACGCTCTGTTATGGAGGATCTGTGGTGACGCTCTGTTATGGAGGATCTGTGGTGATGCTCTGTTATGGAGGATCTATAGGCGATGCTCTGTTATGGAGGATCTGTTGTGACGCTCTGTTATGGAGGATCTGATGGATCACGCTCTGTTATGGAGGATCTGTGGTGACGCTCTGTTATAGAGGGATCTATGGTGACGCTCTGTTATGGAGGATCTGTCGTGATGCTCTGTTATGAGGATCTGTGGTGACGCTCTGTTATGGAGGATCTGTGGTGATGCTCTGTTATAGAGGATCTGTGGCGACGCTCTGTTATGGAGGATCTGTGGTGACGCTCTGTTATGGAGGATCTATAGCGATGCTCTGTTATGGAGGATCTGTTGTGACGCTCTGTTATGGAGGATCTGAGGATCACGCTCTGTTATGGAGGATCTGTGGTGATGCTCTGTTATAGAGGATCTATGGTGACGCTCTGTTATGGAGGATCTGTCGTGATGCTCTGTTATAGAGGATCTGTGGCGACGCTCTGTTATAGAGGATCTGTGGCGACGCTCTGTTATGGAGGATCTGTGGTGACGCTCTGTTATGGAGGATCTGTGGTGACGCTCTGCTATGGAGGATCTATAGCGATGCTCTGTTATGGAGGATCTGTTGTGACGCTCTGTTATGGAGGATCTGAGGATCACGCTCTGTTATGGAGGATCTGTGGTGATGCTCTGTTATGGAGGATCTGTGGCGACGCTCTGTTATGGAGGATCTGTCGTGATGCTCTGTTATAGAGGATCTGTGGTGACGCTCTGTTATGGGGGATCTGTGCATGACGCTCTGTTATTGGGGATCTGTGGTGACACTCTGTTATGGAGGATCTGTGGATGACGCTCTGTTATGGAGGATCTGTGGTGACGCTCTATTATGCAGGATCTGTGTTGACGCTCTATTATGCAGGATCTGTGGTGACGCTCTGTTATGGAAGATCTGTGGTAATGCTCTATTATGGAGGATCTGTGGTGACGCTCTATTATGGAGGATCTGTGGTGACGCTCTGTTATGGAGGATCTATGGTGTCGCTCTGTTGTGGGGGATCTGTGGATGACGCTCTGTTATGGAGGATCTGTGGTGACGCTCTGTTATGGGGAATCTGTGGATGACACTCTGTTATGGGGGATTTGGGGATGACGCTCTGTTATTTGGGATCTGTGGATGACGCTCTGTTATGGAGGATCTGTGGTGATGCTCTGTTATGGAGGATCTGTGGTGACGCTCTGTTATGGGGGATCTGTGGATGACGCTCTGTTATGGGGGATTTGGGGATGACGCTCTGTTATTTGGGATCTGTAGTGATGCTCTGTTATTTGGGATCTTTGGTGACGCTCTGTTATAGGGATCAGTGGTGACGCTCTGTTATGGGGGATCTGTGGATGACGCTCTGTTATTTGGAATCTGTGGATGACGCTCTGTTATGGAGGATCTGTGGTGATGCTCTGTTATGGAGGATCTGTGGTGACGCTCTGTTATAGGGATCTGTGGATGACGCTCTGTTATGGGGGATTTGGGGATGACGTTCTGTTATTTGGGATCTGTGGTGATGCTCTGTTATAGGGATCAGTGGTGACGCTCTGTTATAGGGGATCTGTGGATGACGCTCTGTTATGGAGGATCTGTGGTGACGCTCTGTTATGGAAGATCTGTGGTAATGCTCTATTATGGAGGATCTGTGGTGACGCTCTATTATGGAGGATCTGTGGTGACGCTCTGTTATGGAGGATCTATGGTGTCGCTCTGTTGTGGGGGATCTGTGGATGACGCTCTGTTATGGGGATCTGTGGTGACGCTCTGTTATGGGGGATCTGTGGATGACACTCTGTTATGGGGGATTTGGGGATGACGCTCTGTTATTTGAGATCTGTGGATGACGCTCTGTTTTGGAGGATCTGTGGTGATGCTCTGTTATGGAGGATCTGTGGTGACGCTCTGTTATGGGGAATCTGTGGATGACGCTCTGTTATGGGGGATTTTGGGATGACGCTCTGTTATTTGGGATCTGTGGTGATGCTCTGTTATTTGGGATCTTTGGTGACGCTCTGTTATAGGGGATCAGTGGTGACGCTCTGTTATAGGGGATCTGTGGATGACGCTCTGTTATGGAGGATCTGTGGTGCCGCTCTGTTATTTGAGATCTGTGGTGACGTTCTGTTATAGGGGATCAGTGGTGACGCTCTGTTATGGGGGATCTATGAACTACAGTACAGTGCCTGCAGTATCATACATTGTGACTACTATCCCCCTCATCCTTAGGAATACACCCATATACTGTATACATGAGTGTATTCTGAAAGATGAGGGAGGCGGTAGTCACAGTAGCAATAAACACGTTGACTACATTACATCCTCTCCCTATTTACACCGAATATGGCTACAACCCCCATCATCCATCAGAATACACCCATTGGTACAGTATATTCTGAAGGATGATGGGGGTTGTGTTTCCCTTTTCCTCTCCCAGGGAACTCTTGGACTAGTGTGTAAAAAAGTGTTTTACTATACATTGTGCAGGGATAGATATCTGATTAGTGGAGGCAGCTCAGCAACAGTTCCCTCCACCAATCAATATCTATCCCTGCAGAGGAGGATGAGAATTACTCTTCTCTCCCTCCTCTGCTTTGGGTCTCCGTATACCGTGGGAGCCCAGAATGCTGCCTGCTGCTGGCTATTTCCCCATGGCAACTGCAGCGCATGCACAGATCGAGAGCTCAGTGACCAAGAGCTCCATCTGTGCATGCGCTGGGTCAGCGGCTATTTTCCTGGAGTCCTGTGTGGGATACTCAGGAGCTCATTTGACGTTTCCCTCTCCAAACCGGAAATCCCGAAAGTGCAATGGCGCTGGCCAGCACTATGCCTCCCGCATACCGTCAAGCACTGCGGATCACCGAGGATGACCATGGATCACTGCACCGTCACCCCCATCTCCAGGCCTTCTGCATTGCCCGATTGCTGACCCTGCCTTGCACCTGTCTGCTCCGCCGCCGCAATCCCGGTAATACTGATTTATGGCACTTTTTTCACAGGTTTTTTCACTATTTGCTTTGTAAGATGCACCCCCATTTCCCCCCAATTTGGGGGAAATGAAAGTGTGTCTTACAAAGCAAAAAATACTGTAGCTTGCATGTTTAGGAAGTTTCCATTTTGCCATTTTTTTCTCCTTAATCCGCCTCTGAGTGCTGCTTCTCTGTTGGATCTGCTCCACAAACCTGCTACCAATTTGATCCATGCATCTTTGCCTCAAAACTACTGGAACACCACGTCCATCTTAAACTGTCCTCCCACCTCTCCTCCTCCCTCTTTGACCGCTTGTAGTTTGGCTTCCTATCGCATCATTCCATCGAAATAGCCTTAACCAAAGTTACCAACAACCTATTAACCAGCCGGGGCAAACGCCACTACTTTGTCCACATTCTCCTCGACCTATCTTCCACCTTCGACACTGTAGACAATTCCCTCCTGCTAGAAATTCTGGAATCTCTTGGCATCACTGACGTGGCCCTCTCCTGGATCTCCACATATCTAACAGACCGGACATTCAGCGTCACCCTCTCCCGCACCACCTTTTCACCTTACCCCCTATCGGTCGGTGTCCCTCTAGGCTCGGTTCTTGGACCCCTTCTTTTCTCCATTTTTTCACCCTTGATTTGGGACAGCTCATTGAGTCCCTCGGTCTTCAGTATCATCTCTATGCTGATGACACTCAGATCTACCTCTCTGCACTTGACATCACCTCCTTGCTATCCATAATTCCACAAGGTCTGTCTGCTATCTCATCTTTCTTTTCTACTCGCTTTCTGAAACTGAACATGAACAAAACAGAATTAATTATTTTACCTCCAACCTCCCCCCACCTGACCTTTCCATCAATGTCAATGGCTGCTCACATTCCCCAGGCCCCCACGCTCGGTGCCTCAGGTTAATCCTTGACTCCAGCCTCTCCTTCAAGCCACACATCCAAGTCCTTGCCACCTCCTGCCGTCTTCAACTCAAAAATATTTCCCAGATCTGTTTATTCCTTGATCTCAACACTGCAAAAACACTTGTCCATGCCTTCATCATCTCCCACCTCATTTATTGTAACCTCCTGCTCGCTGGCCTCCCCTCTAGCACTCTGGTACCACTCCAATCTATACTAAACTCTGCTGCCCAACTCTCTTCTCTGCCAAGCCCTTCACTGGCTCCCCATTTCTCAGAGGCCTCGGTTGTACTCACGATCTCCACCTCTGTTCCCACCTTACCTCCTCTTCCCACAACCGCATACAAGACTTCTCCCGTGCATCCGCTATAATCTGGAACTCACTGCCCCAACATATCAGACTCTCACCTACTCTGGAAACCTTTAAAAGAAACCTGAAGACTTACCTACAACCTACTGTGAGCCTTGGTCCACGAAACCACTGCACAACCAACTTTACCCTCTCCTAATGTATCATCACCTGGCCCCTCGTAGATTGTGAACCCTCGTGGACAGAGTCCTCTCTCCTTCTGTACCTGTGTACCATATGTTTTCCATGTTCCTTGTACTTGTCTTTGTATACCATTTCCACATGTAAAGCGCCATGTAATTAATGGCGCTATAAAAATAAATAATAATAATAATGGGTAATATACTAATTGATTATATTGTTCCCCAATTTACAGCATCGGGTGGTGGTTCTCCTCTAACTCACATGCCTGCAATTACAACTCATCTGATCACACTGAGCTCTGTTTGTGAGATGCAAGTCACTTTTACAATGTAAGTCTTTGGAGCCTCTTTCTGCAAAACAATGTAAAAGCCATGCCAGGTCATACATAAACGTCAGTGTGATCTAGTGAGTTGGAATTGTTGTCATGTGAATGAAGAAAGGATCAGAGCGGAGCTGGAAATCGGAGAAGATTGTTGAGAATATTAACACACGTGTACTGCATTATAAACAGGTTTAGGGCACAAAATATTTCATAGAAATTATTTTTGAATGAATGCTTTGGGTATGTAGACATAATCGACTGGAGAAATGCTCAGATTACAGCATTTCCCTAATGTGATCATAGCTTATAGGGTACCTGCCATCAGATTTCTGGCTTTTAAATTAAAAGCACCACCTTCAGCAGCCCCTATGCTGCATTCTATGAAGGTGCAGTCAGGACCTCCAAGCAGCCCTTAGATTCTAGTGTCTAAAAGAAGAATGAATGGCCTGCAGTCAGGACCTCAGGAGCTCATGCAACATTGGCTCAATTCTGCAGAGTCTAGTGTGCACACGCAAGAACTCCCCTGGTGATGTGTATGATGCAGGAGGTATCAATCATAAGAAGAAGGACTGAGATCGGCGCAGAGAGGTTGGGTGGACTGCATGGCAATCAAGCACATGGGACTGACACTGAATAATTATATTACAGGTCGTGAAATTTTCATAAAGTATATATCTGGTGTACAGGGCAGTCAGGACATAAAAGCCACCTTCTTAGAATGCAGCATAGGTGCTGCTGAAGGTCAAAAATTTGGTAATACGTTCACTTTAAGAGAGCTGAATACATATCAATCTTTCCTATATAAGACCCCCATGCTATTAGCAATGTCTTACTTTCCTGATATTTTATTTTACATTTTGAATTATATTAGAGTTCAGGTTAGAAAAGAAACGATTAAAAATGTTTTCCACTTCCATAAAACCTGTCCCCAGACAATTGCATACTTTTTTAAAACAGCATAAACAGATAGTTCTCACCCTCCTCTGTTGCAACACGGCTCTCCATGACCGATCTCGCCTATATGTATTTGCTATAGCAGTGACATTGCAACAATATGGCACATTTCCACTGTAGTCTACCACTGAGGTTAGCAAAGCAAAGCCACTGATTGCCTGCTGCGGCAGTGATGTGCCCTATAGTCATGACATCAGTACTGCAACCAATACACGGTGGGCCATTTGTATGGATACACATAAATAAAATGGGAAAGGTTGGTGATATCAACTTCCTGTTTGAATGAAATTACATTAAAACCAAGCACACCATTGTTTTTCTTATGAAATTTTCAATACGTTTGATGTGTCACATGACCCTCTTCCCATTGAAAAAAATAAAGTTAGATCCAAAATGGCCGACTTAAAAATGGCCACCAAGGTCACCACCCATCTGAAAATGTTTTCCTCCTCTCATATACTAATGTGCCACAAACAGGAAGTTGATATCACCAACCATTCCCATTTTATTTAGGTGCATCCATATAAATGGCCCACCCTGTACACAAAAACACAACGACCAGTACTAGAACTGGTGACTATGAATTCTATTAATTTTTGCTGTCTTACAAGTATGCAATGGTTTTGGCACAAGATTTTTCAAAGTGGAAAAGCACTGTAACACTCGGGTGAGCGTGTATGTAAGGGGCTCCTGAGATGAGCTCCCTCCATGCGCAGTATATGCCAACTATAAAGCATAGCATCTAACAACAGCGGCTAGCATGAGCTCCAATTGCTGCTGTTAACCATCTACATGCTGCTGTTAATCTCTGACAGATGCGTTTAATTGAAGTGCTGGCACTGTTGCTGTCCTCTTGATAATTCTGTGAAGCTTAGTCACGGGCTGAGCTTCATAGGAGACCAAATTTTACTCTATACAGCAATTTAAAGACATTGAAAAAGAAATAAAAAAAGTTTTAAAAAATATAAAAAAAATATTTGAATTACCGTATATACTCGTGTATAAGCCGACCCGTGTATAAGCCGACCCCCCTACTTTTGCCCCCAAAACCTGGGAAAACCTATTGACTCGTGTATAAGCCGAGGGTGGACCCTAGCACAGGTATACAGCCCCCAGCAGTGTGGTATACAGCAGCCCCAGAGGTATATACAGCAGCCCCAGTGGTAGTATACAGCAGGCCCCCAGAGGTATATACAGGCAGGCCCCCAGAGGTATATACAGGCAGGCCCCCAGAGGTATATACAGGCAGGCCCCCAGAGGTATATACAGGCAGGCCCCTAGAGGTATATACAGGCAGGCCCCCAGAGGTATATACAGGCAGGCCCCCGGAGGTATATACAGGCAGGCCCCAGGAGGTATATACAGGCAGGCCCCAGGAGGTATATACAGGCAGGCCCCAGGAGGTATATACAGGCAGGCCCCAGGAGGTATATACAGGCAGGCCCCAGGAGGTATATACAGGCAGGCCCCAGGAGGTATATACAGGCAGGCCCCAGAGGTATATACAGGCAGGCCCCAGAGGTATTTACAGGCAGGCCCCAGGAGGTATATACAGGCAGGCCCCAGAGGTATATACAGGCAGGCCCCAGGGGTATATACAGGCAGGCCCCAGAGGTATATACAGGCAGGCGCCCAGTGGGGTATACAGCAGGCCCCAGGGTATATACAGGCAGGCCCCAGGGGTATATACAGGCAGGCCCCAGAGGTATATACAGGCAGGCACCCAGTGGGGTATACAGCAGGCCCCAGGGTATATACAGGCAGGCCCCAGAGGTATATACAGGCAGGCGCCCTGTGGGGTATACAGCAGGCCCCCAGTGGCACTCGCCCCCCCACACTGTGCAGAGCCCCCCCTCCCGATGCATTATCTTACCATCCAGCCGCATCACCGCCGGTCCTCCCGTCCATCCTCGCGCGCTGCGTTCCCGGTCTCATGTGACCCGGCGGTCGCAGTCGGATGACGTCATCGCGCCGGGTCACGTGAGAGCCGAACACAGCGCCCGAGGATGGACGGGAGGACCGGCGGTGATGCGGCTGGATGGTAATATAATGCATCGGGATGGGGGGGCTCTGCACAGTGTGGGGGGGGCGAGTGCCACTTGGGGCCTGCTGTATAACCCACTGGGGGCCTGTATACTACCACTGGGGGCTGTATGCACTGCTCCCCCCTGCCGCTGTGATGGGCGGGGGGAGCCGTGCATATCTAATGAGCGGCCCCATGTGACGGGCCGCTCTGTCAGCAGCCTCCCCCCGCCTCCTCCAGCCTCCCCAGCACCCGGACACAGCCCCCACACTGTATAGACCCGTGTATAAGCCGAGGGGGGACTTTTCAGCCCAATTTTTGGGCTGAAAAACTCGGCTTATACACGAGTATATATGGTATACTCTTTCCACACTATTAAAAATAAAGGACATATTTTCAACTCCTTCCCCCTTCTCCTCCCTTATAAATAAATAACTAATCCTGTTCCCTTCCCTTTTTTCCACTCCCCTGCATTTAAAGTTTCATGACAAATTTATATGTTTGATTCTTTATATTGAAAACCAATAAAATATTATGCAAAGATAAATAAAAAAAACTTAAAAAATAAACATATTTGCTATTGCAATATACATATATAAGCCCATTCTATAAAGATATAAAATTAATATACCAATGTGGTAAATGCCGTAATGAACGAAAAAAGAAAGAAAAATGCCAGAATTGTGTTTTTTTCGGTCACAACAACTCCCTAAACAATGCAACAGAAAAGGCTAAAAAGGTCAAATACTGTATACCCTTAATTCTTAGCTCATGTTACAAAAATAAAAACATTATGGGTCTTAGAATATGATATTACTAACATTTTTTTTTAATTATTCTTTTTCAAAATTTTGATCTTTTTTAATCAATAAATATAAAATTTATATGGTATACTTGGTATTACTGCCATCGTACTGTCCTGGCAAATAATTTTTCCAAGTCATTTTTACCATATAATCAAAATTGCTCCTTTTCCTGCATGTTATCTGATATTTATGCTCCTTTTCACTATATTATATTATATTATAAATTAGACTATTTAATTCAAAAGTAAAACTCGACCTTAAAAAACAAAACAAAAAAAAAAACAACTCTTGTATGGCTATGTTGGTGTGAAAATAAAAAAAAGCCATAGCTCTTGGAAGAAAGGGAGGAAAAACGGCAAATATAAAGACGTAAATTGGCTGTGGAGACGAGGCCCTAAGAAGATCTGTCAAAAGTGAGCAGTTTTTGCTATTATTTTACTCCTGTTGCTTCCCTGAATGTTTTGGGTGTTTTTTTTTAACCCTCCAAGAGATAAAATTGGAGGTACAATTTGACCTCTTAACTTTGTGTGCCCTAGTGCAAGATACGCCAATAGTATGTCCACCCCTGCATACGCAAATTCTAGACTTGCAGACTCAAAACGAAGAATATGAAGCCTGACAGAGGACTGTATAAAATACTATAGCAATTGCATACCTAAAAATCTTTATTTTTAATATAATGTGGTATTCTGTAACCTGGATCAGTATAAGGGGGCAAGGAAGGGGCAAGAGGAGAGTTAATATCTGATTTTCAGACTGGTCGTTAAAATGTTTAGCCGGCATTATCCGCCAAATGATCATGCCTTTCATCATCGTCTCTATTTCCTACAATAAATCTATCACTATGAATGACGCTATAATATTTAGTGACAATAAAATGTGTTGTGTTTCCTAGATGAAAAGAAAATGTACCTTGAAGATAAGTGTCTTATTTGGCATTTTTTTATCATATAATCAAAGAAATAAAATCCTCCTTGTAAATCCAATGAAGCTTACCAGTCAATAGAAATGCATTTATCAGATTCATAGAGGGAATAATTTACAGGGCCAAACCGCATACTAATAAGTGGTTGGCAAAATGAGTATCCTTTTTAATAATCTATGCTATTAAAGAAATGAGTCAGCAGTTTTGTTCCACTGAGCCATCTGGACTGCCTCCAGATTTCTACTGTCTGTTCGGATTTCCTGCTTTGTTTTTGTCAAATATTCAAGTGGCATGGATGAAATGTTTAGATTCAGTTTAAGTGGATGGAACTGTGATGGATGAATGGTTAGAAGCCAATTTCCACAACAACAAAAAAAAATAAAGTAAAACTTTTCGGATAAAAGCGAAATCAGTTTTGGCTGGAGCTTGATATTTCACTTGACTCAAGACATCATTACAGTCTTGTATTTGCAGTTAGATATTGATGAAAATTGTAAATGTACTGTCTCTTAGTACCCTACGTTGACACAGGCACCCAACTCTTGGGCATCAACTCCACACGGATGATGACTGCTGATCTCCTCGTTTGTGTAATGTATGCTCATATAGCGTTTTTAAAAAAATGATGGGAGTGCTGGTGTATCACGGTCCGCGCTGCTCCAGGGCTAAATAAAACTCACCAAAGAGCCAGTCAACTTTTCATCCTTTTTATTCCTCCTTCTCCTATGCGTTTCAGCGCCACACCCGGCGCCTTCCTCAGGGATATCAGGCGCCGGGTGTGGCGCTGAAACGCATAGGAGAAGGAGGAATAAAAAGGATGAAAAGTTGACTGGCTCTTTGGTGAGTTTTATTTAGCCCTGGAGCAGCGCGGACCGTGATACACCAGCACTCCTATCATTTCTTTGATTGATACCACTATCCAGTGGTGGGTGGAGGTCCTGCAGCAGCTTGGAACATTGCTTCCTAAACGCCTTCAAACCAGTTATGGGGATCACAACTGGAACAGGTGAGCAGCTTCATAGCACCACCACATTACATCAGTGTCACTAGTGATAGGGCACTATTGCGCCTCTTGTCCCCCTCCCTATTTTATATTTTACATATAGCGTTTTTGACAGATGATTAACAGGTCTCTCCATATGACATACAACAGTGGCGCTGGGAAGAGGTGGCTATGGGCGGTGCTGGACTAGGCTTATCTCCAGCTATGGTCCACGGGCACATATGTTTTGTGAACAATATACCTGGCTGCTATTCATGTCTATGATTCATGCTGACTGTGGTTTTGGCAGCATAAACTGTTTAACAGGTTTGCATTAAACACTGTTGCAAACCTAGTAAATGTTTTCATGGAAATGGTATTCTCAAACAGTACAAGGCAAAAAATGTTCAGGAACAGTATGAGAAGCATGACATAAAGTGCAAATAATTGACTTGGCAATCATATTCTCTAGATCTTAATCTGACTAAATATCAAACATGTTTGAACAATGGAGATCCCAACTAACAAATTACAGGTGTCACAGGGTAGTTATGATGGACAAGGGTAATGTAGCAGGATGTTAGGGACTGACAAGAGTAATCAGGGTAACTAGTCTGACCCTCAGACTGGGGTTCCCTCTCTGACCCTGTTCCTAGAATTACCTCTGAAAGTGAGGACGTCTGGGCCACCTTCCTTGCCCTGCTCCTATCTACCCCTAGGCTACCACCCCCCTCACCCCCACCCAGAGAACAGGATAGGAACAACAACACCCCACACAATGTCAAACTTCATGGAGAACGTAGCTTCAGGAAGGCTTCAGCAGGAACTTCACTCAGCATCTACACAGCTCACAAGTCAACGAGATAATGAGCTCTATCAGCGATATCAGGTGATGGGTCATGAGACTACTTAAAGGCTGGAGGAGTGGTTATCAACCACAACACCTGATGCAAACAGCAGCAGCAAATTACATTAAGGGTACCGTTACACATCGCAATATCGTTCCGATATCGCATACAATTTCACGGGAGCGCGCACGTTTTTGGCACTTGTCCAAGATCGCATAGGAGATGTCACACTGGGAGATATTGGCAGGCAACGGAACTAGGCTGTTGTCCGCAACTTTTGTGCGCTGGGGATGAGCAACCCAGGGACCGAGCATTAACATTGTAGTGAATAGGGGAAGTTGCAAACAAGATCGTAGTTGCGCCGTCACACATCCTGCCACATCGCATATGCAACATTGTAAGGTTGAAGGGCTTGCACAATCTTCTTGCAATATCGTAGCTGCGATTTTTTTCCTGTCGCATTGCCCTGTTACACGACGCAACCCACCAACGATATCAACTGCAACGACCACACCACGTGACTTTTTGCATTGCGATATTGCGATGTGTAACGGTACCCTAACTCTTAATGTCCAAAAGGAAATTTACTCCCATTTAACTATACACATTGCAGAGCAATTCACAGAAACTGTAGAGCAGTCTACACATGGCAACAGGATCTGCTGATGTTGTCTTGGTATTAGTTACCAAAGGAGAGATCTTATGGACTTTTTCCTTGGAGCATCCAAGTGCCTTTTACAGCATGAGGGAGACCTTCATAATATAAATCAGATGTTATGGCTCATCGTTGTATATGTGTACTGTATATGTGTCTGTCTCTTTTCTATTATTGCAATCTAAGTAGTAAAACAAACAATTCAGATACTTTACTATACAAATTATGAAATTACTAATTGTTTATTTTCTAGTATAATAGTTAAAATGGCCTTGAGGTAGAACTTTGATAACATTTTTGTGAATTTCTATCCCATAATCCCACAATAAGTATCTGCAAATGGGCACAGTACAAGGCATTTTCATAAGAGAATGTGATTTTACTAAACTATATTCACAAGTTGCCCAAAATAAAAAATATTATGTAGAATTGTATGTTTTCTGAATGAGGCTTCATACTTTAGACGACTGAGTCGGGGAACATTGTGGGACCTTTATGTGGACTACGTCAGAGTTTTTTGGGGATTAAATTGGTGAACAGCTCTCTTTTCTTTATTTCTTTAATTCTCTCTTTTCATATCTTTAATGTTGCCATTTGTGGACTATTAGGATTAGTTGGACTAAGTCGGAATTCATGGACTTCTTTGGATTTATGGCTTTTTAAAAATGTTTTTAGTAAATTGGTGAACCAGGGAAGGCACCAGATATTGTTCTTTCAAATAAATATTTTTGTGTGGATTTATCTTTTTACTGACTGAGTTAGTTATGAGGGTTTCTGATAAACACCATTTCACTAATAACACCAGTGCTTGATCCCAGTTGACATTACACAGCTGACATCAGCTTCAACTACAAGTATCCTGATTGTCACTGCACCAGGGCAACCGGGAAGATCCGACAAAGTTCCAGAATTGGCGCTTTGTAATGCACCACTTCTGGGTTAACTATGGGCTAGTATATTTAGGCCAAGGAGAGCCCAATGATCAGTGACCTTCCAAATCTTTTAATACCAACACACTGCTGTTTGCTTTACCTTTACCGGTTATCAGAAATGGGGAGGACCCCATGATGTTTTTTAAATGAATTTATCATCTTAAACCATCCTAAAAACACCCTTTAGTGCCATAGAACACTGTAAATGGTCCTGTAAATAATTGTAGAATAATAGCTGCTGAGAAAAAGAACAAATTGAATACAGATGTCATATGGATGGTAGCACATTCGTACTGCACTCTCTTGACTTACGGACTATGCGTTTACCATGTGATTTTTTTTTTTGCACCCATTGACTTACATTGGTGAGTCTTGTCCATTTTCTGCGGGCAGTTGCGACACGCTAGGATTTTTTTTTCCTCAACCTGCTTCCAGTTGAGGGAAAACTCACACATGGACACAGCATTATTGAATAACATAGCTACGAGGACAATCTGATTTTTTTAAACGTAAGAGGGATCAAAGCCTTAGTTGGCTACACTGATTCATCATACTCTTTAGAGAAAACCTGTCACCCCCCCCCTGCTGCATTGCAAACTAAATGCAGCACTGAATGCACCATGTCTGCTGCATTCAGGGAAGGGATCCCCCATGTTTCTAGCCCCCCTGTAAGCTTTAAAAAAAAGACTTTAGAAACCTTACAGTTAAGTAGTCTAAAGGGTGGGATCTTATTAAGAGGTCTTCACTGCTGGCACAGTCCTTCAGCCTCCTCCTTGTGTATTCCGCCCCTTCTATGTCTCTGCGCTGCTTCCTGTTCTGCTGACTCTGCCTTCTCCTCTCCTGCTCTCTGTCACTCAACCTGCCGCACAGAGGTTCGTCAGAGCAGCTGCAAAGCATTTGGCCTGACGTCAGAGCCAGATTCCCGCCCTGTTTATGCTTTATTCAGAGAGCAGGCCAGGAATCTGGCACTGACGTCAGGACAAATGCTTTGCAGCCACTCTGAACAATCTCTGTGAGGCAGGTTGAGTGACAGAGAGCAGGAGAGGAGAAGGGCAGAGCCAGCAGAACAGGAGGCGGCCAAGAGACATAGAAGGGGCAGAATATAAAAGGAGGAGGCTGGAGGATTGTGCCAGCAGTGAAGACCTCTTAATAAGATCCCACCCTTTAGACTACTTAACTGTAAGTTTTCTAATGTCTTTTTTAAATCTTACAGGTGGGCTAGAAACATAGGGGATCCCTTCCCTGAATGCAGCAGACATGCTGCATTCAGTGCTGCATTTAGTTTGCAATGCAGCAGGGGGGAAGGGTGACAGATTCTCTTTAAGCTTTTTTCTGGATTAAACATGGTTCTAAGGCCCGTTCACACGTTCAGTATTTGGTCAGTAACATTCATCAGTATTTTTAAGAGCATCCAATATCGGAGAAAGAAAGGCAGCAGTCTTGATTATTCAGTGCAGACTACATCTAGTGCAGGGAGTGGCAATAGGAGTCAGACGACTCCTATTCCCCCTCCCTGCATTAGATGTTAACCGCACTGAATAAATAGAGAAGACTGAAATCATTTCCAAGTGAGTGCCACCTTTCTTTCTCCAATATTAGGTGTTAGTATAGTTCTCCTTACTATGGTGCAGCAGAATGCCAAGACCATTTGTTACCAGTAATAAGAAGTCCTAGTGGTGCCCAGTTATTTCTATATGTTGTCTTCAGTATTTTTAAGCCAAGTGTATTTCTATAAAGTGCACAACTTCTGTATTTTTGACCCACTCCTGGTTTTGGTTTGCAAATACTGAAATACTGATGTGTGCAGGAGGCCTAATAGTGACTTTTATATTTGCGCCTTTATTCATTATTTAGTTTGCACCTTTTTTTAAATTAACTTTGCTTGGTTTCATCTGTTTTTGTTTCTAGTTAGACAATGTGGATGTGGCTTTTGTTATCTAGATCTATTAGCCTAATTCATCATTTGCGTCTCTTTGAAATGTTGCAACATTTTTGTCAACGTCTCCAGATCCTGCTGGAAAACAAAATCTGTATATAATTACATTTTTGAGCAGTTGAAAACTAATGTGTGACATTTTAAAGGATTATGTGACCTTTTGCTCTAAAAAAAGGCACAAAAAAGTTAAAAGATCAAAAAATGAATATCTTTTACTGCACAATATTCATCAACCTTTGTGTGCCATTTTGAAGAATTTAACTAAAAAAAACAGCAAAGGAGACAAAAAAGAAAAGCGATGTAAAAAATGTTGCCCAACATTTATGCCATGATTTTGGTACATGTTTCACAATGTAAGGTCATGCCCCATTTCTGCTAAGCCATTACCGTTTTCAGTGAGGCTGTTTCCCTTGTCAGACAAGGCAATAGCAAATGTCTAAAACACATAGGATCCAATTTATAAAGTCTGGCATTTTGTTTTCCAGTCTTGATGAAGGGTGCACTGGAGCAAGATGTGCCTAATTCATAAAGAAATGTCTGCTCCTTAATGAGTTTGGTGCATCTTTCAACAACCATGTATCATATTAAAAAATGTAATGCCATTCAAAGGCCAAAGTACATTTGTATCATAATTATATGCCATTTTTATAGAATAAATTATAATTAATAATATTCTATATTTATATAGCCCCAATGTATTCTGCAGCGCTTTAAAATTCAGAGGTTTCAAAAGCGAGATTACAATCTACAATGAGGTGGGGGTGACACAAAGTACAGGTGCTTATTTAGAATGATGGTACAGCCGTCTTGAAGACATGGAGATACATAAAAGCTGCATGGGCCGTCACCAGCCAATATTTGTAGAGGTTTTGGGTTTGGAGGAGTTATGTTCAGAGAAATAGTGAATGGGATATATATTGTATATAAATGACTTTGATTATGAAGTATGGAGGCCACCCTAAAAAGATGTGTTTTTAGGGAGCACCTGAATATGTGTAAGTTATGGATAGTCCTAATTTCTTGGGGTAGAGAATTTCAGAGAATTGGGGCAGCTCGGGAGAAGATTTGGAGCCAGAAATGGAAAGTACAGATTAGTGCAGATAGATGAATTTGCTGGGTTCTTGGACCTGAGGGAAGCCACGGGTGAACGCAGGGGATTACAGCCACTCTGTGCCCATGATTGCGTTGGGGACAGGGTGGCTTTTCTCTGCATTTACCCACTGAGATTGTTTCTGACTCCGGAGCAATAAATTAACATGCTGCAGAGATGCGGAAGCGCAGTGACCACACGAGCTGGTACAATAAATCACATGGCATGGGGTATCAAATCCCATCATGTGCTTATATTGTTGAACGTAGCAATTTGGATGCAGCAGAAATACACTGCGTCCAAAACGCTGCTATTACTGATCGTGTGCACACAGCCCGAGTCAATTAAGACAGGAATTTTCAAGGGGAAACAATTATGCCACATTTTAGTGCATTTAGCTTAATAGAGCTCTCCCCTTGGGTGAACTTAGCCTTATGGCTCATGCACACACGCTTGGATCTGTGTCCTATTTTGGACCGCAATGCACAGACTGGCCACAGGTTACCGGATCATGGAAGCTTCATACATTTCTATGAGATTGTGATGATTTGGGTCAGGAGAGCTGCGGCCAGTCCATACATGTTGTCCAAAACTGGACTGAGATCCAAGCGTGTCTGCATGAGAGCTTACACAGATAAAAACTCTATACTAAGTTTGGGTTCTTGTGCATAGACAATATTAAAATATTATAAAAGAAGTACAGAAACAAGGAAATCTAGCACTCCATTGTCTGCAATACTAATAACAAGCTAATATATTCATATCTGTCTTTTTGCTTTTCAAATAAATTTGTGCTAGGTCTGAAGAGATAACAGTATGTCATATCTCCTACTGATTTTGATAAATGCTATGAACTCTTTAAATAAAAAAAAGAAAAAAAATATTTATCTCTCAGCAAGAGTGAGCTGGAACAAACAGTCCTCACATGTAAAATGTCACATAAAAAGTGCTTAAAGGTCACCAGCAGAATTACTAAATGATTAACCAATTCATCACACCGCTAATATGTCAAGGCAGGTGTTAAAGGACCACAAATTTGACTGGAAGCAATCCTAAAAGTGCCAACATAATAAAAGTCCTTCAATGGTATAGGCACACCAAATGTAGCAAAAGCAGTCACATGATCACAGATTTTATATAAAATACTGAATACATTATAAACATTAAAGTATTTTTCAACTACTTAGAGAACCCATTCATAAATGCAGGAGAACCCCACATAATATAAAACCACCATATACTCACAACACTGACATTGCTGGAGCGGTGCTGGTCTGGGAGGTGGTGCTCGCGTCATATTGTTATGTCATGGGATCTCTGAAGCCTATGATGGGCTGCAGCTCTCACACTTTACACATGTGACAAGTGTGAGCCCTGATCAGTGCAGGCTGATGAGCCCCAGCGCTCAGAGACATGGGAGCACCGCAGACAAAGCGTTGTAATTGCTGGAATGGCACCCGGCTGGTAGGTCTTTTTACATTTCAATTGGGGCCCTTTAGTCTTAAAACGTCTTGGGCACAAATTAACCTTTTGGTGATATAGTTGTTATCCTTTCTTGGACTAGTTATCACTGAATGCCAATAACACATCATGAGATGTCCTGACACAGTATTCTGACACAATCTTCTAGCCACCACATTGTAGTCTGTAGAACAGGGACTTTGTATTCCCAAAGGGGAACTTTTATCCTGGTTACAAAATAGCGTAGCAAGTAGGATGCCCAACCACCTCTCCATTCATTCTCTATGAGGTAGCCGGAAAAAGACAAGTTGGGGGCTCAAAAGCCTCAAAGAGAATGAATGGAGTAGTGGTTGTACTTAGACACTGACGCTCTATTCTAACAGGGGCAAAAGTGCCATGTTCTACTGACCGGTGTGGGTCCTTCTGGTCAGACCCTCACTGTGGATAAGTGATAAGTTGTTTTCACCGGAAAACCTCTTTAATAATTCAATATACATGTAGTCTGTGAACCCTTGTGGGCAGGGTCCTCTCTCCTCACCTACTGTATTCTCACCCATCCCTTGTAGACTGTGAGCCCTCGCGGGCAAGGTCCTCTCTCCTATCCTAGTGTATCCTCACCCATCACTTGAAGACTGTGCGCTCTCAGGGACAGGGTCCTCTCTCCTATCCTAGTGTATCCTCACCCATCCCTTGAAGACTGTGAGCTCTCACAGGCAGGGTCCTCTCTCCTCTCCTAGAGTATGCCTCACCCATCCCTTGTAGACTCTGAGCCCTCGCAGGAAGGTTTCTCTTTCCTCACCTACTCTATCCTCACCCATCCTTTTAGACTGTGAGCCCTCGCGGACAGGGTCCTCTCTTCTACTGTATCCGCACCCATCACTTGTAGACTGTGAGCCCTCCCGGGCGGTGTCCGCTCTCCTCCTGTAACGGTGTGTGTTATTGTTAATAATTATTGTACTTGTCTATGTATGTCCCTTTTTCCCCATGTAAAGCGCCATGGAATAAATGGCACTATAATAATAATATATGTTATAGGCTCTGTTTTGGGACCCAAGGGGTTCAGGTAATGCCTCTTTACATTACTTCTGGATGTGGAGCATATACAAGGCACTCTGTAGTACATAAAGTAATCTGGACAGCTGCTGCAGTGCCTCGTACATTATCGTGGGAAAACTTCATTTCATTTTCTATTAGGTGTATTACAGATGGAGACTACTGTACATGATCTGAAGTTAGATGATTTCAAAGTAATCTCAGTTTGCAGCTGCTAGCGAGATTCAAGCTCTCAGAATCAATTGTTTTTTATTATAACGTCATTTATGGCTCTCATTCAGATGCACATGAAGAAATCTGAGCAGCGATAAGGCCCAGTGCAAATCTGAGGGCGCTAATAAATCACCGGCAGCCTTTCTTATTTGCATATTGGTGGCAAGTAAGGTAATGAAATGGAAAGGCAAAGATTACGTGCTGGAGGTTTCTCTTACATGGAAATTCTGGGGATAATGATCATACATTTTCCATGTCAGAGCCAGCATATTTCCAATATTTGTCCTCACCTGAAAAGCTGCTACAACATATATCCCCTGCTCCTCAGTACGGAGAACGCCTGTCTGATATATGACGTTCTTAAATCACCTAGCTTCCCTAAGATGTTTGCCATGTATAATCAAATCAACATTTCTTTTAATTAAAAGAATATTCTATTGTCTTGTTGTTTAGACTTTGGAAGTAGAATATGAAGACTCTTCTAGATAAACATATAATAACTAGAGTATTTCATACTTCCCTGAGCATACTGTCTAATGAATAGAACATGAATAATACCAATCAAGTATGTTTCCCCTCCCTGTACAGATAGATCGATTACACAGTGTAATATCTCACAGACCTCACGTGAAGTGGATTTGTGATTCTAATATATTCAGCTGACATAATGTCTCAGGGTAATGCTACTGATGATATAATGATAATATTGGGCTCACACTACCCTGTGAAAATGGAAAATACAGCGGAACATGCACAGTAAGGGTAAAACATGCCTAAAGGTACACAATCCTGAATGATGCAAATATCCACTATGTACCCTAATGGGTCTTTTCTTCTTATTCTCGTGGACCATACTGCACTGAACTAAGCTTAAAGGGAACCGGTCACCAGGTTTTTGCAACCTGATCTGAGAATAGCATAATATAGGACCCGAGATCCTGATTCCAGTGATGTGTCACTTACTGGACTGCTCAGTGTAGTCTTGATAAAATCACTGTTTAATCATCTGGAGATGATCATTAGCAGTCTACTTGGCCTGCTGCCAGGTAGTCTGGCATATTCACAGACTGCTAAATCTGCAACAGAGAAAACACAAATTTTATCAAAATGACAGCAAGCAGCTCAGTAACTGACACATTGCTGGAATCAGGGTCTCTATTTCTACAATGTGCTGCTCCCAGATGGGATGGCAAACACCAGGTGACAGGTTCCCTTTAAATTAACAATACAAACTTCACTTCTGTGAGATGGAATAATAGTGTCTACTGCTAAAAGAGGTTTTCGACTACTAACATGACCTCCTATCTTTTGTTCTAAATAACTTTCTCAATACACTTCTGCTACCTACCCTGCTCCTGTAAGCTTATCTCTAAGGGGCTTGTAAGTACCTTTATTATGTTGTTGCTTTGATCCTTCCGGTCTGGGGACTGGATTCAGACCAGCTTAGTAGGGCACATCACTGGTGAGGGCAGGGTTGCCTCTCTGTGACAGTAAATCACACTTCACTATCATCTAAGCCCACACCCACACAACACCCTCACCCTTAAAGGTAGCGAGAGGCAGTGTCTACAACCCACAGAAGCTGCTCATGTAGTGTAACTCATCTGGATAGTACATCAATGCAAGTTGTGGCAAGAATGGTAGCTTTGTCAGCAGTGTCAAGATGAGGAACAGATACCCAGAGACAGGCTGGTACACCAGGAGACGTGGAGGGGGTTGTAGGAGGGCACCAACCCAGCAGCAGAACCGCTACCTCGTACTTTGTGCAAAAAGGAACAGGAGGAGCAGTGCCGAGAAGAAACCTAGCCTCCGCTGCATATGGTCTCACAATTGGTCTGCAGATCTTATCCTGCTCCTAATAGCAGTCAGGGTATCTCTGGCTAGCACATGGAGCTCTATGCGGCCCTCCGAAAAATGCCTCCAAAAGCACCACTGCTGATCCACTGCAAAACCGTTCATGCTGGAGGATGATACAGTCAGCATAGCGTTCTCCACTGCGTCATGAGACTCTGTCACATGTGCTCAATGTGAACCTGCTCTCATCTGTGAAGAGCACAGGGTGTCTATGCAGAACCTGCCAATCTTGGTGTTCTCTGGCAAATGTCAATTGCCTTGCATAATCTTGGGCTGTAACACAACACCCACTTGTGAATGTCGGGCCCTCATATCACCCTCATGGAGTCTGTTTCTGACACTTTGAGCAGAGATATGGATATTAGTGGCCTGATGGGGGTCATTTTGCAGGGCTCTTTCACTGCTCCTCCTGTTCATCCTTGCACAAAATAGAGGTAGCAGTCATGTTGCTGGGTTGTTTGCCCTCCTCCTGGTGTACTGGCCTGTCTCCTGGTATATGTTCCATACTCTGGACACTGCTGACACAACTACCATACTTGCCACATCTCGCATTGATGTGCTATCCGGATGAGCTACACTACATGAGCAACTTCTGTGGGTTGTAGACACTGCCTCATGCTACTTCTACGGGTGAGAGCAATAACAAAGTGCAAAAGTGACCAAAACAACAGCCAAAAATAATGACAATAGAGAAATGGTCTGTGGTCACCACCTTCTGAACAACTTCTTTATAGGGGGTGTCTTGTTAATTACTGATCAGTTCTAGCTGAAATGTCCACCTTTGTTTCATCCTTTCTTCAATTGTATGAATTTGCCAGTGCCATTGTCAAGACACAATAGTAACAGCTGCATTATGGAATCAGAGTTGTGCTGAGCTCTCAGGATGGTGATTGACAGCTCAGTCATCCAATCTAGTTTGCTGAGCTCTTAGTATGGTTATGCACAGCTCTGCTATCCAATCTGAGACTGGGAGATACTGGGCCTTTAAGTGGTCCCTGTTCTCTATGATTGCCCAGCTACTTATCTGAAACCCGCATTAACACAGGGAGCACATACAAACTCCTTGCAGATATTGTCCCTGATAGGATTTGAATCCCGGACCCCAATGCTGCAAGACTGCAGAGCTAACCACTGAGCCACCATGTGTAATAACGAATTACAAAACCTTTTTTTAATAAGACAAACCATATACCGTACATATACATCAGGGTATATGCCCTAGTATTACCCATGTCTATGTGTCAGGACAGAGAGTTGCAGCAATTGTTTTACAATGGAAACAGCTTTGCTATTATGTAATGTACTTAATATTGGCTACTTGTGATGCTTTACATCTAAAAGGCTGAAAACAACATTATAGAAGTCTATTACAATATTACACAGTTATTATGAAAGTAAGATAGACATATTCATTAACTTAATGTAATTCTTATTTTTAGGTACGATGTGGGGAATACACTGCGTCCCAATGACACAATGTCCTCACCAAGATCCCTAAATACCTAAAGTAATAAATAAAATTGCTTGGTAATATCAGCTCATGAATGCTCCTTTACTTTACCCAGCAGGTTTATTTCTCCCTTCCATCATCTATTTTCCATCCATCTGTCATTCTTGTGTATGTTTCTCCGGATACATGTGTTCTCAGTGCATCCCCAAATATATGTTTTAAATTGGTGCAGAAATAGGTTAACACGCACACTTTGGGTTTTATTAGAATCACATATTACTGTCATGATTGCATTAATGGTATCAGCCCTAAACATAAAAACAACGGTTGTCACTCATCTTGTTAGTCATCGTGTCCTCCCGCCACCATCACTCCACATGATCACAATGCATGGGACAAATAATGCAATAATAAATGTAAATGACCAGCCGTACTAAGAAACCAAATGGAATCTTACTTAAAGTACGATACAAATCCAAGCTCAAAAGAAAAACTCCTCAAACAAAACCCTGCAAGCATCACCGACATCTAATGGACAACACTGGAGGCAAAACTAAATTACACTTCAATCAATTCAATCAGAAAAATGTCAACTCTACAAAAAATAAATTATTATTGACATAGTAACTTATTGCTAAATCAATGATTTGAAAACAAAAATTGATTTTTTAAAGTCTTTTCCCTTTCATTGAGGAGCTCTGTATATTGTACTGTATATTGATTTTAACAGGTAAGATTCTACATTACAGTAATTGTTATATTTTATGTCTGACTCATCCTATAAGAAATCTGGGTTCATGTTATTCGTGTGTGAACAGGTAGCATAAGCTCAGCTGATCATGAGGCATTAACAGGGGATCCAACTACTCAAAGACCGATCATTACCCTGCAGCACTGCTTAAAGGGGAACTCCAGGGAGATAAACGTTTTTAGTACAGTCCCTTCCCTCTTATACAATGGAGCAGAGCTGGGCAGTACAGTTCTAGGACCTATAGATTGCTTGTAAATCATATCTGCTCTTCAGCACTTACCGCTCCCTCAGGTGTCCGAGAATTTCAGCCTCATGCAGCAACTGTGACAGGAGGTGTGTCAGAGACACGAACCCTGGGGGCTCCAGGTCATCTTACATTCCTGCCCCCTCATACTTCTTTATGGGCATGGGGCATGGCAAGGCCATGGCCGCCAGCTCCATGGTCACACTACAATCCTGTCCCCTGAAACTTTCTATGGATCATCACTGTCTCCTCAGTCACAGCAAAGCATCCAGACACTTCTGCAGCATCTGTTACTCATGGTATAAACCCCAAGGTTCCATTATCAGGGGCAGTATGTACTGTGACCATGGGACCAGTGCCCATGCCCCTTTCCCATACAGAATTGTGAAGGGGCGGGAATGTAAGATAATCCTGGAGCCCCTAGGGTCCACATTCCTGACACACCTCCTGCTCTTTGCTGCAGCTTGACTAAATTTCTCTGTCCCTGGAGAGAGGGGTGAGTGCAGAGGAGCAGATATGATTTTATAGATTTGTAAGTGATCTATAGATCTTACAAATGTAGAGCTCTGCTCTGCTTCATCATTTAAGAGGGCAGAGACAGTATCTTCCCCTTTAAAGGTAGAAGGACATACAAGACAGAATACCCTTAGAAACCGTATCAGGAAATAATACGATTTTTTAATTGCTGCATCACCTCTATACTGAAGTTTTCTACAAATTAACAAATTTGAGAAATACAGAAACTAAACAAAAGTATTTAGGTTAGTAAACATTCCACTATCTTAGGCCCCTTTCACATCAACGTTTTTGCTGAATCACGGCAGATTCACCACAGATGCTGCGTAACTGCCGACTTGCGATAAGCCCCCATTCATTCTCTATGGGACTTGCGGCAGGTGCGGCAAGTGCAGCTTTTGTCGCGATTCGGCAAATCTTGCACTTGCGGCATGTAAAAAAAATGCACCTTAGGAATGAACGGGGGCTTGCCGCAGGTTTGCCGCAAGTCGGTCGTTAAGTGGCAGATGCAATAAATCTGCCAGATGTGCCGCGATTCTGCAAAAACTATGATGTGAAAGCAGTATACTCGTGTTTTCCTACAACTGTTTTTGGCCCAAGAAAATGTAAAAAATAACTGGAATAATTGGATATATTAATATGCCTATTATCACAATGGATTTCTTCTGAGCGACAGGTTTCTTATGCACTATGATTTAAATACATGTATATCCCCTCATATAACAGTTAGGACAAATGCCCATGATCACGACAGACTGTCTTCCAGATGTCATTCCTCTTCTGGGAAATGCTAGATTACTGTGTTGGAGAACTCTCTCTACGTGCCCACGATTAGGACTCAGGCCGCGTCTTTTCGCTGTGTTTTCCCATTAAGAACATTAGGGTCTCCACAAGCATAAGTTGACATGCTGCGGCTTAGGAAACTATGCTGCATAGAGGTTTACACTTCATAAAAAAGAAGTGCAGTGGGCATGGGATTGCTATAAATCTCATCCACTGGGATTGTCCAGTGCAACGCAGCATTTTGAATGCAGCGAGCTGAGTCCAAAACACTGGTAACACTGATCATTGGCACATACCTTTACTAAACTTATGTCCTGAATGAATTTACTCTGCTCTACACAATGGATTTTTCACTCTGGTTAATAAAGTGGATAATTTCTTTACCTGTATGGCACACAAGCAGAAGTGATGTCTAAATGAGTCTGGACATATTAAAATTCTAATGTGTCAACTGTTAAAGTGGGATTCTAAAGTTCTCTCTTGAGTAGTTCAGAGCAATGCAGTCTTCTTTTCTCCTGGTTTCTGGCAGGACAGGCACTCTTGAAGGTGTTGTCCGGTCTAAACTGATAATTCTGCAGTCACTCTGTGTGACTGCAAACCTATCAATCCTGCCAGCATAGGCACTGTGCGCTGCAAAGATTGACGGTTTCTAAACGGGGAACGGACCACAGTTATGCGGTATACATGTTCCCGGCCAGAGCGCCCTACTAGTGGGTGCAGCCTCACTCTATACAAGTGTATGGAGTAAGGTCACACCCTCTAGTCATGTTGTTGAACCTATATATCACATAATTGCTGTCAGCTCCTCTGCTGCTTTCATAAGCCGGCTGGAATGTCATATACAGCCTGGAAATTTTGGGAGCTTATGACGTGTATGGCTTGGCTTCAATATGCGCACTGCTCATGCAGCTGGAGCCGAGCTGTTCCACGTGATCAGCTTCCACACCGGGCAGAATATAACGTTCCGGCCGGCTCATGATAGCAGCAAAGGAGACGGGAATTTCAAAAAGAGCAACAGAAGGAACAACAGAAGGACTGATGACGCCCAGTGGGGCGTGCTTAAAGCCAGTGAAGGGGGAAGAATAGAGCCACGCTTTTCCAGTCTCTGGATGGAGACTGCACGTAAGTTATAAATCATTTTTCTTAAGCTTTCTAGGGCACGTTTAGCTCAGAGAGGGATGATTAGGGATCAGCTACCAAGGTGCAGGGACAGGTAGTGATAGGTTAGGGGGCTAGAACGAGCTGACAGTTTCCCTTCAAGGTGTTGAGTGCAATTTCCAAGTTGTATTCTGGCCATGCTTCAGTAGGATACTTCACATTAAGGCTTTAATTTGTAGGAACAGTTATTCAAATTCTAATAATTTTGTTAGCTTGTTTGGGGAAGGCTGACATTTCAGATAACATAATTTACTTAATAGAAAGAGACACAGAGTGATGCCTTCACTAGTAAGATGTGCTGAGTTTTAATTTCATTTCAGTGTTTCATTATCATGGCTCAAATGTAAAGGAGTACAGAATTGTTACATTTTCTAAAGGTGTCACTTTGAAAATCTAGAATTATATATTGTTAGTAATCTGGGGAAGGCATTTGGAGCCAACTCTATATAAGAAGGAATAGGAACAGGATCATATGTCGACCTCATAACATATTGCGCTCTGTATTTGTGTAATGACGCCCATTAGGGTGTATTACAGTGGCGAGGCAGGGTGAGCACGGTACAAGGGGACCCGCTTACCGGTCAAAATGCCTTGGAGGAATGCCCCTGTGACAAGAATTTTGTAAGTTTCTTTCCTAACTACATTATTGTACTTGTAGATTAGTAAAAAAGGTGAGTCAGGGATGTGTTAGAATGTATTGTAAGGCTGCAGGGACAGGTATTAATAGGTTAGAAAGGTTATTTGGGGTGACAGGTTCCCTTTAATCACTAATGTTTTTGTGTTTTGTTTTTGCATGTCAGAAATGTTTTTTTCTAAATTTTGTGCAGTTATATTAGTTTACCTGGTGAAAATAAACAAGTGAGATGGGAATATATTTGGTTTTTATTAAATTGCCTAATAATTCAGCACAGTAATAGTTACCTGCACAAACAGATATCCTCCTAAAATGGCCAAAAAAAAAAAAAACACTCTAATTTCCAAAAATATTAAGCTTTGATATTTATGAGTCTTTTGGGTTGATTGAGAACATAGTTGTTGATCAATAATAAAAATAATCCTCTAAAATACAACTTGCCTAATAATTGTGCACACAGTGTATGATGTAAAGGTATAGTAAGGCTGATTTTGAAAAAGATTATATTAATTTAACAAAAGATTTACATTTAGAGAGAAGCACCAGTGCCTGCATTTGCAGCTCCAAGATTTCCGTTCAGTAGGCTTGTCTAGTAAACCATCCTCTCTTTCTCACCCTATAATGTTACCAACCTCCCAGATGCATACTGTTCCCATCATAACTCCATTTTATCATTCCAAGTTTAGGTTTATCCTGTTTGTCCATTAAGATTCTGGAGAGTTTTGTGTTAATTTATATTATCTTTTATATTTACAATGCATTATATGAAAACAACAGATGAGACCTAGGCTCTGTGCACATGTTGCAGATTTGTTGCATTTTGTATGCGTTTTTCAGTGCACATTTGTCGCCAATCCTGAAGAATTTCCTGGTGCCAGTAAAGTAAATGAGAGATCTGCAGCATGACAATAATTCACACATACTAATGTATGGGAAAAATATGTGCCAAAAACACGTGGCAAAAATGCATTATAAAAGTGTGTTATCGCCGCACTGTATTTCCTGCCTAGAGATGCAGAAATTTCTGCACCAAATATTTTACCAATTCTTTCAAAGCTTTCAAAAGTTGAAAAATATAAGAATTTGAAAGTCCTCAGTGGTTGATAATATATAATAATGATACAACTTCTGGAGAAACACATATATATACAATTGTAGGGTGGGATAATGCAATACATAACTCAGGTGAAGTACATCGTATAGTGGTCAGTTGAAAGGGGGGAAGGAGCAGCTGTAACAGTAAAATCAGAGTTCAACGATAAGAGGCACGAGCAGTTTTATTGTCCTTTGATTAGTGGTTGGTCCAAGAACAGGAAAGAGATGGGGTGAAACAGTTGTGGTAACAGTTCACGTAAGAAGCGTCAAAGTTTTATTGTCCTTCAAGTGGGGTCTGTTCAAAGATATGATACCCCCAAATGCCGTTTCAATTAATGTAAAAAGACATGAATCCATGTGAAAAGTTCATTCCTGCTTTGAATGTGTCTAAGGTCAATATCAATTTGTATTCCCAAATTCTTCTCTCTCTCTGAGATTTGAAGTTACTTTTTAAAATGAGCAGCCTCATGTCTGTTACACTGTGGTCATTGCTACAAAAATACTTGGCTACAGGTAGATCCATACGTCTTTCTTTTATTGTGTGGCGATGAGAATTTATTCTTGTTCTAAATTTTTGTCCTGTCTCACTTACATACATTCCCCCTATTGGACATTTGGTATATATACAGTAATTAAATACACCACATTGCTTGTGGTGCAACTGAAGTTACCTGGGATCTTGCAGTCCTGATCTGTCCTGGGAATCTTTATCTTGTCCATTGTCATTAGAAATGGACAGGCTTTGCACCTGTTCTGGTTGCAGGGAAAGGTTCCAGTTGCTGTTGGAAAGGACAGTGAGCTTCTGATAAGGATGTTTTTTAAATTAGGAGGTTGTCTATAACACAGTAGTGGGGGGTCCGGAAATATTGATTTTATTCGGGCATCTTTTCGTAGTAGTGGTTTCAGTTTCCGTGCAGCTCCTCTTCGCACCTCCATATTTGGATTGTAGGTGACTACAAGAGGGACCCAGTTATTTTCTTCTCTAGTTTTGTAATGTAGGAGATGATTCCTTGATATTCTGGTGGCTCTTGTAATCTGGTTTTCAATTGTTCTTGGATGGAAGCCCTGATTCAAAAAGATTTTTCTGAGGTCCTCAAGGTGATTGTCTCTATCTGTAGGGTTGGAACATATCCAATTGTATCTGATGACCTGGCTGTACACAATAAGAGTTTTTTTTATGTGTTTTGGATGAAAACTGTCCTAGATATGTTGGATGGTCAATTAGCTTCTGGTACAGTGATGTCTCTGCTTCATTGTTCTGTAGCTTAACGATGGTGTCCAGGAAGCTGATTTCAGTGCAGGAGTAGTTGAGTGTTAAGTTGATAGTGGGATGAAACTGATTAAAGTGTTCATGGAACGTCTTCAGCTGTTGCTCAGACTCAGTCCAGATGATTAAAATATCATCGATAGACGAGTAATAGGCTTGAGGCCTGATAGGACAAGAGGATAAAAAGTCACCTTTAAGCTTGGCCAGGAAAATATTTGCATATTGTGATGCCATTTTGCTTCCCATCTCCTGTAAATATATGTTGTCATCAAATATAAAAAAGTTGTGCGTAAGGATGAATTTTGTAAGCTTCACCACAGAATCAGCATCAACCCCTGTGTTTTCCAGGAAGGTTTTGCGGGCATTTAATCCATCCTAGATCCTGGATATTGCTGTACAGAGAATTCACGTCCATAGTGGCGAGGATGGTTCCTTCTGGTAGAGGACCTATTGGTGATAGTTTATTCAATAGGTCAGTTGTGTCCTGAATGTTGCTGGGTGTCTCTTTTACCAGGGGTTTGAGTACATCCCATCAATAAATTTGTTCAGTGAGGGTGCCCACACATGAAATGATTGGTCTTCCTGGATTTCCTGGTTTGTGGATTGTGGGAAGCATGAAGAATGTGCCTGTTCTTGGACTTTCTGGTATTAGGTCATCAGCTCTTAAGGATAAGTCAGGTAGACAAAAGACCAGCTTGTTTAATTCCTTGTGATATTCCTGTGTGGAGTCAGACTCCAAATTGTTGTAGTAGTGTGTGTCTATCAGTTGTCTGTTTTCTTCTGTCGGGTAGACTGATTTGTTCATCATGACTATTGCACCACCCTTGTCTGCAGATTTAATGATGATTTCTTTGCTGTTTTCAAAGACTGTATGCCTCTTCTCTCCTGTGCACTTGTGGCACCCCAGGGTTCATGTGCTACAGTAACATCACAAAGGGTTAACTTCTCACACAACCCACAACACTACACTAGCACCTCCAGGCCAGAAGGGGGAGCTAAAGCTGCTTCCCTATATATTCTGGTGTGGAGAGGAAGTGGCAGTTAGTTGAGTGCGGGGCAGCACCGAGGAAGAAAGACCTGGGTGTAAACGAGCTGCGTTAGGCTCACCCCACGGTCCACTGTCCACTTCCAGGCCGGCCAGGGTCTGAGGAACAGGAGAAGGAGCAGAGAGGAACACCCCTGGGAGACTGAGTACCCTGAGACTCACCCCAGAGAAGCGCAAAGACCGGATACCGGATCCAAAATTGTGCCTGACACAAGCAGCACAGAAAACACAGGATAAGTGAAGATTATATATCTTCACTGTACCACAGCGAAGCAACATGGCGGGGTCAGAAACACAAAGATAAGACACAAGTTGCCTAGCAAGTTGGTACCCATGAGGCCAAACACACAGCGCAGGAGTAGGAAGCCAAGGACCCGGTCAGGGTGGGAGCAACCCAGCCCCGGTACAGACTCCATGGACAGTCCTCTACTGAATACCATCTACAGTAAAGACTTGGAAAACTACTAAACCGTGAGTCTGTGTGATCCTTGCGCTCGAGCCCTACTCTCCCTCACAAACTGTTATCATCTATACCACTATCCCTGCCCTGCATCATCCATAGACTATCATCACCACTGCCCCGGGGAACCAGGCTCTGCCCGTGGAGAGCCGTCACATCACCGACTGCCAAACATCATCCCCGGAGGTTCTGCAGCAGCGGTGGTCACCCTGACCACATCCCAAGGGTGGCGTTACGACTTTCTTCCCTGTAAATACCCCCCATTACTTGTGGGCTCGGGACACGGTCCGGACCAAGGCTGCCGTGATAACCCCCGTGATACCCCGGTCCGGTACCGAGTACCCCGTCCCAGTGGGCTCCACACACTGATGTTGGATGGTTGCCTCTTGTGTGTATCTAAGATAGTGGATTTTACCAAATGTCTGAAAGTGTCTATATATTTATCCAAATGCGGGTTGCGTCCATGGAAAGGTTTCTATTGCTGTTGGATAGGACAAGGTGCTTCTGACAATGATGCGTTTTACATTCAGAGGTTGTCTAAAACACAGATTTTACTGCCACAGGTGCCACTTCCCCTCTCCCAACTGATCACTATATGCTTCACATCATCTGTGCTTCTCCAGAGGTTGTATCATTATTAAGCCTGATGAAGAGGCCATAGAGTCGCAAAAGCTTGCTTTGCTTTTTCTTACCATCTTTTCAGTTAGCCATTAAAAGGTATCAACCACTGAAGACTCTCAGATTCTAATATTTTTCTAACTACTGGCTAACACGGTACACACATTTTTTACCTTTTGAAAAGTTGAGAAATTTTGCTACAGTGCTGTGCAATTAATTGGGACAAAGCATTTTTTTAAGTAAAATCGTAAGTTGGTTACCAATCAGTGATTCAAACCAGTTTGAACTGCTTTGAACAGGTGTGAGTGTACAATCTTGAGTTACAGAATGTGGTTTGACTGGTTTTAGTCAGAAAATAACAGCTAGCTGCCCCCTCAGCTTCAGTTGAGAGCTTGTTTCTGTGAGGAGTGGTTTAGTGTACTTTTTCTCTCAGTGTGAATCGTGCCTGTAAAAATGGATGTTACTCCATGGAAGAGGTCTAGAATTATTACTCTTAATGGACATACAAGTCTGACTGTAAGAGAAATCGCTTCCACCGTTGGTATTGGAAAATCTACCGTTTCAAGAATAATTCGCACACACAATGAAACTGGATCGTTTTCTCCAAAACGAAAGGGGAAATGTGGAAGAAAAAGGAAAACGACACCAAGAACTGATAAAACACTTATCAGAAATAGTAAAATTGATGCAAGAAAAACTTTCTTTGTCCTAATTAATTTGCACAGCACTGTACAACGTGAAGCTGCGCTAAACCTTTATGAATTATGGTGGTCTCACAATTTTTGCTCAGTTCCAAAAAAGTGGGCAGAACTTGGTCACAGGCATGGCAATCAGAGCTGTGGAGTCTGTAAGCCAAACATCTGACTCCAACTCCTCAATTTCCCTGAATTCGAATCTGACTCCAGCAAAATGGACATCGACTCCGACTCCACAACTCCAACCACACAACTATGGCTGTGGAATCAGTAAACCAAACATCCGACTTCAGACTCCTCAATTTCCCCGAATCTTACTCAGATTTCACCAAAATGGACACCAACTCCGACTCCGCTACTCTGACTCCACAGCCCTGATGGCAACCCCAGTAGTCAAATTTATGATGAGTGGCACCATTCTTTGTACCACAAATCTTTGCAGCGAGACGTGCACATGCCACCTGTCAGACACTGCTGATTCATTAAGAGATACACACCTCTAAGGGTACCTTTACACGCCGCCACTGTTGTTAGCAATAGGTATCCACCGCACGTGCACGCGCACGTTTTTAACGGTGGATACCGATCGTTAATGCCGCATATACACGCCGCCACTGCGTGCTCTACTGAAGGTATTTGCGTTCCCCGGAAGTGCCGACAGCTCCTGTGGCTTACTTACTGTGGAATACCTTCCCTAATTTACATGCAGCTACCACAAAGGAATATGGGCGTACATCTTTCGCGCCGCAAGTACATAGGCGTGACAGAGTTGTGTATTTGGTGACAGTAATACGCTGATTGGACAACGCTTTAGCGTCATGATTGGCCAGCCTGCCCAGGAAGGCTGGCTAATACATGACGCCATTCCAATTGAGGACTATGAATGGATAGCTCTTTAAATATGGTGACCTGTGAAGGGACAGCCAATCGTAACACAGTAGCCCCCTCCAATGATTGCTGATGGGGCGTGGTATCCATGACGCTGTGTCACGCCCCTGGGAATTCGTAGGCCACGCAAATACCTTGCCTGTGCCCCGATTACACGCCACCACCATAGGAATTGTGCCTTCCTGTTTTTGAGCACGGCTCAGAAACAGGTATCTGAAGGAACTGCGGGACACAGGAAGGAATTTCCCGATTTACACGCCGCCATTTCCTAGTGATTTCATGGCAACAGGCAGAATTGTCCCCAGTGCCCGGCAGTTGCTGCCTTCCTGTGGCGGTGTGCAAAGGTACCCTTAGGGTATCTTTACACGCGGCAACTTACTGGTTGCAGTGAAATCATGGACACATTGTTCCATTTGTACACAGCAACAAGATAGAACAATGTGTCCATGATATCACTACAACCAGTAAGTTGCTATGTGAAATTCCTAGAAAAGTTGCCGCGTGTAAAGGTGAATCAGCAGTGTCTGACTTTAACACACCTTCTCATCTAGCCTAGAATGAAAAATGCCACTTTTGATGATTCAGTGCACAAATGTTTTTAATTGCCCTGTGAACCTCCTCATTCCTGCCAACATCCTCATCACATTACCTGATTAGCCCAGGAGTGATGTCATGCCTGCTTCATTCCACAACGATAACAGCATGCCAGAATTACTAACCTGAAGAGGTGCCAATGATGCTGATGAGTACATATACATACAGTACATAACAGTACATAGAATTAGAATTGAGCAAAAATATGTTTAGGACCCTAATAGCTCATGGCGCCAAACCACAGCCTGTGAACCTCCTCCTTTCTGCCGGCTTCCATCTCCTGATTAGCATAGGAGCGATGTCATGTCTGTTTTATGCCACAACGATAACGTCATGCCAAGCCTACTAAAGGCAGGCAGGAGAAAGTTGACAGGGGGATCTTAGGCTGGTTTCACACTGCAGTTTTTTCCTGATCAGGTTCGATCAGGTTTGTGTGTCAAAACCAGGAGTGACTCCAAAACTCAGAACAGCTGTCAATCTTTCAATTATAGTTTTTCTCTCCAAGTTCCTCTCCTGGTTTTGGCACACAAACCGGATGGAACCTGATCAGGGAAAAACTGCAGTGTGAAACCAGCCATAGACTACCAAGGTCCTCTGAATATTTTTGCTAACTTTACTTACAATACATATATCCTAATATATGCTAAATTAACTGAAAACTGGAAAAATATTATAATTATTTTAATAATCTGCACCAGTTTATTTTCCTTCCAAACAATATGAAAGACATGTTTTTCTGTATGGACACTAGAAAAAAATTTCTACGAACTTTTTTAGACTTTATGGACGGTCGGATAAGAGCAGCTCCCCTCTGCCAGAGCTTCTAGCTGGGTTTATCAAAAGCCAAGTATATCTAACAGTTTTCATAACTCCTGTCCTTTGGGGAATTGGCTTGACTCATTTGCTCACTATGTGCATTGTCCTACTTGCACAGTGGTCACACGCTGGAGGCATAAACAAGTTAGGAAATTTCACACTGTACATATAAACAGCAGTCGATCTGCAGAGAGGAGCCTCTATTTTACTGATAACTTTCCTGTATAAAACTCCTCTCGCTTTATTTAGACTCCTGACACTTCACGGCGTTGTAGGCTGATGCCAAATGTTCCATCAGATACTGCAGTGTTTGTCTCTTACTTCCCACATTTAATGTTTGCTGGTCAGAATGTTTCTATGTTCTCAAGAGTTTCCCCTAACATTTAAGTAAAAGGTCCATTAATGCCAAATTATGGACAATGTCTGTTTTCTGTTCATTTGTACTCGAGAAGAGACATTTCCAACATATAAATATATCATTGTCTTCATTCCCAACATGATTTCACTAAATGTGTGTCAGTATCCTAGCATAAAAAGTAGCAGCCACTTTTGGACTATGAAGGTGAAAGTCCGGTTTGACAGGCAACAATACACTTTATATATGTAATGCCCCTCCATAATTTTCATTTCAAATTACCTGGTAGGACATCGACACTAATGCGTTCAGCTCAATGGGTTTTCTCAATTGAGAATTAGATGGACACAAAAGCTGTACAATAGGAATAAATCCTATTAGAGAGCCTAGGTCCAAGAAGACCCAGAATAGAATACTGTGTAGTAATTGTTAAAGGAGTTTTCAAACTTTAAATGGAATCTGTCAGGTCAAAAATCTACATGTAACTGATATCATTTTCTAATTTCTTTCTCTAAGCTCTCTCTCTATTCATGTATTTCTATTATTTATGCTTTCCTCCTATCCTGTGTAAACTTCAAAATAAAACATTCATTCCATCTGTCAATCACAGTGAGTTCTCTGCTGCCCACTCCCCAAATAATGAATATTCATGCCTCATTAGACTGCCGTGCCATCCTGTGATCTTTATGTTGTGTGACTCATTGCAGACAGAGGAGAAAGGAGGGGGGAGGAGGTGTGTTCTCTTAGCACATCTTCATTGTGTGTATCTGAGGCATGTGTGTAGTGTGTGCTCTGAGGTATTTCATTGTTTATATGAACATTTGATCATTTGCTCAGCAGATACAGTACAGACCAAAAGTTTGGACACACCTTCTCATTCAAAGAGTTTTCTTTATTTTCATGACTATGAAAATTGTAGATTCACACTGAAGGCATCAAAACTATGGATTAACACATGTGGAATTATATACTTAACCAAAAAGTGTGAAACAACTGAAAATATGTCTTAGATTCTAGGTTCTTCAAAGTAGCCACCTTTTGCTTTGATTACTGCTTTGCACACTCTTGGCATTCTCTTGATGAGCTTCAAGAGGTAGTCATCGGAAATGGTCTTCCAACAGTCTTGAAGGAGTTCCCAGAGATGCTTAGCACTTGTTGGCCCTTTTGCCTTCACTCTGCGGTCCAGCTCACTCCAAACCATCTTGATTGGGTTCAGGTCTGGTGACTGTGGAGGCCAGGTCATCTGGCGTAGCACCCCATCACTCTCCTTCTTGGTCAAATAGCCCTTAGACAGCCTGGAGGTGTGTTTGGGGTCATTGACCTGTTGAAAAATAAATAATGGTCCACCTAAACACAAACCGGATGGAATAGCATGCCGCTGCAAGATGCTGTGGTAGCCATGCTGGTTCAGTATGCCTTCAATTTTGAATAAATCCCCAACAGTGTCACCAGCAAAGCACCCCCACACCATCATACCTCCTCCTCCATGCTTCACGGTGGGAACCAGGCATATAGAGTCCATCTGTTCACCTTTTCTGTGTCACAGAAAGACACGGTGGTTAGAACCAAAGATCTCAAATTTGGACTCATCAGACCAAAGCACAGATTTCCACTGGTCTAATGTCCATTCCTTGTGTTCTTTAGCCCAAACAAGTCTCTTCTGCTTGTTGCCTGTCCTTAGCAGTGGTTTCCTAGCAGCTATTTTACCATGAAGGCCTGCTGCACAAAGTCTCCTCTTAACAGTTGTTGTAGAGATGTGTCTGCTGCTAGAACACTGTGTGGCATTGACCTGGTCTCTAATCTGAGCTGCTGTTAACCTGCGATTTCTGAGGCTGGTGACTCAGATGAACTTATCCTCCGCAGCAGAGGTGATTCTTGGTCTTCCTTTCCTGGGGCGGTCCTCATGTGAGCCAGTTTCTTTGTAGCACTTGAAGATTTTTGAAACTGCACTTGGGGACACTTTCAAAGTTTTCCCAATTTTTCGGACTGACTGACCTTCATTTATAAAGTAATGATGGCCACTCATTTTTCTTTACTCAGCTGCTTTTTTCTTGCCATAATACAAATTCTAACAGTCTATTCAGTAGGACTATCAGCTGTGCATCCACCAGACTTCTGCACAACACAACTGATGGTCCCAACCCCATTTATAAGGCAAGAAATCCCACTTATTAAACCTGACAGGGCACATCAGTGAAGTGAAAACCATTTCCGGTGACTACCTCTTGAAGCTCATCAAGAGAATGCCAAGAGAGTGCAAAGCAGTAATCAAAGGAAAAGGTGGCTGCTTTGAAGAACCTAGAATATGACATATTTTCAGTTGTTTCACACTTTTTTGTTAAGTATATAATTTCACATGTGTTAATTCATAGTTTTGATGCCTTCAATGTCAATCTACAATTTTCATAGTTATGAAAATAAAGAAAACTCTTTGAATGAGGTGTGTCCAAACTTTTGGTCTGTACTGTACATATAAAGATTCATATAAACAGAAATATTTTACAGATAGCACAGACTGTAGTGATGTTACCCAGCAGCCTGAAAAAGAGGGGAGGGACAGATAACAGCTTGGATAGGTGTGGATATCTAAATAACCATTACATACTGTGACTCTCAGACTGCTCAGGAGTCAGGCCCATTACTTTTACAGTTGGTGTGCAGGTGCTTATAGCAAGAGAACTACACAGGGTACATTAATGATTTATACATATTCTGAATGGTCTGCCCGAGCACTATTCAAGGGTACTATTAGTATCATACTGGAAAATGACCTGACAGAGTCCCTTTAAGATGCCGACATCCTAAAAAGAGATCATAGATATCCTCTCTTTAGCAGCATGGTTGACAAAAATTGACCGAAATTCCAGGACTCTTTTGTCATGACATAAAAAAATGTAATAATGTTGTGTTTTTTTTGAAGCTGAAGAAACTTCTACAGATTATTCTGTAATCAACATCAGTTTACAGTTTATGTGGCGCCCCTGTGGCTAGGCGCCACAGGGAGGTATTACACTTTGAGAACATTATTATTATTATTAGTTATTTATATAGTGCCATTGGTTCCATGGTGCTTTACATAAGTGGGGGTAACAAGGACAGGTACAGTACATATGAACAGTCAATGCTTGCTGATACACGACGGGAGAGGACCCTGTCCACGAGGGCTCACAGTCTACAGGGGTGGGGGAGGACACGATAGGGGTGACATATGTAGTATCTCTGTAGTTGTGGGTTTAGAGTTTAACCTATGGAGTCTGTTTTCACACACACACACACACACACACACACACACACAGGACTAGGCCACCTTAGTATTGAAGGACTGATTATTCAGTAGGTCCAAAAGGGGGTGGAGCCTAGGTTAGTGCAGGAAGACTTGAGTGACAGTTGAGTTAGTGCTGGGAAGGCAGTCAGTAAGGATGCGCCTGACAGCTCTGTGACAGGAGGGATCCCCATCTCTAAGAGGGGGCACAGGACAGAAGGGGACGGACCAGAACCGGTTGGAGCCGGCTGGTAACGTCTGGGGAACACCGGTGATACGGAAGCCGAGGCTGTTACCAGTTTATCTCTGGCCACAAACTGACGAGCTGTGGGCTCTCTGAAACCGGGTAGCCGTAGGCGCCACAAGAAGGTACCTCACCCCTCAGGCCCAAAATAGGTCCTAGATTACTGGAGTTTCAGTCCAGATTCCGGTGGCGGGAGGATTTGCTGTGTGTCGCTCCCGTCCGTACTGGTAAAGGAGAAACCCGTGCTTCACTGTATAAGACCAGGGGACTGGCGGCAGAGCTATGCAAAGGTGGTGGAAGATAGATAATGGCAGAATTACACCCAAAAGACTTAAGAAGGAACATCTGGAGACTCCATAGGGGGACCCTGAGCCGACAACTACTACCGGTTAAACCAGGCTGTACCGTGTTTCACCTTAACAACTGCTGGTACCCAGTAAAGTGGAGTTGGAGTTGAACTGGTCTCTGTCTTTCTTCTCGCCGGTGCCCGGAGGGCTTCAGCATCATCATCAACTCACCGGAGGGGTAAGAACAATTACTCCCCTCATCCCCTCACCCTCCATCACCGCTGCCCTGAGGTAAAAGCTCCACCTATGGGGAGCTGCACCACACTGAGCTGCACCCATCATCATCTCAGCAGCCGGCTTGCAGCGCTGGTATCCAAATTACCGGGATCCACAGGTGGCGTCACGTACTCTTTATCCCTGTAAATATCTTCTCCCTCCCCATCTAACAAATGACAGCCAGGGCACAGAACCATGAACCCGACCACCCGTGATTCCCCAGTTAAATTCATCAAACCCAGGCCCAGTATCCAAGTACCCCTTGCCCTGGGCTCATCATTTACAGTGACTGCAGCTGATGTCTTCATATCAGAATTATGGGCAGTAGACATGGATCTCTAAAATACATAATGGTTTGGTATGGTCCATGACTTTTTAATGGTTTTAGCCCGAGTTCCTGACTCTGTTCATTCCTGGTTCCTGATTCATGCCTGACTTTCTGATCCATTCCTGTGCCTGGTGCCAGCCTGAGTTCCTGACTCCGTTCCTGTGTTATAGTGCCAGAATAGTTACTGTATCCGTTCCTTTGCCCTGGTACCAGGCTGAGTTTCTGTATCAGATCCTGTGTCCCGATACAAGCCTGTTTTCCTATATCTGTTCCTGTATCCATGTACCCACCTGCACCTGAATATATAGCTTTCCTGGCCCGTCTGCATCTGTACCAGCTACGTTCCTTCCGGTTATCCTTATGTTATCCTGGCAAAGCTTCTACTTTGTCTTGCCTGCTGCCGTTTAATTTCAGCTTCAGCAAATCTGGGGACTGTCTTGTAGTGGTAACTGATGTCTACCGGCAGCCAGTCCAACATCACCATCAGAGGCTTTGGTGAATACCCAGTAGGCATTTAGTCCACCCTCTCCTTGGTAAACCCGAAATCTGTAGTCCAGTGGATCCATCCCAGCCAGATCAGCTTTTGTCGTTCCGCCCGTAAGATCAACTTTAAGAATTGTTAAGTCACTTGTAACCTAATATATCTCACACATTGACAGGTGTCATTGTCACAAAGCAATCACAGTCATTCAATTCATCTGTCAGTAGTTTTAATGTTATGGTTGCTAGAAATATACTTGGTAGGATAATTCTCTGAGGTACACTAAATAAACCAGTCGTAGATTTTCAGTAGGGCATATCAAATCATTTCTAAAATTATGACTGCTGTTTCACTTTTGACATTCAGTAAATTTGAGAATATTCAGCACAGTAAATCTACACAATAAAGCAGAATAATCTACAACAGTCTGTGGTAATAAGCAATACAATACCTACAAAGAAAAAACAAGATGTTAGAATTACAGCAACCTAAAAGGACTACAACTAGTGATGAGCAAATGTACTCATTACTATTCGCAACTCGCATGGATAGTACGGTATTCGCGATACTCGTTACTTGGTGCTTGTGAGTGATGTGTCAATCGTGAAGAATCTGACAGAAATTGCCATCTCCCTTCAATACACAAAGGGAGTCGGCACCCCAGATTGAATATTAGGCTGTCTTGAGGGGGCACAGCAAGGTGTTGTATGCAGTTAAAATGCAAGAAATCCCACCCTCCACAAATACTCATTTTGTGGCCAGATATGTGTGGGCGGAGCCTATCACTAATTGACTAACACTGGACTCACTATTCGGACGAGTACACGAGTATTACAAAATACTCATTACGAGTATAGCGATTACTAATATTTCGCTACTCGCTAATCATTTACTACCACATATAGTCTTGGCTTTAGCCCTTGTGCTTAGTACATTTCATTGGCCTTCTGGTCTCCTCCTTTTCACCTCAATTACAGTAATTACAATTATGGCTGGCCGATGCAGCAAGTTGAAGAAAGAAGCGTAAACAAAAGACACATCAGAACCAGAAACACAAGTACACTGACAAAATTGTATCTAATAGTAGTAGTCAGAAAGTAACTGCGTTTAAATCCAGGGTATCAGGCAGAGGTATCACACAAGAGAGTAATCGGGCAGCCCAACGATCCAATCCAGAGAAGCATCCAAGGGGGAATCAATCAGAGTAAACGTAGAACTTAGCCAGGTCAGTACACAGAGGCCAATCCTATAGTAAGCAAACCAGAGTAGTTTTAAACAAAACTGATAAACATGGAAAGTCACACGGAAATTTAAATAGTGCACTCTCTTCTAGAGAAGCCTGCTATGCAGTGAGTGCAACACCCATCACAGAAGAGACAACTGCCTCCCCTGCTTCCAGAGCTGTCCTCATTACTGTCCTCATTACTGGAGTGGCCAGCAAGAGAATGGATCCAGTAAGTATTCTATCCCCTTCACGACTTTTGACATATATCTATGCCAAAAGGCCAAAAGTTGTGTCTCTGCCTTCGATGCGGCCTCACACACCAAGCCTGCATCATTTCCTGCAAATGACAGCTGATTTAAACAGCCATCACGTGTCTCTAACAGATGCGGGTGGATCATCTGTTAACCAACTAAATCTTACTGTCAAACTCTTAGGGTACCTTTACACGCGGCTACATTTCTAGGGTGGCTACAGTTAACTTACTGGTTGCAGTGAAATCATGGAGACAAGGTTTTATCTTGTTGCTGTGTACAAATGGAATAATCTCTCCATGATTTCACTGCAACCAGTAAGTTACCTGTAGCCACCCTAGAAATGTAGCCGCGTGTAAAGGTACCCTAACAGCAGAATTTAAAGGGAATCTGTTAGCAGGTTTTTGCAATTTAAGCTGAGAAAAGAATGCTGTAGATGTTAAAGAACAAAGATAAACCATGCCTCTTATCAGGCTTTGTGCTTTGTTTTCGTAAACGAAAGGTATTTATCACATGGTGATTACCATTACTGAACTTATTTGTCACACACATGGCAGTCTGACATGGCAGTCCGACACACCCCCTGCTGTGATTGATACCTTAATGTTAATGTACTATCTCTATTGACAGCCTGGTGTGGGTGGGAGCAGCTATATCGGCTATGCTGAATGGGTAAACCTAAATGATTTGATTGTTTCAGAATGGCTGCACCCAGAAATTTAATTTAAACTTCCTTGGATTCAGAATTTCTTTGCCTGTAACATGCTGTTTACAGAAGAGGTAGCAAAAACCTGCTGACAGATTCACTTTAACACGCACTGGCAGGGGCATGCATCTCTTTTACCTGGCTAAATTTTGCTGAGTTTTTTTCTTTATAGTATTATGTCCTAATTCGGTGATTTTTTTCCATTAAATATAAAGCAATTAAAACAAAATAAAAAAAATACACATACAAATGCCCAATCTAGCAGAATATAAAATAAATTACGGTAATCTGATCGAGAAAAAAAATTTAAATGCTAGACTTTTTTTGGTTACTGCAATATTGCAATAAAATTCAATAACATTGTATCTATCCCAAAATGGTATAAGTAAAATCATCAAGTCTGCAAAAAACTTAAGCCTGCACACAGTCCCAGGTCTCAAAAATAATAAAAATATTTTTTTCACCACTTAAATAAAAAAATATATATACAAGTTTGGTATCTACAGTATGTGCTCATACAGACCTAGAGAATCATATTGCTAGGTCAGTTTTACCATACAGTGAATATGGTAAACGAAACAAACAATTGTATAATTGCACTTCATTTTGAAAATTCACCGCATTTGGAATGTACCATCATTTCTTATTTTCCTGTACATTATATGGTAAAATGAATGGTGGCATTCAAAAGTACAACTTGTTCCGCAAAAAACAAGCCCTCATATGGCTATATTGATGGAAAAATAAAAACAGTATGGCTCTTGGAAGAAGGAGAGGAAAAAACAAAACAAAAAAATGCCCAGGGATGGTGAAGGGGCTATACAACTAATATAATTAATAACATGTTTATTTAGTCATTAAACAAAATACATAAAAAAATTGCAGAAAGATGGAGGTTCAGATTGACAAAAAAGCGGTATGCGCTAGGTCAATTATCAGACTAAATACTATATTTTTTGGATTATAGGATGCACTTTCTCAACAGGGATGCGTCATATAATCAAAATCTTGTGTTTTTTGTTTTATTTTTTTTTTAATTTACCAAGGGGAGGGGTTGCGGAGGTGAAGGAGGCAGGTTTGCAGGGTCCACGGAGGATGGGGCAAAGCTGCGGGGGGTGTCACGGCGGTGTGCGGTGGCAGCTGCCATTTTCCATGTGCCTGCATGCATTGGCAAGCTGCCACTCGGCCTTTACTGTCCAAAACTTCCAGGAAATGGCTGTGGATCTCGAATTGCACATGCTCCACCTCTGTAACCTTTTTCTGGAAGTCCTGGGCGGTAGATGCTGAGTCGCAACTTGCCAATGTAAAAATATAAAAGGGTGGGGGACAAGAGGCGCAATAGTGCCCTATCACTAGTGACACTGATGGTAATGGGGTGATGCCGAGAAGCCACTCACCTGGTGCAGTTGTGATCCCCACAACTGGTTTGAAGGCGTTTTGCAAATATTATTCCAAGCTGCTGCAGGACCTCCACCGACCACTGAACAGTGGTTTAATCCAGAAAGATGATGGGAGTGTAGGTGTGCCACGGTCCGCGCTGCTCCAGGGCTTAAAAAACTCACCAAAGAGACAATCAGATTTCCATCCTTTATTCTCCTCCTCCTACGCGTTTCGGTGCCTAGCCTGGCACCCTGGCATATCCCTGATGAAGGTGCCAGGCTAGGCGCCGAAACGCGTAGGAGGAGGAGAATAAAGGATGGAAATCTGATTGTCTCTTTGGTGAGTTTTTTAAGCCCTGGAGCAGCGCGGACCGTGGCACACCTACACTCCCATCAACTTGCCAATGTATGCAGGCACATGGAAATTGGAGGCCGCCACCGTATACGGCTGCGACACCCCCGCAGCTCTAGGTTTGCAGCCTTGCCCCCACCCTCCGTGGACCCTGCAAACCTGCCACCTGCACTCCCCTTCTAGCACCACACCCCCCGTCAGTAAGCCATGGTGGGTTCAGGATGGGGGCTATGTTCCAGGATATAGGATACTACTAAGATGGGGGGGGGTCATGTACAAGTGTACAAGTATGAGAGACATATGTTTTCTAGGATGGGGACATATATACCAGGATGAGGGGCCATGTACAAGTATGTGCCTTGAAAGATTTCTCTATTTAGTGTGGTTTGCCATAAATGATGAGAAATTGGCTCTACAGACCCTTTTTATTATTTTTTAACACCTTTTTGGGGGGTTGCCTACTTCTGAACAATCACTGCTTAAGCACATTAAGGCCCCCCAAAAAATAATCTATAGTCACTTCTTTTAGCGTCTGTTGAGTCCTGTAGTGGACAACCCCTTTAAGTGCTTAAGAATAGGCAATATGTCTTTATTTTGACACTGTACAAGCATTTATCTAGTCTGTAGGAAGATAATATTTAGCAAAATTACATACATTTTCAGCAATTAAAAAAAAAATGGTTACTCTTTTATGATAAAACAGGTGTTCTTCATTGTGGAAGACTCCATGAGTGAGGACACACGTAGGACCCCTTGTTACAATGGGGGGGCTGTGTTGGTATATGTCTAGTATAAGTATAGCACAGTTTGATATGGAAGCTGTTATCTTAGCAACTAAAAAACAGGAAGATAATTTGTATGTACATTACACAAAATAGTACATTCTCCTACTTACTGTTCAGGTGGAATGCAATGGAAGAAATTTGAACGATGTTCATACACTGAAATAAACTTTATTTTTATGTGACCACATGAGGAAACATTTGTCATAAATCTAAAATATCAAATATTAAAATATCATCTACATCAGAGTAAATTGGCAATGGCACCATCTCGTCCTCAGAGAGCAATCACATGGACAACCACCTATTTTACTGCCCCCTGATGCCTCTTTTACCACCAATCCCTAGAGATTTTAGTAATATGGAGAAACACTGAAACATAAAACACCAGTTGTATGAGAAATATAAATCGCCCATTAGGTCTAAGAGCTTCAAGTTACGCTCCGTAAGGCTAGTGTTCAGGAAATATGTCACAGCTCCTGCAAGGAATACTTGAGCACAAAAGCTTTACATGACTTGTTAAATGATGATGCCATTTACTACTATAGGATCATGGAACTGTAGATGGTCCAGGATGTAGTACATATGCAGTAGAGGGGACATAGTGGGCACATGGTCTTCAAAAGGAAGAAGTATTAATAGAAAAAAAAAAAGATTTCAGTACATGATAAACTGATGAAGCTGCAGGTTATCTGGAAAAAGCAAAAAGAAAATAAAGAAAATGTGAAAAAAAAAATCCTGGCACTACCCCACACCCAATTGCAATGAAAATATAGGATCAAACTAAAAATATACAAATAGTTTATAAATAAGAGCAGCTGGGCACCACATTAGACACTAAATTCCTATTGGACCACACAGGCTCAGATTGCTTCCACCAGCCCATGGGTGTTGCTCACGTCCAAGTACTTTTCATGCAACCAGTCTTTATTCCGGTATTGTGCTTGCAGATGCAAGGAGGCAGGTGGAAGACAGAGGACAATGGGCCGTTTTGTGCCTGCTTGGCACTTCTACAAGTCAATAGCGTGTATCGTCAGATCCTTTCCTTTTGACAGGAAGATCCTGCCGTACGTCACTGCTCAATTAGCATAAAAAGTAAAAACAACCAACAATGAACTGCAAAATACCATAATGAACCTGATAGTAAGTATAAGTGTCAATGTCATTATATTTTCACAGAATATGCACACTCAGACTAATACAGAAGACTAGATTACAATGTTATAGGTAAAGATACAATTGTATGGTCTATACCAGATTTTTTAGTACCGTATATCCTTAAAGTGATCCTGACCTCACAAATTACGGCCCCATGCTGTTTAAACCTGTCCCTGCAGCACCTTAAGTGCTTCCCAGACATCCCTTTCTCTATAAATATCGCTTTGGCAAAGTTTATAAAATCATCTTACATTTTATGAAATCTGCGGCTTCTCAGTCGCAAAAGGCGTGCCTGCTTGGCGCTCCCCACCGCCTCCTTTATGATTATTCACGCCCCGCTGGGCGTGCTGCAGAGAGTGGAGCCGCGTCCTCTCCTACGATGGGCGGTATTCCCGGTATGACGAAAATCTCGTCATATCCGGGTTTACTACGTCAGTACACCCATAACTGGCTAGAACCGACTTCGCGCATGCGCATTCGCAGCATGAAGTCGGCAGTACACCCAAATGGGTGTACTGACGTAGTAAACCTGGATATGACGAGATTTTCGTCATACCGGGAATACCGCCCATCGTAGGAGAGGACGCGGCTCCACTCTCTGCAGCACGTCCAGCGGGGCGTGAATAATCATGAAGGAGGCGGTGGGGAGCGCCAAGCAGGCACGCCTTTTGCGGCTGAGAAGCCGCAGATTTCATAAAATGTAAGATGATTTTATAAACTTTGCCAAAGCGATATTTACAGAGAAAGGGATGTCTGGGAAGTACTTAAGGTGCTGCAGGGACAGGTTTAAACAGCATGGGGCCGCAATTTGTGAAGTCAGGATCACTTTAAAGAAAATTATCAATCAAATTTTTATATGAAGTCTGTATTAATTTTTATTAAGATTCTAGTTATAGCCACTTTTTATTTAGCATCAAATATGCATGTATGCTGAATTTTTTCTTGTTTCTTTAACTCTTTCATGGACGGGGAATTTTTCATTTTTCATTTTCGTTTTTTGCTCCCCTGCTTCCAAGAGCCATAACTTTTTTATTTTTCCGTCAATAAAGATATATGACGGCTTGTTTTTTTTGAAGGATGAGTTGTACTTTCATATGCAATAATTTATTTTACCATATAGTCTACAGGGAAATTGCAAAAAAATTCTAAATGCAGTGAAATTGCAAAAAAAGTGGGTATTTTAGTCGCCATGTTCACTATATGGTAAAACCGGCGTGACAGGGTGATGCCTCGAGTCAGTACAAGTTCGTAGACACCCAACATGTATACTTTTATTGGTATCTAGGTGGTGAAAAAAAATTCTGAAGTTTGCAAAAAAAACAAAAACTGACTTTTTACGCCATGTTCTGCGACCTGTAGCGTCCTCATTTTTTGGGATCTGGGGCTGTGTGATGGCTTATGTTTTGCATCTTGAGCTAACGTTTCTAATAATACCATTTGTGGGGGCATCTGCAGTTTTGATCGCCTGTTATTGCATTTTATAGCAATGTTGCGGCAACCAAAAAAAACGGAATTTTGGCGTTTGGACCATTTTTTCCGTTACGGTTCTCATTAACGGATTTAATATGATGATAGATCGGGCGATTCTGAATGCGGCGATACCAAACATGTGTATTTTTTATATTTTTTTAATACTTTTATTGTGATTGGGGGAAAAGGGGGTGATTTGAACTTTTATATTTTTTTTGTTTTACAGGTTTTTAAAAACTTGATTTTTTTATTAATTCTTATTTTTACACTGCCCCTTTAAGAGGCACCTTGCTGCACAGTCCAATCGCTTCTGGGAGATGCAGATGAGCTGCAGCTCATCTGTATCTCTCAGACTTGTGGACCTGTTGTGGTTGGCAGCACCTGCCAACCACAACAGGAAACTGCGCTCTAACAGCATCCGGGGTCTAGCCAGGACCCTGGGCTGTCACACGAGCGCCGGAGATCCCGCAATACTATCGCGGAATCTTCGGAGCAGGTGGGGAACAGTGCGTTCCCAGCCGCGGCCGCCTTGGATCCCACTGTCAGAGATTGACGGTGGGATCCAAGGGGTTCACAGTGCCTGTTACCCCGACATCTCAGCTGATGAGATCAGCTGAGATGTCGGTGCTTTGATGTGAGCTTCGCGCCGGAGCTCACATCAAAGCCCCCTTACCAGTCTAGGACGTTGTACAAGAGATGAGGAAAGGATTTTTTACTAAAAATTATTTATACTCAAACAAAGGGGGGCTGAGTTTTAAAAAAAAAAAAAACTCTCAACAAAAACAAAGGGGGAAAAACCTTCTTTATTTGTGCATAGAGTGTACCTTTATCTATTCTGACAGATAGGGATTTCCCACCAGACAATTTCTTTAAGGCTGGCTTCACACCATGGTTTTTGGGATCCTGTTCTGTCCATTTTGAAAAGAACAGAACAGCATCGTTTTTAGCCTCCCATGTATCCTATGGTGCCGGATTGGCCATAAATGGTCATCCGATTCTGCCAGTTCAGTCGCGGATTTGTTTCTGTCCTGTTTTTTCCCTGGTCCCAAAATCAGAGACTGCTCCGATTTTGGGCTCCGGTGAAAAAAACAGACTAAACTGGACAGAATAGAATCCAGGGCGATCCGGAGCCTATAACATGGGAGTCTACAGGTGCCGGATTCGGGAAAAAACAGGATCGTTTACTGGATCCGGTTTTAGTGTACTGAGCATGCTCTGTACACTAAAACTGCTCTGTTCCCGTAATTTAACTTTAGCAGTGTATCTACATACACTGCTAAAGTCAAATTAAAGAAAGGAATGGTTAAAAAAATAATAAATGCTTACCTTTCCACCTAGGGTTCCGCGATGTGAGGTGTGAAGTGGCTGAGTTACCTTAATCAGCTGACCAGGAGAGGCAGCACAACCTAATCAGCTGATGTGACACATGATTGCATCAGCTGAGAGGTTTAAATCGCCCGCCAAAACCAGCTGATCGGGATGCCGCCCCTTCCTGGTCAGCTGATTAAGGTTCTTCAGCCATTGGAGGTAGACACCTCACATCGCGGGACCCTCGGTGGAAAGCTGAGCATTGATTTTTTTATTTTTAACCATTCCTTTCTTTAATTTCACTTTAGTAGTGTATGTAGATACACTGCTAAAGTGAAAGTAACAGCGCCGACACCACTTGCCTGTGTTTTGCAGGCTCAGCTTCCCCCGGCTCTTTCTGTTTCCAGATGCCTCAAAATCCCAGATCCGGACACAGAAATAGCATCCGGAATTTACAATCTGGACCTGTCCATTCCTGTCTGTGTGGGCCTACAAAAAACAGGATCTCCACAGACAGGAACAAAACCGTGGTGTGAAGCCAGTGTAAGAATAGAGGCTATCTAGACGAAAAATACAGATAGATAAAAATTAATGATAGAGTTTAAAAGAGCAAGAAAAAATAAGAACAGAAAATGGAAAAAATGAGCTATCTATAGAGACACAGCAAGATCATTTTTATCGTTGAGCCAAGAGCTCCTGGGGCCCATGTTTCTATGATCCATCTAGCCTCCTTTCTCAAAAGGTTTTTAAAGGTGTCTCTACCACCTATGGTTGTGTTACTTGTTCTAAGCCCACAAATTGCATGACATCTGGGTTTCCCCCATGCTCTTCTTTTATATGTCTTATTAGTCGAGGGGGCCCTTTACCCTCTTGTAGGATGGCCAGATATGGCAGCGGGAAATTCTGCCTGAGTAACACCAAATAGTTCAGTCCCTGGTTTAATAGCAGGGCGGGAGGATGTGGAGACATTTGTCAATGATTGCAACACCAGAGACGTTAATGAAATCCTAGGGAATAAAGGACTAGAACAAACGATCTCAAACTTGGCAGAAATGGAGAGCAGATTATTTTGGACAGTATGATCTCTCAGATCATATGTGGACTGTAAATGAGTCTCCAGGGGCCTCAGAATGATCAAAAACATTCCAACCGCATAAAATGAGAAAGATATTGTCAGAGAATGGTAAAAAATACAAATAGTTCAGGGTTTATTATTTTAACTGGGGGAAACAAGTCGATTCACATGGGGTGGTTCTAGTAGTGGACAACCCTGAAAATCTCGTCACCTCACTGATCTAGCAGAAAGGCGGTGGGGATTTACGATTTTACTTTCACAATCGAGCGTAGCCAAAGTGACAATAATAATAATACATGAAAAACAATTACATAAAAAAGACCATAAAGCAGCCAGTGTTACTAAACCGTTAGGTGATATTTGTAAGATAAAGCAGAAATATATTTATAATTATGCATTACATTTAATAGAATTAACTTGAAAAAACTCAAACATACAATTTTATTCATAAATAAATATAGCTATTATAATAATGCAACATCCGTCTGAGTACAGGTAAAAAGGGGAATCCCAAACAGGCTAAAAGCAAACAGCACTGTCAGGCAGATACCGACACGCCTTTTCATCCCTATACAGGGATCTGTCTTTACTGCAAGTTCCGGGGGATGGAGAATAGTACAAAATCAGGCAGAGGTCAATCTGAAAAATAAATATAACACAAAGCAGGTATACCAAGTGAACCAGGGAATATATCTGGCAACCAGCAGGAGCACACAGAGGATTCAAATAGACTGCAGTATTTCCTAGTTGGCTGAAGTCAGAGCTAATGACTGCAGCTGGGCAGCCATACAACACATCCACAAGTCAGACAACTTACATCACCAGTCCCACCTTTGGAGGGAACACAGCGCGCCTGGTGGCAGATGCAGAAGTTGCAGGAGCAGACTCTGGGGGTGTGACAAATGGCAAAAACCAATCACAGTGCTGTTTTTATTTCTAAAGCTGGTTAATAAAAATTAAAGCTGTCCTTAGATTGATTGCTATGGGCAACTGAAACTGAAGTTTTAAGGTACCGTCACACGCAGCAATATTGCTAGGCAATTTCACTGGCAATTTGCTGGTTGCAGTGAAATCATGGACACATTGTTCCATTTGTACACAGCAACAAAATAAAACAATGTGTCCATGATTTCACTGCAACCAGTAAATTGCCAGTGAAATTGCATAGCAATATTGCCGTGTGTGACGGTACCTTTAGAGTAACTTTTAATAAAGCCGCCACATTGTGCCAAAGTTTGCCTTATAGGCAGGATTGTTCAGAATTCTAGCACACAATGGTGTTTATTGTCAGGACAGTAGCATTTTTATAGATATCACCAAATTCATTGAAGAATTATGCACAAACTACATCTCTGGAGTGTGCGCCCTTACAATCTATTATATAATTGCGAATGCTGCGAGTGCCCCTTTGTCGTCATGTGGATACGAACGAAGCATTGGCCGCGCAGCGGCCATTGCGAGCCGGCGAGTCGCTATGCCCGCGCAGCGGGCATGGCGAGTCGAAGCATTGGCCGCGAAGCGGCCATTGCGAGTCGCTCTAAGGCGACTCGCTATGCCCGCGCAGCGGGCATGGCGAGTCGCCTTAGCAGCGCGAAGCATTGGCCGCGAAGCGGCCATTGCGAGTCAGAGACTCGCTCTGCTAGAATCCCGATGCATTGTGCATCGGGCACCCATCTAGTATCTCCATATGGAAGTATAACAAACTTTAGTGTTCTATTATTACGTTTTCTTTCTACTCGAGGAATTCATAAGTCTAGAAGGTGAGATGCAGAACTGCACAATACATCCATCAATCATCTATCCACCCAGTACAATACTGTACAATGCACAATACAATGGTCCATGAATCGATAAAAAAGCTATTTACGTTATTGTGATGCCGCTCTATGCCAAGTATAGTCTACAAATTCAGTTGTTGTAACTAAAGTACTGTATATGTAGTCTGAAGTAAAAAAAAACCTCCATTCACACTTCGTTACTGCTTTACCATCGCTATTGAACTGCAGAGTTAATTTTAATTCAATAAGGGAAAATGAACTGTTATGGAATAAAACAGATAAAAAATGATCCACAAAACAGGTCATAAAGAACCCATTAAATGCATCAAGAATCCTGTAAATAAGGAAAGTAAGATCAATAGAGCTTCAAAACGGACAATTAAATAGAATCTGTCACCAGGTTTATACTACTCCATCTGAAGGCAGCATGATGTTGGTATAGGGATGAAAACCTTGATTCTAGCTAGCAATGGATTACCTACTGGGCTGTCTGCTGCAGTTTTGATAAAATCATGGTTTTCTATTCTGCATATCTACCAGTTCTCTAGATGGAGCTCTGTATAACCCTGTCCACACCATTGATTGGCAATTTTCTGTGTACACTGTGCATAGGCAGAACGATGCCAACCATTGCTGGTGGTGGAGTTATACAGAGGTCATAAACACGAGTGACTACTTGACAGCAAGATTACTAATCTTCTAGGGATAATGTCCTGTTATAATACCCCATAGTTTGCATAGAATAATTGTTCTACCACTGTACCATTATTAGCATCATGGACATATAATAAGGTCATCAAATTATTTTAGGTCCCTAAATAACTCAGTATTAAATGTTTTTTTCTTTTTTTAGATACTTGATGCTAGAACATTGTTTCCAAGTGTTAATGCTGGAAGCAGGATAGTTCATAACTAACTGATCTCCTTACAAACACCTCTGCAGCTCCAGCTCCCCTTTCATAGTTGTAATCAGGCACAACTCTGTGGCAGAGCTCACAGCACTAAGGCTGAGTTCACATGTCCAGGAATCATCCATTAGACCAGATCCAGCAGCAATAAGTTGGCAAAAAAACTTGTGCAAACATAACATCTTTGTCCATTTTGAAAAAAATGATTTCGTCTGGATCTATTTTGTTTACATGAGAGTCCATTGACTCATTGCTATTTATCTCTCATTTGAAACTGATCCAGTAGACAAAAGACAGATCCCTTACAAATGACCGAAAAAAGAAGTGATATTGATTCAGCGCTCGAGGCAGGGACCAGGACACCACTCTAGTATAAATTACCTTCAGGCTTTATTAGTTCTGTTAGGGAATCCAGTCTCCACAACGCGTTTCAACGCACTAAGCGTCTTTATCAAGTGATAACTTGATAAAGACGCTTAGTGCGTTGAAACGCGTTGTGGAGACTGGATTCCCTAACAGAACTAATAAAGCCTGAAGGTAATTTATACTAGAGTGGTGTCCTGGTCCCTGCCTCGAGCGCTGAATCAATATCACTTCTTTTTTCGGTCAATTGCTTCTTCCCCTGTGGAAAGCGTGATAAGCTGCAGCTCGGCACCCAGGACCTCACAGACGTAACACCAACACTCCCCTTACTGGTCACGTGCACCGGACACCGGCGGTTCACGTGGAGCATACCGGGCCTGAGTCAGCGTGGAGACCAGCATAATAACCACAACTCATCAACCTGTTGTGCGGTCGGCACAACAGAACCAGGTGAGCAGGGGAATTTTTCATCCATCCTCTCTCATCATACCACACAGTGTGGCGCAACCTTCTCTTTTTTTCTCATTACAGATCCCTTACAAATGGCAGAATAACAGATGGCTAAATAATAATTAGTTACCAGATCCGTTTTCAATAGACTCCCATCTTAAAAAATTAAACCTGCAGAGATTACTTTTTTTTCAAAACAGACAAAAATAATATGTTTGCACAACATTTTGCCATTGGATTGCTGCTGTATCCATTCTAATAGATAAGTACTGGACATGTGATCTTAGCCATACACCTCTTCATCTACTATTTTACAGACAGCCAGTGTGGGGGAAGGAGAGCACAGCTGTGCTGACAGCACTATTACAGGAATAATGCAGCTGCAGTCGTGTTTGTGATGAGAAAAAGCTCAACTCTGCTGTACCGTGTTAATAGTGATTACACGACCCTTTTAATTTAAAATAACCTCTGGAGGTAGATTCTCATGGAGATCTGTGATCGGCCCATAGCTCTTAACAGCTCATTTACATATTAAGAAACACGTGGATTTATCTGGAATAAGATATCAGATCATAGATATCAAGGAATCATATTAATCAGCTTCTCTTGACCTACATGTCCATATAGATGGTTTAGCAGGATTGGTCCTACTTACAGATTTCCTTTAAGAGCCTTGTTCTTGGCAGATAGACCCAAATCTATCAGCAATTTATCACGTATCCTGTAGAAAAAGCTATAACTTACAATGTTGGAAATAATCCTTAAATGTTTTGAAGTACTTCCAACATGAGTTGAAGCAAATTGTATAGAAATTCACCCTAAATCTTCATGGACATTGCCTTAGATTTATACCGTATGTCCCAATCGTATTTACAATTCAATAATGTCCCATAAATTCTTCTGCAATATAATGCTAAATAATGCTATGTCATGATGGGCGGACGAGGTATATGCCTAGCACTGCTATCTACACTACTCTACCTTGTCTACCTCTATAATGGAGAAAATAACAAATCTTCAGAAAAACAGTACACAAACTGCTTAAATCTGCTGAAATCCCTCTATTAGCACAACTTTTACGTTCAGTGTACATAACAAATAATGGAAGAGACAACCACTGGGAGTCATTTGCCATTATATCAATAAACAGACTGAAGCTGTGGCTCCAATGGCAATGTACCAGCTGTTCTAACATAACAGAGCTTTACTGCCTGAAATGCTTAAAGAGGTGTTTCCGCTGATAACATACCAGTATCCACTGCAGATAATGTTACATTAGACGTGTCACCACTGGAATCCCCTCTGGCCATTTTCATTTCACTGTATCTTTAATTCCAATAGTTGTATAGTGGTCTAGATAGGAGAAAATGCCTGATAAAAGATATTGACTTAACGTAATAATTTTTATTGCTCTAGTGCTAAATATAGTCAATTTTGAATATATATATAAATGTATATACAGTTGAAACCAGATGTTTACATACACTATAGAAAGAGACATCTGCATGTTTTTCTCATTATCTAACATGAAATCAGAATAAACCTTTCCTGTTTTAGGCCAATTAAGATTACCATAATCTAATATATAAAGCTGAATGTGTGTTTGTGTGTGTGTATGTGTGTTTATCCGGGATTGGCATCTACACCGTCGCAACTATAGCCACAAAATTTTGCACAGTCACACGTCTCGACCCCGGGAGCGTCATAGGCTATGTTGTGAGGCGAAATTTTAACCCTGCACGTTCCAGTTCACCAAACCATTTTGGCCCTATCTACATAATGGGGAAAAGTGAATGTTAAAATATTGGAGGAAAATCGACAGCTGTCAGCTATAGAGACAAAATTTTGCACAGTCACACGTCTGGACCCTGAGAGCATCATAGGCTATGTTGTGAGGCGAAATTTTAACCCCGCGCGTTCCAGTTCACCAAACAATTTTGGCCCTATCTACATAATGAGGAAAAAGGGAAAGGAAACGTGTGGGAGGAAAATTGACAGCTGCCAGCTACAGCTACAAAATTTTGCTCAGTCGCACGTCTTGACCCCGGGAGCGTTATAGTCTATGTTGTGAGGCGAAATTTTAACCCTGCGCGTTCCAGTTCACCAAAAAATTTTGCCCCATCTACATAATGGGGACAAAGTGATTGGAAACGAGTTGGAGGAAAATCAGACAGATGTCAGCTATAGAGACAAAATTTTGCACAGTCCTACGTCTGGACCCCAGGAGCGTCACAGGCTATGTTGTGAGGCGACATTTTAACCCCGCGCATTCCAGTTCACCAAACAATTTTGCCCCTATCTACATAATGGGGAAAAAGTGACAGTTACCAGTTGACAGTTGTGAATGAGAGGGGCTTAATGATAGCACCAAAGACTAACAGCACATACCAGCATATAGTCACTAAGGTGGGGCCCCAACATGAGATATTCACCACGCACGGGGACATGTATACACAACACACGCACACAAAGAGTAACAGTAAGTGTATAGTCGCTAAGGTGCAGCCCCAACATTGGATACTCACCACGCACCCGAACAAACACACACACACCACAAAGAGACACACACAACATAGAGACACACACACACACCCCCAAGGGGACACACACACACTCTGTAGCGACACATGCACTCACCCCACAGGGACACACACACCACAATGAGACACACATGACACAGACACACACACCACACAGACCCCCCCCACAGGGACACACACACATAGCCACCCTATAGGGACACATGCACTCACCCCACAGGGACACACACACCACAAAGAGACACACACACACCACACAGACCCCCCCACAGGGACACACACACATACACACCCTATAGGGACACATGCACTCACCCTTCAGGGACACACACACACCACAAAGAGACACACACCACACAGAGACACACACAACACAGAGACACACACACCCCACACAGACACCCCCCCACAGGGACACACACACATGCACACCCTATAGGGACACATGCACTCACCCACAAGGACACACACCACAAAGAGACACACACAACACAGATACACACACCACACAGACCCCCCACAGACACACACACACATACACACCCTATAGGGACACATGCACTCACCCCACAGGGACACACACACACACACCACAAAGAGACACACACAACAGAGACACACACCACACAAACCTCCCCCCCCACAGGGACACACACATACACACCCCAGGGACACACACACCACACAGACAGACACAGATGTGCACAAATCACCTCACACAACTCGCCTCATACGTGTGCTATCTTTATTTTCCAAACATAAACATCTGATTAAAAACAGCCAATGTGCAACACATGTGCCATATAGGGAATTAAGGCAGATGCCAGTCACATGAGCTGTCTATTATGTGTATGTGTGAGGTAACATATACTGCCCGGCCAGGGGGAGGGTTTACTGTTGGCTGGAGATTTATTAGGCTGCCTATAGCAATCAATCACAGCTCAGCTTCTATTTTCCTACAGGTCATTAATATGACATATTCAAATTCTATTTTGTTATAGTTAACAGCAGTTATTTATTAACCCGGGCGTAGCCGGGTACTACAGCTAGTTATTAATATTTGCCAAATGCTAGAATAATGAGAGAGAAAGAATGTTTGAAGGCATTTTTATTACTTTCTGCAAAGTCATAAGTTTACATATTATAATAATAATAATTTTAGTCTGGGGCCTTTTTCATAAATAATAGTAAGTATAAAACACCCACATTTTCTTGATAGTTTCTAAGACTTTATTTACAACAATACAAAACCGGGTGAACAACAGACAAAAGCACACAAGTTAAAAAACCAAGCTGGTACACCAAATTAGGTATCAAGCCTCTCCTACACTAATGGTACCCAGTCAAAAACCTTCCTGACAGCGGAGGATTCATCCTAAAGTTATCCTGATGCCCCTGCACCATGACAGCTGTCCCTCCAATATCCCTTAGCAGTATAATCCAGATCCTGATACACTCTATTAGCTAAAGACTTAAAGCCTTCTCTATCATCCACAAAAGTTGAGTATTTGCTTGAACATCTATATTTGTAAAAGAGAAGGGAGTGTTATTTAGGACTGTTTTGGAAAAAGAAAAAATTGTGGTATTATATCAAGTCACCTGCTTGTTTTATAGGTTGACTATTGATTTTAACTGATCCAGGTTGATTACCCGATATTAATGTATGGAACAAGTGGTATTCTAAAACACAATATAGGAAACTAGTAATATAGGATTATTTCATCATTGAATTCTGATCCTATTATCTAGTTACTAGCTGGGTGCCCGATGCACATGCATCGGGATTCTAGAAGAGCGAGTCTCTGACTCGCAATGGCCGCTTCGCGGCCAATGCTTCGCGCTGCTAAGGCGACTCGCCATGCCCGCTGCGCGGGCATAGCGAGTCGCCTTAGCACTGCTCGCAATGGCCGCTGCGCGGCCAATGCTTCGGGCGTATCCACATGCCCACGCTGACTCGCAGCGCGAGCGGACTCAGAAGGGGCAAAAAACCCATTCGTGATTATATAATAATAGATATGTATACTTACTCCGACACTATATAAGAAACCTCATCTTCTTATCTAGTTATATTTATAGGGACTGACGGTAAAACTGACATGTTGGTACTGTATGATGCCTCAGGTCAGTATGAGTTCGTAGATACCAAACATGTATACTTTTACTGGTATCTAAGTGGTGAAAAAAAATTCAGAAGTTTTGGAAAAAAAAAAGAATTGCGTTTTTGCACTACGTTCCACAACCTGTAGCGTACTCATTTTTTGGGTTCTGGGTCTGTGTGATAGCTTATTTTTTGCGGCTTGAGCTTATGTTTCTAATGATACAATTTTCAGGGTACATACTATGTTTTGATCGCCCGTTATTTCATTTTATTGCAATGTTGCGGTGACCAATTAAAGTAATTTTGGCGTTTGGTCTTTTTTTTCCGTTACTAGTTTACAGCTCTAAATTATTGATATGTGTATTTTTTTCCTACTTTTATGTTGAATGGGGCAAAAGAGGGTGAATTGAACTTTTGTTTTTGCTTTTTTTATATTTTTAAAAACTTTATTTTTACTTTATTTTACAGTGCCCCATAGGACGCCACAGTACTGCACTGTCCAATCGCTTGTGCAATGTCCTAATGAGCTGCAACTCAAACTCTTTGACACCTTTCATTCTCTCCTCAGTCCTAAAGTGCAGGTCCCCATCACTGACCTCTGTGCTGATGATCTAGCTTCTTACTTTACAGAGAAAATAAACAACATCCGCCAGTAAATCAGCTCCCGACATCCAAGCGCTGCTACTCCCATTCTTCCCCACATTTCCTCCGGCTCACTCTCCATATTTGACCCAGTCACAGAAGAAGAAGTCTCCAGGATCCTCACTTCCTCTCATCCTACTACATGCACAACTGACCCCATTCCCTAACACCTACTCCAGTTTCTCTCTCTGCTGGTCACCACTCACCTAACCAAAATCTTCAAGCTCTCCCTCTCTTCTGGCATCTTCCCCTCTTCTTTCAAACACTCTATCATTACTCTATTATTAAAGAAATCTTCTCTTGACCCATACTGCACTAATAACTACAGACCAGTCTCCAATCTCCTCTTCATCTCTAAACTCTTGGAATACCTGGTGTACACCCGCCTCACCCGTTACCTCTGCACTCATTCTCTTCTAGATCCATTACGGTGTGTTTTCCGCCCCCTATACTCTACAGAAACTGCCCTTATCAAAGTGACCAATGACCTTTTGATGGCAAAACGCAATGGTGACCACTCTCTGCTAATTCTTCCTGACCTCTCTGCAGCTTTTTTTGAAACATTACATTTTTATTAAAGTTTTAAGGCATATCAAAACAAAACAAATGCAGCCGAGAATATCGGTTCGGCAATATGCTTCATAACAAACATGTTAGTAAGAACACAATTGAGGAAAGAAAGGAAAAGGATTGAAAGAGGCTAAAAAAGACGGGGGGGGGGAATACATGGGGGAAACAGCCCTGCCAATGATAATAAAAACACAACTTCATATCATCCCTATGTCAAATGTCTTAATTATTAATCCTGAACGCAGTTAGTTCTGCACTTCTCGTAATATAATCCCAAACGCTACTTCAGCAAGTGTGGGGTAAATCCAGACGTCCAGAGTTTCATCAGAGATGGTCATGCCCGAACTGCGAAGATGTCCAAAGATCCCACCATCCAAGTCTTCTGTTTTTAGTCTGTAAGTCATGTGCCAAACTTGTTTCATACTGAAAATGCAGCGCCAATTGATTTATCAGCTCCTTCTCTGTGGGTGGGAAAGTTTGGCGCCATACTCTGGCTATACATATTCTAGCTGCAATTAAAATATTACCAACCATTGGTCTTAGAATTGAGGGAATATCCCCCAGCCCAATACCCAATACCGCCATCTGTCCCGACATGACAAGAGGGATACCTGTCACTTTGTGCAGGACCCGCTCAACCGAGTGCCAAAAAGGTTGGAGCTTGTGACAAAACCACCACATATGTTCCATGGTGCCTATTTGACCACAACCCTTCCAACACAGTGGGGAAGAGGATGTACAAAACTTAGCTAAACGTACGGGAGTTAAATACCAATTTAAGTGAACCTTTTTTGTTTGCTCTAAATGATTAATGCAAGATGAGTATTTAGAGGCGTATGAGGCCGCCTCGTACCAGGCCTCTATCGGGGCTGAGAATGAGAGGCGACGCTCCCAGGCCTCCATGTATGGTAATTTGGACCTATCATTGAGCGAGAGCAAAGCATGATATATAATAGCGAGAGCAAAGCATGATATATAATTCTCTGCAGCTTTTGATACAGTCAAAGTTCATCAGCAATTTTTCATTTTTCCAGCAAAATTTACAAAGCCATTTTTTTTAGTGACCACATCACATTTGAAGTCTTTTTGAGGGGTGTACATGACAGAAAACACCCAAAAGTGACACCATTCCAAAAACTGCACCCCTCAAGCTACTCAAAACTACATTCAAGAAGATTATTAACCCTTCAGGTGCTTCACGGGAACTAAAGCAAAATGGAAGGGAAAAATGGTCATTTTAATTTTTCCAACAAAAATGTTCTTTTAGCCTCAATTCTTTCATTTTCACATTGGCAACAGGATAAAATGGATCCTAAAAATTGTTGGGCAATTTCTCCTGAGTACATCGATACCTCATATGTGGTCATAAACCACTGTTTGGGCGCACGGCAGGGCTCAGAAGGGAAGGAGCGCAATTTGACTTTTGGAGCCAATTTTCCATTCAAAAAGTCAAATGCGCTCCTTCACTTCTGAGCCCTGCCGTGCGCCCAAACAGTGGTTTATGACCACATATGAGGTATCGATGTACTCAGGAGAAATTGCCCAACAATTTTTAGGATTCATTTTATCCTGCTCCCCATGTGAAAATGAAAAAATTTAGGCTAAAAGAAAATGTTTGTGGAAAAAAAAGTACTTTTACATTTTTACAGATGAATTTGTGAAGCACCTCTAATGGTGGGTGCTAGCATGAAAAAATACATACTTACTAGAAGAAAATTCTGCTGCACACCAGCACTTCATGTCTTCAAGGAAAAAGCGTATGGCTAACAAGTATTATTGCAATGTGTGAACATTTTTTCATGCTAGCACCCACCACTAGAGGTGTGCGCCCATTTTGTATATTATATTGTTTTTGGTTGCAGCACCCTCCCCCCACCCAGTAACTGCAATGAGAACCTACACATAGTCCTGATAATTTCCTTTATAAGCAGGTTTTAAATTGCACACAGGGCATTATCCCATTCACACATCCAGACTGCAGACATGAGGTTTTTAGTTAGGACCCAGTAGAGTGAAAAAACCTTGAAAGCGGTTACTGGGCTTCCAAATGTCATGGTCATTGCATTTCAACTAATTTTTCACATTTATTCTTAGATAGCTTTCAGTAGCTTTCCAATATGTTCTTGGTTCCTGTTCACACATTGCAATAATACTTGTTAGCCATATGCTTTTTCCTTGAAGACATGAAGTGCTGGTGTGCAGCAGAATTTTCTTCTAGTAAGTATGTATTTTTTCATGCTAGCACCCACCATTAGGAGTGTGCGCCCATTTTGTATATTATATTTCAGGTTCAAAAGGACATTTTCCTCCCTTTTTTTACACCAAAGAAAATCAAAACTATGTGGGGCCCCTACCCGCTGTAAAATATTATGGGGTGGAGTACATGTCACCTAGTGAGAAAGGGGAATTCATGGAGTGGTATCAGACTCAGGTAAATACAACTTTTGACTTTAAGTCAAACAAGTGCAAACAAGATGTTGATATTCTGAGGTGCTCATGTGAACTTTACAGGGAGTGTGTTATGGAAATGATGCAGAAAAATGTTAAAATATACTGTAAGCAAGAAAATAAAAAAATTAAAGTGACCAGAGGCATTGATCCTTTTCAACACGTCACCCTGGCTTCTGCATGTATGTCAATGTACAGATTTAAATGTCGGCCAAAAAATACTATTGCTATTTTACCTGGTGATAATTATCACAAGACAAAAAAACGCTTCTCATCACCCTCTATACAGTGGCTCATGTATGTAGCCCACACAGAGAACATAGTCATCCAACACGCTTTGAGAGGGGGTGAAAAACAAGTCTTGAAATATTTTTTAGACGTTTATGCCTATGTGAACAGCCTTTGAATTTCAGGGCTTTTTTTTCCACGGCTGTCAAGTTTGCTATAATCAAAATGATGCGAATAAGGTCACAAACACATCCTACGGACAATTATATTTCGTCTTTTTGGCTAAAAAGCGTTACTTGCAGTGTTGCGGGTACAAAGTGAGAGTACTATGGGAACATGAATGGAAGGAAATGGTGGAAAAAGACACTAATCTTCATTACCGTATATACTCGTGTATAAGCCGAGTTTTTCAGCCCAAAAATTGGGCTGAAAAGTCACCCCCTCGGCTTATACACGGGTCAATACGGTAATCCTAGGTGTCCGGGTGCTGGGGAGGCTGGAGGAGGCGGGGGGAGGCTCCTGACAGAGCGGCCCGTCACATGGGGCCGCTCATTAGATATGCACGGCTCCCCCCGCCCATCACAGCGGCAGGGGGAGCCGTGCATACAGCCCCCAGATGTTTACAGGCCCCCATATACAGCAGGCCCCCATATACAGCAGGCCCCCAATGGCACTCGCCCCCCACACTGTGCAGAGCCCCCCATCCGATGCATTATGTTACCATCCAGCCGCGTCTTCATCACCGTCCTCCCGTCCATCCTCACGCGCTGTGTTCGGCTCTCATGTGACCCGGCGCGATGACGTCATCCGACTGCGACCGCCGGGTCACATGAGACCGGGAACACAGCGCGCGAGGATGGACGGGAGGACGGCGGTGATGAAGACGCGGCTGGATGGTAAGATAATGCATCGGGAGGGGGGGCTCTGCACACTGTAGGGGCGAGTGCCACTGGGGGCCTGCCTGTATATACCTCTGGGGGCTGCTGCCTGTATATACCTCACTGCTGGGGGCTGCTGCCTGTATATACCTCACTGCTGGGGGCTGCTGCCTGTATATACCACACTGCTGGGGGCTGCTGCCTGTATATACCACACTGCTGGGGGCTGCTGCCTGTATATACCACACTGCTGGGGGCTGCTGCCTGTATATACCACACTGCTGTGGGCTGCTGCCTGTATATACCTCACTGCTGGGGGCTGCTGCCTGTATATACCTCACTGCTGGGGGCTGCTGCCTGTATATACCACACTGCTGGGGGCTGCTGCCTGTATATACCACACTGCTGGGGGCTGCTGCTTGTATATACCACACTGCTGGGGGCTGCTGCCTGTATATACCACACTGCTGGGGGCTGCTGCCTGTATATACCACACTGCTGGGGGCTGCTGCCTGTATATACCACACTGCTGGGGGCTGCTGCCTGTATATACCTCACTGCTGGGGGCTGCTGCCTGTATATACCACACTGCTGGGGGCTGCTGCCTGTATATACCACACTGCTGGGGGCTGTATACCTGTGCTGGAGTCCACCCTCGGCTTATACACGAGTCAATAGGTTTTCCCAGGTTTTGGGGGCAAAAGTAGGGGGGTCGGCTTATACACGGGTCGGCTTATACACGAGTATATACGGGTAATTTCTTCTCCAAATGGAATTTCCTACACCTGTAGATCCCGTGATGTGCTTTATGGTGGTCGTATTAATGCCATTAAACTTTATCACCAACTGAAATCTGGTGAGACGATACATTACTATGATTTCACCAGTCTGAACCCCTTTGTAAACAAAACTAAAACATACCCCGTCGGTCATCCTCATATTATCTATGAGGGATTTGGATTCATTAAAAATTACTCTGGTATTGCCAAAGTTAAGGTCTACCCTCCGAGGGATTTATTTTTTCCTGTTCTTCCGGTAAAACTCAACAAAAAAATTAATGTTTCTCCTTTGCTAAACATGCGTTGTAAATTCACAAACTGAGGATTGCACGTACAGTAACAAAGTACGTTCTCTGACAGGTACATGGTGCACTATTGAGATTGAGATGGCAGTGGAAAAAGGCTATAGGACAGCTCACATCTATTCAATTTGTGATTTTCCTAAATCCAGCGATTCTCTGTTTGCACCGTACGTTAAATTACATTTTAGGGATAAGCAGGAGGCATCAGGTTATCCCAGCTGGTGTACTGATGATAATGATAACAAAAAACAGCAGTACATTGACTCCTTTCTTGGAAAAGGAGTACAATTAGGAGCTGAAAATATAGAGTTGAACCCCGCTAAGAGACAGATCTCCAAACTTTTCTTAAATTCTTTATGGGGGAAGTTTGTGCAAAGATCTAATTTATCATGTACCAGCATTATTAGCAATCCTGATGAACTGTTTCAACATTTTTTTTACCGTATTACGATGTATAAATCTTACATTTTATTGATGATGAAACAGCCACAATTGATTGGAAATACGGTATGCAGAACGGCACCACACCGTCAACAAAAACACAAACATTTTTATAGCATGTTTTACAACAGCGTACGCCAGACTAGAGCTTTACTCTGTTCTGGACAAATTGCAGGAAAGGTGCCTTTATCATGACACAGATTCAGTAATTTTTGTGCAGAGAGAATGTGAGGGAAGTTCTACTTTAGGGGATTACCTGAGCGAATTGACCAATGGGATACCTGATGACACTTACATCACTGAATTTGTATCTGCAGGTCCAAAACCTTATGGCCACTTTACACGCGGCAACAGGAAGATAGAAAACGGCAGGTGTCGGAGACAATTGTACCTTTTACCTTCAAAACACCTTGAAGTGGCTGTGCGTAGTTTTGAAGGTAAAAGGTACAATTGTCTCCGACACCTGTCGTTTTCTATCTACCTGTTGCCGCGTGTAAAGTGGCCATAATGGATACAAATTCAACACGGGTAAAACTGTCTTAAAAGTGAAGGGAATAACATTAAATGTTGGTAACGCACAATCTATTAATTTCAACAGTCTAAAAGATCTTGTTCTGGACTACCCGCGTAATTCTGATTCTGAAACACAGAAACGTACTGTCGTCGAGCAGCCCGGCATTGTGAAAAATAATTCACTCTGCACCGTACGATCCAGTTTTTACACTCCTCACCATTACGTATTGCTCAAAGGCCTATGAGGATTAAAAAAAACAGTGTCACCGATACTACAATCCATGTGGCTCACTACGTAACAGATTTGTTCATTGTATCCTCACTTTATAAGTATTGCGTTGTTCAGTTTTTATTTTTTTTTCATTGATTGCTGTGTATCGCGTTGTTTGACATTGATTTTATTCAATAAACATTCATAATACAGAATCTTGTGCCTCATGCGTCTCATTGACAAAACAAATAAACAAATCTTTTATTACTATCCATAGGTTTCAATAATCATCAAATTCCTATACAAGAGAATAAAATATTGGCCGTATACATAATACGCCCAGCATTCTGATGACAATATCATTGGGACAGTAATCCTTTGATACACTTTGATTAACAGAAGTTCGATGTATCAAAATACCTATAGCATAATACAGAATTATGTGTTAGTAAGACGACCATGATAAAATCATTCTGCTTGCAATTATTGCAAGATCAATATTCCTATAAATAAAAGAAACATTGTCGATCCTATATATAATTGGATCATGATTAAAAGATACCATTTCGATTTTTTTTTTGATAGACCGTTTGACAGACAATTTGATTGCTTGATAGACAATTTAATAGCTTGATAGACAATTTGATACACATTTGATAGCTTGATATCAATTTGATTAAGGGGGCATGTTTAATGCACTTTGATAGGGGCGGGGCACCTGTCAGATTACTTATGACAAGACCTCCCCCACTCTCACTACTACAATGGCCTGGAGCATACTGCCAAACTTGTTACAAAATGACTTGATGATAAAAAGTAAATGTTTTGGAGTGGCCAAAAGAATGTCTTGATCTCAATACTATTGAAAATTTATGAGTAGTGATGGGTGAAACCGCCAATGCTTGGAATCGGCACTCGCCCAGACCTTTTTGTAAAGTCCGACTTCGGGATCGGACATAACTCAAACTTGTGCCCAAACGCCAAGCTTGGACTTTACAGTTATGGGATGGGGTGGGGTTGAGCTGTAAAAGAAAGCATATAATTAATAAACATCATCATTATACTTATAAGGTCTTGCTGTCCCACCATTGTGCGCCCTGCTGTCCTTCGCATCTACCTCCCGGTTCCCTAATTAACTTCCAGGGATATTCACTGCATTTGTGTAACCCAGACTATAACGTCACAGTGGACACTGCCATAAACTGAGTGGTTCTCGGCAGTGTTTGTGGTGATGTCAGAGTCAGGGTCACATGATTTCACGAGTCAGCGGTGAACTCGATTAACCTCTGTCATAGCACCCAGCTCAGTTTGAGCCTGCTTGTCGCTCTAGACAGACATGTCTGTTCAGAGCGATAAAGCAGAGCTGAACATGCCCTGCCTGTGGATTACATCGGAGGGCTTTTTTTTTTCTTTTGTTGTAATTAAAGATGGAGTCCTTAAATATGTTCTGTGTTTTATTTCTGAAAAACATAAAAAAACACAGAGAAAAAGTTTTTTATTAGTAATAAAATACAAAACACTTCATCTTTGTTAGAAAAAAACTCTCTCCGAAGTAATCCAGGTCTTCCTACTTCACATCTGCTACATGTTTGCTAGCAGACAAACATCGTCTGCTAGCAAAGAGAGCAGGCACAGAATGACAGCACAGATGATAGCTATGTGTGGAATGAGCTGAAAGCAGCCCATACATTCAATTGTGCTAGAATGTATGGGCTGATTGCAGATTACTCAAGCAGCCAATCACAGACACCCATTCTGTGTGACAGCGTCTGTGATTGGCTGTTGGAGCCAGTGAAGTGAATATCCCAGAAGAAATCCCAGAAGATAATGAGGGGCCTGGAAGAAGATGTGGCGGGACAGCGGGACGGCAACGTGCGGGCCATGGGACCCAGTAAGTATAATGATAATGTTTATTAATCATGTGCTTTGTTTTACAGCCCCTGGACCCGAACTGTAACACGGATTTCCCAGGGAAATCCGTGTTCGGGATGAACACTAGGTGTTTGGTACAGACCCTGAATTTTACAGTTCGGGTTTGTCCATCACCATTTATGGGCAAAGCAGAAAAGACAGGTGCGAGCAAGGCGACCTACAAACATGGCTCAGTTACACCAGTTCTGTTAGGAGGGATGGGCCCAAATTCCTACTAACTATTGTGAGAAGCTTGTGGAAGGATATCCAAAACGTTTGACCCAAGATATACAGTTTAAGGGCAATGGTAACAAATAATAATGAAGTGTATGTAAACTTGTGACTTTGCAGTAAACAATAAAAATGCCTTAACATATTCTCTCCCTCTCAATATTCTGGCATTTGGCAAGAATAAACAATTATGATACTCCTGGTAAAGGTTTATTGTGATTTCATGTCAGATAGTGAGAAAAACATGCATATATGTCTGTTTATATAGTGTGTGTGTATATATATGAGGTGCGGGGAGAGGGAGTGGAGAAGGACGGATGACGGCAAGCCGTTTTGCCGTGACTACAGCTTCAACGGGTCCAACTATCATGTCAGATAGTGAGAAAACATGCATATATGTCTGTTTATATAGTATATATATATATATATACATATATATATACGGTATATACACAGAGGGAGGGAGGTACATTTTTAAAATCCGGAGGTAAATGTTTAAATCATTGCTGGAGGGTGAATCGAATTTTTGGAGATGATTGATCCCTTTTAACATTGAATTTGGAACATTTCTGTATCTATTACAGACTATGCTCTTAGAGAAACAACCTTGCTCCATTACCCTTCCTCTATTACACTTTACTGTAGGCACATATGCATTCTTGTGTTGTCCTCCGTACTGTCACCGCATCCAGATTTATGATTTGCACATCATACAGCAGATAGTAAAAACTTTCACTCTAGACTTCAGTGGCCTTTTGCCAACATGTGGCATTGTGAATGGCATGCTTGGGACTGTGTGCAGCCAACCGGCCAGTAAAACCCATTGCTTGAAACTTCTTGTGCTTACGGCACATTCAGAGTCCGCTTGGATCTCTCATGAGTGATACAGCAGAGCAGAATGGATTTTATGCACCAGATGCTTCAGCACTCAGGGCCCAGCTCATGGCTGAGCTTTTGTTACTTCAGGATGCTTCCACTTCACAATAACGCCGCACACAGTTAAGTGAAAACACCTAGATACTCACAGAAAAAAACAGCCGTACATACCAATATCTGGTCACAATACTAATTTGCTGCAGGATGCAGCAGCCCTCTATGATAAAAGGCAGAGGAAGCAGAGGTGCAATAACACCTATCATCCATGGTGGGAGAGGAGGGGTTTGCTTACTACTTAAGGGCACATGGTTAAGGCTTGTATAAGGCCTCAATCACATAGATATGTGCGGTGCAGTATGATCATTTACAGCCTATTGGTAACATCTATGCTATTAGATCAGGCGGGCTGCTCAGGACTCTATTGGCCTGATTCATCAAACTTTAATGCCAATATTCTAACGTAAAAAGCTTTGAAAAGTCACAAAATGTTGGCATAATGCAAAGTTGTTCTGGCGTTTTGCGACGTATAGTGGTTCTCATACCATCTTTGCCAAAGTAGGCAGAGCTGGGTGGTACAGATGCAAGGCAACCCCCCCACTCAACAAGTCCACTGGAGTAAGATTTGTGGTGGGGCACATACACAGGCTCACATCACAGGTCTAATGCTCCTCATTCATTAAGAGACATATGCCTAATAATGAATTGGGAGCATCTTACTCCAGCATGCCCTCTCATCAAGATCAGCCTGAAAATCGCTGGTCTAGATAAATTGGGATCTGAAAGTGCACCCACAAGGACAGAGACACCATTCCTCCTACTAACATTACAAGGCCTGTCTGCATTCAGCACAGATGAAAACATACAAGAGATATTGTCTGATATTTTGGCCAGTACGGCATTCCGGGAACATGGATAATGGAGGTGGCTATGACCAGACCCAGTCCTGAACAGCATTGTGCTCAGTGATTATGTAATGGAGGCATTTGATAGAAGGATCTCACTAAGTGGCCCTCCATCAGCCATGTCACGGATGGGAACATGATGCTGCGGTGAAGAACAAAGTAGTGAATTAAGGAGCGGCACTTGTCAGATAAGGACATTGCTCATGGGTTACTAACACTATATCTGTGAGCTGTTTTTACAGCAGTTTCCGGTATATTTGCAAAAGTAAAACTAAAGCCAACCCATTTAAACCTTAGAGTTATTACTAATTGACTGCTTGTATCCCTCCCGGATCCCATTAACACAATGAGCTACAACAAATTGCACAAAAGCTTACATTATAGTAATGAGTGAGGGCATAGATGTGACACGAGAGATTATGCTGCTACTCACAATACTAAAGATGGACGTCCTGACTTCTTTACAAATGATGTTCCCTAAAGACATGCAAAATTACACAATCATCACTGGATCAACTGTTAATGCTGAGAGGCTTCTAATGACCTCAGAACATTATTATGGATATGTGAGGACACAATATTGCTGATCTCAATGCCGCAGTAGCAAAAATGGGAAAAAATAATTTCAGAACGCATACAAATCAAAGGAAGTCAATTGGCACTTTATACAGGTGTTCATTTGAATGGAATGAATCGTTTTGTCAAAAGACAAAGGGCAGGTCTGCTAAAGAAATGATCCTTCAGACATACACCTGATAGATTTGCATGCATTTATGATAAAGATTTTCATGGTGCATACAACAGTGAATTCATTATGCAAGGAGGAAGGATAGCAGCATAGATCCTGGTTTACTTCGTGCAACTGACTGTGACATGTGGTAGCCTGAACATTAGTGTAATGAGCCATCATTTTTGCTGTTTAGATGCCCAGCAACCATCCAAATGATCAAGTTTCTTCACTAAATTTACATTAAAAGTTGGGTATGTTATAGTAAAATGACTCTGCATCAAAAAGTCCAAACAAAGTTTTACTTCTTCCCAACTTAGGTCTCATTTCCACATCAGTATTTTTGATGAGTGTTTCATCAGTATTTGTATACCAAAAGCAGGGGTGTTTCCAAAACACATGACATCATAGAACAGAAAATGTTCCACTCCTGACTGATGTAAAAATGCAGATGTGTGAATGAGGCCTTACTCAGAGCTCTGATAAGGCCGACTTCACACCACGGTGAAATCCAATCCAGGGCTGTCAGGGATGAACCTGACAGCCCTGGACGGGATTTCGGCCCTATAGCAAATTATGGGGCCGGATGGAGCCAGATGGCAGCTATCTGCCATCCGGCTTCCATCTGTCCAGGAGGATCCGGGAGGATTCGGATTTTTCTCCCGGACACAAAAATGCTGCATTCAGCATTTTTGTGTCCAGGGGAAAAAAAGCTGATCCTCCCGGATCCTCCCGGTCCGGTGTGATCCGGCGCCCCCTAACTTGGGGTCTATGGTGCCGGATCGCTATATAAGCTTGTCACACAAAACTGAATTATTGCCGTTATATTCACATTTATGATGATCTGGACATGAGCCAACAAGGGAACATCCTTAAAATTGTGATTTGCTCATTATCTAATTGAATTATAGGGTTAGCCATGGTGGTGAAAAACCATTCTTCGGGGTTGGGTGTCCTATTTTATGCTACAGTAGATTTCTCTTACCTATGTGTACTATTTAGCTCTGTGTTTTATAGCTTCACTTAGCTTAGATTAAGCTGCTTTCACATCAGCGATTTTGCCTGTTTGCGGCAGATCCGGCAGATTTTCCGCATCTGCAGCGTAACGGCTCGCATGCGGCAAGCCACATTCATTCCCTATGGGACTTGTGGTCATGTGCAGCACTTGCGGTATTGCCGGATCCGGCACTAGGGGCACATGAAAAAAAACGCTACTCGCAACGGGGGATCCGGCAAAACCGCAAGTCCTGCACATGACCACAAGTCCCATAGGGAATGAATGTGCCTCGCCGCATGAGATCCGTTAGGCTGGTTTCACACTACGTTTTTGTGCCTGTCCGTGGGATCCGACTTTGAAGGCACGAATCCACGGATCCCTGCAATCGGATGGCAAATAGCCCTCCGGTTCGAATCTATGCAGGATCCGTGTGGATCCTGCGGTCCCCTGTCTTTCCCTGCTTCTGCTCCTCCATCTTCTTCCCTCTCCTATGCTATTCTGTGCCCCCGCTATGCTATTCTGTGCCACCGCTTCTCTATCATCATCTATCCCTATCCTGTCCCCTGTCCTCTTCCCTGTGTGTAAAAAAAAATAAAAAAAACTCCTCCCGGAGCATACATCACCTGTCACCGGCTCCCACGCTGCAGCACCATCAGGGCTAAAGGATAAATCGGATGGGATCGGATGGTGGCAAAATCGGATGCCAATAGTGGCACATCCGATCCCATCCGATCCCCATAGGGGAATATGAAATCCGATTTCGGATCCGATTGTATCCGTTTTGAAACGGATACAATCGGATGACCGAAAATCGTTATGTGAAAGCAGCCTTACATGGCAGATGAGGCAAATATGCCAAATCTGCTGCGAACGGCACTAAATGCTCATGTGAAAGCAGCCTTACAGTATTTTTCCACTTGTCACTTATTATTTTACAGTCATTAAAGCAGTTCTCCATCCTATTAAAAAAGCTGTGGATGTAATAATACAAAATACTATTCAGCTTTTATTCTTTTCCCACGGGATCAATGCCTGATCTCCAGTGGTGCTCCATGTCACATGGGGTGAGCCGCAGGCAATTATAGAGGTGATATAATGCACTACTGGCACTATGTCTCCCATTGCTGAGAGGATAATGAAGGTAACACAGGATATGATGCATGTAAACAAAGACCGGTATCACAACTGGGACTTGGCCTCTTATTACTGCGGAATTCTTATTACAGTGGTTATTTGTAAAAACCCTTGACACAACATAATTTTGGTGTTAGTATATAGGATTATATAGGATGCTTTTAATTCTACGAATATTACACCGGTACTGCAGGTAACCCATTGAACCCTGACTCAGTTATTATGTGTTAGCTTGGCGTTTTTTTTTTTTAATATACCTGTCTTATTTAAATCAGACCACTGATAATGCTTTGTAATTTGAAGCCTTCCTGAAGAAGTGGCTATCACTTATAATAAAGCACCTTCATCAGCAACTGTGTGTCACTTTTAATACTGGTTGTGGGTGACACAACCCTACAAGGTGAGCGATTTGCTATTTGTATTAATACTTTTTTGCTGGGCAAGACCCTATTGTGCCTGTTTGTACTTAATTTTGAAGTTGTAAACATCAGTATCGATTGGATCTCTGTGAATACATATATTTGAACTAGATTAAAGGGGGACTAGATAAACATATCGGCTTAAATGAGTTTAATTAAAAAAAGAATTATTTGGCAGCAGTGTTGAAAAGCAATGTCTGACTTTCATTTGTTCATTTTCATAGATTTATTATTTATTATTATTTTTGTCAGATTCAAGTTATCTCTTTGACCATTGTGGGTTTTTCTTTCATTAAATGAGGGGTACCAACAATTTTGACCACGTGTGTATTTATTCACCTTTGTATCTTATTTGTAACATACACTAGAAGATAATGGTGCTATATAATATTATTAATAATAATAATAATAATAATAAAACTCAACAGACAAAACAAGTGTATCAGTCTTCCAATGATGCTGTAACACAGAGATCCCCATCCGTTCTTAGGGCCCTTTCACATCAGCGTTTTTTGAAATTCGCGGCAGATGCGGTGAAAAAAACGCATCTGCCGCGATTACCGCATACCGGCTGCACTTGCGGCGCGGTTGCGGTAAACGCCATGCAAAGTATAGGCGTACTTGTGGCAGGTGAGGCAAGTGCGGTTTTGCACTTGCGGCAGGTGCGGCCGCGAAAAAAACCGCGATTTGAAAAAAACGCTGATGTGAAAGGGCACTTACATTGAGAGCCACATTCAGCTCTGAACGGGACCACCTGAAGCACCTGTGTGGGGTAAAATGGCGCCTTAGTCCTGTGTTCTCTGCACAGCCTGCTTCCTTTGCCTCACTGCCAACTATGAATCTGTCTCCGTGATTTGGAAATAATAATCGTCAAGATCGGTGAGAGCTGCTCCATTTCTTCTGTCTTACCAATTAGAATGCACACTAAGACCTTCTGTCTCCATTATAGGCAGTGTACCAATTTTACCTTATTCAGTATTTTTATACTGGCTCTTCCACCAGACTACTTCATCTAATTTCAAAGACCCCTCTGACTAACAGTCTCATCCTATCAGCAACTTAACTCTATCCTCTACCCTGTGAGTATATGTACATTCAGATCTGGTCATATATATTTATTCATTTATATAGCGCTATTAATTCCATAGAACTTTACATACATTTTGCAACACTGTCCCCATTGGGGCTCCCAATCTAAACATCCTATCAGTATGTCTTTGAAATGTGGGAGGAGAGACCGGAGTGCCCGGAGGAAACCCAAGCAAACACACAGAGAACATACAAACTCCTTGCAGATGTTGTCCTTGGTGGGAATTGAAGCCAGGACCTCATTGCTGCAAGTCTGAGTGCTAACCACTGAGCCCCCCATCTGTTGCAAGCTTCTTACAAAAGTCGCCATCTAGAGACCCCTCTTCAAAACTGTTTGCTACATCTGGTGGTAATGCACCAAGCTAGCAAACAGCCGATAGCTACACTTTATGGGCAAACATCTGGCTCTGCTCTGAAGCCACAGATTGGGGCCCCATGTTGTAACATCTATCAGAGGCCATAGGCTTAAAAATGCTACATCAGAAAGACTGAGTGGCTATCCACTCTGTCTAGCAGATTCCAAAGGGACTCTTGCCTTCACCCTTTAACCCTTGTAAAATGATTTGGACTTACAATGGATTGTTACCACAGAATGAATGCTAGCATGAGGAGAAAACAAGAGGCAAGAGAAGTCAAGATCAGAACCAGGACTGTTGTGTCACTGCTCCACGATGCCCACAACAAAGGTGCCGAACCACCCAGTGATTGAAGTGGAAACAAAGGGGATAGTTACTGGCCTGGATGTTATGGATGTCAAGTTAAGACTGTGCAAAATAATCAGGTGAAACAGTAGACATTTACGGTACTCTGTTCCTGTAAAAAAAATAAGAGCCCAGACTGTCTATAAGAAGCAACCTAAATTCATGGAAAAAACCTAATGTGTAATGGAGGTCAACACTAACTAGTAATAATGAAAATTACAAAGCAACTTGTGTATTCATGCATCCCATTAAGGGAACCAGACCAGTAGGTTTGTATGCAAATTTCAATACATGTTTAATTATAATAACAGTGCAGACAAACGAAAAGCTTAGTTCCGTGTATTATACAAGGACGGTCAGGCAGTTAAGGGGGATAGAAGACACACAGTGCCATAATTCCCAGTAATTTAAACACACTATGGTATGATACAAGCAATAATATCACAGTATACAGTAATTACATAGAAAAGCAAGGGCAAAATGCCTCAGACACATATAAAAAGTGCACAGCTGGAAATATGTCATAATACATCAAATAACCAATATAATGCATCAAAGTAGAAGCTCCTTATAGTGACAATAACCCTAATATAGCAGCTAGTGCCTGCACTTGCCCCTTAGAGTTGCATACGTACATATGATAACAGTAACATCAGATAGAGATCATACCCATGTGTGAGGGAGGCACAGTGTGTCAGGGAAGCGCCAACACGTGTTTCCCTGTTTTCCTCAGGGGGATGTGGTGGGTGTGTGGAGAGTGTCTCAGGGTTTAATGGACTCACAATTGGATGCAGGCCAATTGCGGCGCATGACCACCTCCTACCACTGGACAGCGGTGATCCATGCCGCGGCCGCAAACGGTGTCCCAGAAGGAGGAAAACCTCCAATGAAATCAGTGGTTCTGGGGCGCCGCCTACAAGCAGCCGCGTCATGGTCACATGACCACAGCTTTGGCGCATGCACACTGGCCAGAGCGGACTCAGGGAGTTTAGAGAGCGCCCACAGCCTGTCATGGAACAGTGGAGAGATATAACCCTTCATGCTCCCGTCAGCAGTTTGTTGAATAGACCATCCAGAGATCCCTGAATATCACCCAAGTGTAATAAGGGGGCAGAATTGAGCACTCAGAATAGAGGGTGCAGATGGACAACAAGAATAGTAGTATTAGCTCCTGAGCAATTATACATTCTCATTCCAGCAGCATGTATCTATGTAGCACATCAATAATCCCAGAACGGTGGATCAATTACTCCATGAGTAATTAGAATCCCGAGGCCAGGGTGAAAGTGATTAAAAAAGAAAAACACACACAAATTCAAATGCCATCTGACAAAAATAGAGGACAGTACAAAAATACAGTGCAAGCTCATATATCAATTACCGTATGTACCAAATACCAAAGAGAGAAGGGACAGCATCAGGTCATAGAACGAGGAAGAAAAACATCATAAGGGGTCCCAATGGCACAAGAGAAGAAATATATATTCACAGAATAGGGATGCATATGTCAGGTATCAAGGAGACACTGTGACACATCTTAAAAATGTTACTATAAACACAAAAGAAACCCTGATTCACAATGCAAAAGCACTGCCTGATAGGGGGCGCTCTCCAAGAGGAGAATGCACATCTCAAGGCCGAAGTCCATAGAGCCACCTAAGCGGGGACGGGTCCAGGATGAACACATGAGGCAAAGCCGCAGGGCATGTGAGGCCTACATCACAGTGGAGCAGATAAGTTAGGGTAAAAGAGATCACTGAGGTACGATCATACGATAGCCGCCAAGTGTGGTGATTAAGGGGACATCCAAGAGTCCAGGGGTCAGGTCCAAAGCAGTGTGTACATCAGAGGGTTGATAGGAAAGGGGAGAAGCTAAGTCGCTCGTTTAAACCTGCCGGTGTCATCTTTCAAAGCATATAAATGCAGCGGCACTCCATCTTGGCAAGTGCCTCTTTCAGGTCACCTCCACGTATGCCAAGATGGATTTGATCAATGACGTGGACCCGTAGGCTGGAATAGTCACTCTGGTGATAGAGTTTAAAGTGCCGTGGCAGGGTACATAGCATACACAAGTTCTCCACCTTCTCTGACCCCTGTATGTCTCTCACATGCTCATGGAACCTCCGTCTCAGTTCTCTCGATATCAACCCTATATAAATAAGTCCACACCCACACATGGCGTAGTTAATGACCCCAGTGCTACCACAGTTAATGTATTGTCTGATCTCAAACTCCCTTTCTCCATCGGCACTCGCAAAAGATGTGTCTCTCACAATGTTCCTGCATGCCAGGCAGGAGTCACATGGGTAACAGCCCCACATAGGTCTTCCTATGTTAAAAGGTAATGTTGGGTTTCGTACATAGTGACTATGAACCAACATGCCGCGTAGACTCCTGCCACGCCTTGCCGTCATAAGTGGACGGTCCAGGAGAAATTCCCATAGAATTGGATCCGTCTTAAGAACCTGCCAGTGTCTGTTAAGGATGCCTCTGATGGTGTGCCACTGATTGTTATAAGTGGAAATGAACCTCACCACGGGATGCCCAGCAGGATCCTCTGGAGACCTGGATTGCAGTAACGTACTTCTAGGTGTGCACCTTGCCCGCCTATATCCCCGCCTATTGCTCCAATTGCTATACCCCTGTCAACAAACCTCTCCCGCATATCTGCCGCACACACCTCAAAGTCCGCATCATCGCAGCAAATGCGCCTGAGGCATAAAAATTGGCCAATGGGGATTGCTCCGATCGTGGATCCCGTGATGACGCAAGTAGGAGGGAGTTGACAGAGGCTTCCTTCCTGAAGATGCTCGTCCCAACATTGCCTCCAGTATGAATGGAGATCTTAATATCCAGAAACTGTATGGTCTTTGGGCGATGTTTGTACGTGAGGGAGATATTGAGCTCATTGCAGTTCAGGAAGGAGATAAACGTCTCCAATTCAGGGACAGTTCCACCCCAAATAATCAAGATATCATCAATATAGTGCAGCCAGCACTGCGCATGGACGGCGCCTGGAACCCCGTCGCCAAAAACCTCTCGCTCCCACCAACCGAGAAAGAGATTTGCGTACGACGGGGCACAGGCCATGCCCACCGCAGTGCCGCCCTTCTGTAGGTAGAACCAGTCTCCAAAAAGAAAGAAGTTATGTGTTAATACATACTTGAGCAGGGAGAGGATAAGTGTACAAAGGTGCGGATCCAGGTTACTCGTTTCCAAAAAGTGTCCTACTGTGCATAATCAATCAGGGTGTTCAATACAAGTGTAAACGGCCTCCACGTCAACAGCCACCAGAGATTCCCCACCCCTCTAAATTAAGTCTGTCTAGACGCCGCAGGAAGTCCGTAGTGTCCCTGACATAGGAGGGCAGTGTCTCCACTATGCAATCTAAATAGTATTCAATGAATTTACATGTCATATCACATAGCGCACCCATGCCAGAAACAATCGGACGACCCGGGGACTCCACAGATTTTTATGTATCTTTAGTAATAAATAGAAGGTGGGGATCACCGGCGTCTTGGTAAGGAAGCCATCCAAAATCTTTTTAGAAATGACACCCCACTCAAAGGCATCCTCAATGACACTGGCAAGTTCCACTGAAAACTAATTAACTAGTAATAATGCAGTTGTGATTTATAAAGAAACAATAATTATATTAATTATTTTACGACCAAGGGCATAATAGTATGCCCTTGGCCGCCTACCTTCCTCTGAGACGAGCTCACAGGCTGAGCTCGGATCTTCCCCTCATATGTCAGCTGATCTGATCAGCTGACATGTGTAGTTAACAGCACTGATCAGCATTGTTCACCATTTGGATCATGCTGTCAATCACTGACCCCTCGATCCAAAGCACTGCAGTGATCATGGGGCCTTGATGCACTGTCATGACAGCGAGGGGTCAGCTGATAACCCCAGAAGCTGTCATGAATCACTGCTTGCCAGTGATCCCTCAGCAGAAGCTATCACACTGTGCTTTGCTGAGGCTCCCTAAGGCTGGGGTCACACACACAGATATCTGGGCAGATATTGTTCACAGATCTCTGGTTGAAGTGAAATCATGAACAAATTGGTCTATTTGTATATGGCCACAAAATGGATCAATTTGTCCATGATTTCACTTCAACCAGAGATCTGTGAACAATATCTGCCCAGATATCTGTGTGTGTGACCCCAGCCTAAGGGGCGTTATCATATCAAGTAAAAGTTAAAAAAAGGTTTTAAAAAATAAAAAAACAAAAGTTCATATCACCCCCCTTTTGCCTCATTGAAAATAAAACGAAATATAAGGTTTAAAAAAATAAAAAACAAAAGTTCATATCACCCCCCCTTTTGCCTCATTGAAAATAAAACTAAATATAAAAAAATACAGATACTTGGTATCACTGTGTTCAGAAATGCCTGATCTATTAAAATATAGAATCAATTTATCAGATCTGTAAACTGTGTAACGGAAAAAAAAGTTCAAGCATCAAAATTATGTTTTTTTGGTTGCCACAATATTGTAACAAAATGCAATAACGGGCGATCAAAACAGCACATCTACCCAAAAATGGTATCAATAGAAATGTCCACAAAAAATAAGCCATTACACAGCCCCAGATCCTGAAAAATGAGAATGCTATGGGTCACGGAAAATGGCACAAAAGAGCAATTCTTTTTCTTTAAAAACTTCAGAATTATTTTGACCACTAAAAGTATACATGTTTGGTATCTACAAACTCGAACCGACCTGAGGCATCATACCGAACGTCAGTTTTACCATATAGTGAAAATGTTGAATAAAAATTACCCAAAGCAATCATGTCATTGCACTTTTTTATTGCAATTTCACCGAACTTGGAAATTTTTTTCCCGTTTTCCAGTAGACTTTATGGTAAAATAAATAAATGATGTCATACAAAAGTACAACTCGTCCCAGAGAAAAGAAACCCTCATATGGTTATATTGACGAAAAAATGTAGAGTTATAGCTCTTGGAGGAACAGTAGGAAAAAAGAAAACTGAAAATTGCCCAAGGATGAATGGGGTTAATAATAACATATTTATTTATCTTTTGACTTTATGGAATAAAAGAGTAAAAAGGAAATGTTGTTGTAGACATTGACAACCTTTATGGGCGGCCATTGGTTTACTCCACAGCACAGGATGTTTTTCTCAGTGTTGGCTGTAACACTCCATCATTCATGTTAAGTTACTGTTTTATGGATAGTGAAAATTTATATGTATTTGACCAAAAAATATGGAAATTGGGTTTATTGTTTTGTTATCTCTGATGCACCATAAAGCAGCTGAATAAATAGCCGACCAGTTTAATAGCAATCATTATGGAGGAGACAATAACACAAATCATGGCATATAAAAGCCTGAATGTTAAAGTAAATTATAATGTTGTGACTAATTCAGTTTATTTTAATTAAGTGATTGCAATTTCAATTATATTTAATGGTGCAAAAAAAAAAAATAATAATAAAAGCATAATAGTTTAAGTTTTAATAATCACAGTGTTATATAATGGTTCGTATTAAATTAACTTTAACTGCAGCAAATTATCATTACTTCTGTGACTGAGCCAGAACTTTGGATGCACAATATGTTGTCATAGACTCAGTCCCAGGCCTTTGTTATGAAATTACTGGTCTCCAACTGACACTAATGCCTCCTGTAGATGGCACGGCTGTATGCATGAGGCCAACAGCGGTCCCAGCAGCTCCATAGCACAAGATCATAGGCACATAGGTCACAATCCATTAATATAGGTGTTGTGCACCCCAGTTGTACTGAATGTGGCCGCTGGAGAAAGAGTCGCCTAATTCATAAAAAATTGCACACCACTGAAAGCACTACTCCAGCGTTTGCTAGTGGAGCACTGGAGTGGTGCTTTACATCAAAGTCCCCTCTCTTCGGTTTTACACTCAACCTCCGGCAATTTTACCTTTATTTGGTGCCAAGGTGACCCGAAATTTTGACTGGCTGGAATAAGAAGTTACAGTGTTGGCCAAAAGTATTGACACCCCTGCAATTCTGTCAGATAATACTCAGTTTCTTCCTGAAAATGATTGCAATCACAAATTCTTTGGTATTATTATCTTCATTTAATTTGTTTTCAATGAAAAAACACAAAAGAGAATGAAGCAAAAAGCAGAACATTGATCATTTCACACAAAACTCCAAAAATGGGCCAGACAAAAGTATTGGCAGCCTCAGCCTAATACTTGGTTGCACAACCGTTAGCCAAAATAACTGTGATCAACCCCTTCCGGTAATCATCAATGAGTTTCTTTCAATGCTCTGCTGGAATTTTAGACCATTCTTCTTTGGCAAACTGCTCCAGGTCCCTGATATTTGAAGGGTGCCTTCTCCAAACTGCCATTTTTAGATCTCTCCACAGGTGTTCTATGGGATTCAGGTCTGGACTCATTGCTGGCCACCTTAGAAGTCTCCAGTGCTTTCTCTCAAACCATTTTCTAGTGCTTTTTGAAGTGTGTTTTGGGTCATTGTTCTGCTGGAAGACCCATGACCTCTGAGGGAGACCCAGCTTTCTCACACTGGACCCTACATTATGGTGCAAAATTTGTTGGTAGTCTTCAGACTTCATAATTCCATACACACGGTCAAGCAGTCCAGTGCCAGAGGCAGCAAAGCAACCCCAAAACATCAGGGAACCTCCGCCATGTCTGACTGTAGGGACCGTGTTCTTTTCTTTGAATATCTCTTTTTTTCTCCTGTAAACTTTATGTTGATGCCTTTGCCCAAAAAGAGAGAACATTCTTCCAAAACGTTTTAGGCTTTCTCAGGTAAGTTTTGGCAAACTCCAGCCTGGCTTTTTTATGGGTCTCCTACCATACAGTCCCTTTTCATTCAGACGCCGACGAATAGTACGGGTTGACACTGTTGTACCCTCGGACTGCAGGGCAGCTGATGTTATTCGAGGTTCTTTATCCACCATCCGCACAATCTTGCGTTGAAATCTCGTCAATTTTTCTTTTCCGTCCACATCTAGGGAGATTAGCCACAGGGCCATGGGTTTTAAACTTCTTGATGACACTGCGCACGGTATACACAGGAACATTCAGGTCTTTGGAGATGGACTTGTAGCCTTGAGATTGCTCATGCTTCCTCACAATTTGGTTTCTCAAGTCCTCAGACAGTTCTTTGGTCTTCTTTCTTTTCTCCATGCTCAATGTGGTACACACAAGGACACAGGACAGAGGTTGAGTAAACTTTAATCCATGTCAACTGGCTGCAAGTGTGAATTAGTTATTGCCAACACCTTTTAGATGCCACAGGTAAGTTACAGGTGCTGTTAATTACACAGATTAGAGAAGCATCAAATGATTTTTCTAAGGGTGCCAATACTTTTGTCCACCCCCTTTTTATGTTTGGTGTGGAATTATATCCAATTTGGCTTTAGGACAATTCTTTTTGTGTTTTTTCATTGAAGACAAATTACGTGAAGATAATAATACCAAAGAAACCGCCGCTTCACCGCCACAGATCACACACAAGGTGTTTTCCTTGAGCCTTGTCTCATACTAGAGTTTATTTACCAGTACTTGCTTCTGGTGTTTTCCTTCATGCTTGGATGTATACAGAATCCTTAGGTGTGCATCTACGCTTGCTGTAGTTTCGCTTACTCCATTTTGGTTCTATTTGGAACCCCCACCTGTTCTAACACTGAAACCTTGATAAAGGCCGATGCGATGTAAGAGGCCGAAACGTTGGTGATATTTGGTGGTTTTTTTGGACATGGTGTGGCAATAAAAAAACAAGAAAGACTTTACCTATGACACATTGTGTGATTCACATTTTTTTCATGAGAAAGTGAGGAGTGCCCAGATATATCTTCTCTGTTACTGCGCATTTTTCTGGTGCACCCGTGGACAGACAGTGAGCCTATCTTGACTATATTATCAAATGGGGCTGTGACAGATGTCACACAGGGGAGGAGGAACATGATTCCTTCTTCCTCCCCTCTGTGACATCACTGAAGAAATTGCCCCGTAAAAACATGCGGTGTGCGAATGCACCACGTTTTTTTACTGGGCTTTTTTGAGCAGGTGCAAAATGCTCAAAGGCTATGTGTGAACACAGCCTAACACTGATCGTGTGCACGCAGCTTTAAAATTGGAGTCAGGTAACATTTATAGATTTTAACCCTTAATGTCATCTATGAAGTGAATACAGTATTATACAGGCTAGATATAATGCTCTGAGAATACTACATTGTATTTGAACTGCATACCATACAATGCACTTTTATCAGTTGGCTCATGAGTTTTGTACGCTCAACGTCACGAGAGTTGCCTCAAAAAATGGTGCTGTTCTAGAAATGACAATAGCCCTTTATTTTCATGTGATCTATATTCAATTTGCATGAGAGCTGGAATATCTAACCTGGTATAAGATCATTTGCATTAAGTCATTTTACCTGATTTTACCTATCAAATTCAGAACACAACAGAGAATATTTCCAACTGGTTTCTTCTAAAAGGGAATCTGTCAAGAGGATTTCACCTACCAAACTATTTATGTGAATGTTGTTCTTTCAATGACAAGCACAGACATATCTTTACATGGTGAGTCTATTCCTCCGTTACTGAGGAATCAGTACCGTATTTTAATTTATATACAATGAGGCTGAAAAGCTACTGTAGATCTGAAGCTTCCATCACTCCAGCTCTATTCCTCTCACTGCACCACCTTCTCCTGCTTTACTGACAGCCTGTGTGACTTCAGGCAAATGGGTCATTAGTCAAGCAGAAAAAGGCAACTCTGGGCAGAGGATAGAGCTGGAGTGATAGAAGTTGCATATCGACCATCTCCATTTGTGTATAAATTCACTCACTGATTTCTCAGTAAGGCTGAGTTCACACCACGGCACAATCCGATCCAGGGCTGTCCGATGTGAATTGAACAGCCCCGGACCGGATTTCAGCCCCATAGTATGCTTCCATCTTCCATGCATCCTCCCAGATTCTCCCGGATCCTTGGCAATCTGGCGCTCCCTAACATAGGAGTCTATGGGGCCAGATTTTCCCAATCCGGGAGGATCCAGGAACCGGATGCCGGCTGCTGAAGTTCAGCGTGAGCTACGCTGAACTTCAGCACCAGGGAGCTGTCTCCTGTGAAGTGGTAGAGCACCATTTCGCACGAGACAGCTGAGCTCAGCTGCATCCGGCTGCACACTGGAGCGGAGGGCATATTAGCCCTCTGGTTCTGTTTGCAAGTCTGGTCCAGGGCTGTCAGATTCACCCCTGACAGCCCCGGATCAGATTGTGCCGTGGTGTGAACCCAGCCTTACCATGTATAAACAATTCCTAATAAATTTAGGCCTCATTTAGGCTCCTTTCACATCAGCATTTTTTTCAAATTGCAGCAGTCCAGCAGATTTACCACATCTGCCGCCTAACAGTCGCGCTTACGTCACAATTGCAGCAAGCCCCATGCATTGTCTATGGGGCTTGCGGCAGGTGCAGCTAGTGAAGTATTGCTACGGTTCCAGCACCTGCGGCAGTTGCGGTCTAAAAAAATATGTATGGGGCTTGCTACAAGTGTGCCGCAAGTGCGACCGTTAGGTGGCAGATGTGGTAAATCTGCCGGATCTGCCGCAATCAAAAACACTGATGTGAAAGAGGCCTTAGACGTCTGTTATTCTTGTACATCGTTTTGTGTTTTTTTCACAATAGAATATGTACCTAACATAGTCTATCATCATGTTCACATGTCTTCTGTTATTTATCTTTTTGTCCATCCAAGTACTTTTTACTGAACGGTTGGTAAGAAATACTTTGAAAAACGCATATAACTTTTCAAATGAAAACAAACACATATTCAGCACACTAAAATAAATAGCCTATTTTTTGTGAACGTAAAAAAGAATAGATGTCTGAATGAGGCCTTAAGGAAAAATAAACTATTTGGGCCATTAAGGGGGAGTTTTATCTGTCCACTGTGGTCTCACTCTAAAATGTGTGCCCTTGTTTTCTGATAATACCACGTGACATGACACATAGTATTATTCCTGCTATGATGACGTCTCATAAACTGATCACATTGTGAGAGATGTGACAATTCATGGCTAGTATTAGGGGTGGACCAGGGCTGTGGAGTCAGAAAGCCAAACATCCGTCTCCGACTCTTCAACTTCCCTGAAACCGACTTTGACTCCAACTCCACCAAAATGGACACCGATTCCGACTCCATGACTCCAACCATGGCTGTGAAGTCAGTAAGTCAAACTTCCGACTACAACTCCTCAATTTCCCTTAATCCGACACTGACTCCAACCAAAATGGACACCGACTTTGACTCCACAGCCCTGGAGGTGACACTAGTGATGTCCCAGTGAGACAGTGCATACGTAATCCCCGTACGGATGAAGGATAATGTATGAAAATGTCCACTGAGGGGTAAAGAACTGCTAAGAAAACCATTCATTATGTCACTGATCATCAGACGTGTGTACTCAACTTTCATTCAGATACAGATTTCCAATATTTTGGGATAACACTATTTTCTCCTGTTCTCAGATATATTGTAGCTCACATATTATGTGTCATTGACCTTAATGTAACCTGGTGTCACACTGATCAATGCTGCATTATCACTCAGTAATACACCTCTAACCATGGCCTCATTGCTACACAGATCTGAATCATTGCAGTGCCTCTGAATGGGAAACGTTGCACTGAAATGACATCTGCTATTTTAGGACAAACGAGGTGTCCAAATGCTGATGTAAATATATCAAATGGCAAAACCTTCCCATCACATATGGCCACTTGTGACAGACGCAGACATACCAGTAACTCATATCTAAAATGAAAAGGCTAATATATTAAAATATATCCAATAAAGCAGCTCCATGGTAATCATCAAGATCTAAAAAGAGGTCATGCACAAAAAATAGTAATAAGGCAACCAGTAAAAAGAGTAAAAGCTATTTCCTCTAACCATTCAGGATCAGTATACATCTTTATTTCTTACATTTCCATATAAACACTGCTCCAGAAGATCACTCTATATGATATAAACAACCCTTACCTTGACTTGTAAAGAAGAAAAAAGCCCTGAGACAGCTTCAAGATATCTTGTAGTGGTGATAGTCTTCTGAAAACCTGCCATCTACAACGAGCGTCTAGATCCAGGGAGATCACACACGACTGCCAGACTGAGGAGTGATGTTCACTGATCATCTGGAAGAACCACAAGGACATAGAGGTGTGGTCCTAATCTAAATGGCATTTCCATGTGGACAGCACTTTCTGTAGCCAATAAAAATAATAGGACAAGTGTGTCTATGTCAAAACCTGTATATATTAGTCAAGTAATGTATTAGAAACATGATTCTAATCACATCTTTTTTGTTTAAGTTAATTTGGTGATCTCCAACAGAGAACTCCAAGAGTTGTCGTGGCCAGCAGACCATGATCTGGGCACTAGGACATCCTAGTCTCCCTACATCCCTTCTTAGTTACGATACATCGTTGTAATGTCGCTAAGTAACTCATATGGTCCCTTTACTCGCGGCCACAGGAAGGTAGGAACAGGCAGGCATCGGACACAATTGTGCCTGTTGCCTTGAAAAGACCACGATGTGGCTGCGTGTAATTCAGGACTTTCCTTCCTGTGTCTTCCCTGAAGGAAGGAAAGTCCTGAATTACACGCCGCCACATCGTGGTCTTTTCAAGGCAACAGGCACAATTGTGTCCGATGCCTGCCGGTTTCTACCTTCCTGTGGCCGCGAGTAAAGGGACCATTATGTAACACAAAACAGTGTTTTATGGCACATCCAGCCGTACACTTATTTTTAAAGACAAATTTAGAACTTACACCAAAACTCAAAATATATTGGTTGATGTATAATGAAGAACTAAACATTTTGTTACATTTCAATACCTCTCTCCAACAAATAGGCAAGCATGCTCAATAAGCAGTCTGATGAATTATTTCTCATCTCGGCATATTTGGATTTCATCCAGTTTTATTCAAAAGACTTTTTTAAACATAAAACGCAAAAAAAAAACATTGAAATTGAAATGAAGGAATTAATTGTTTTGTAGAGGTTAGTCGACTGTATGTTCTTTTCAATACATCACATCACATGGTGACAGAATCAGAGGTTTGGGGTTTGAACCATATAATAATAATAATCTTTATTTATATAGCACCAACATATTCCGCAGAGCTTCACAATTCAAAATCAGCAGGGATGAGCAAAGTATACGGTAACCGCATTGCTCCGGATTACACATCCTGAGCAATCCGGTTACCGCATTGCGGTTCACAACACACATTTTGGAAAAAAAATGTGTGTGAAGGCAATTGCTTCATCGCATCAGGATCTGGATGCGGTGAACGCAATTGCCTGCCCAAATGTGACCCCAGCCACAATGCTATGGCCGTAATAGAGTTGTAGTCTGTGGTGTGAAAAATCTGGAGTAGGTCTGAATGAAATTTTTTTTTAGACTTTTAGCTGTTAATAAATTTAAAGATTTTACCTTTAATCATTTAGACATCATAATGGACACAAACACCTGCTGAGAAGTGTGCATGGATGTGTCTATTTTATCAGAACACGTATGCAATACCTGTTGATAACACAAGCATGTTTATTCAATGTAAGAAAGATAGACACCGGGCACCAACAAGTATATTTATGGAGGTACAGCTACCTTGGTGTCCTCCAGCTGGCAGGTGTTGGACGCTTCAATGAGAAAATGATAATCCATCCAGAAGTAGAAAAAGAAAAGCGGCACTCACCCTTTTAGATGCCAAGAAATCCTTTATTTCATCTCGCTTAGTGTTAGCGTAGACAAGTCAAGCGGGGAGAGGGAGTGGGGGTCGGCGGACGATGGCTCGCCGTTTCGCAGCACTTGCCGCTTCATCGGTTCCAGTGAAATAAAGGATTTCTTGGCATCTAAAAGGGTGAGTGCCGCTTTTCTTTTTCTACTTGTGGATGGACAAGCATGTTTATAGTTGTGGAAGCCACATCACTGGCATTACCCACCTCCAATGCAGAGGTGAGTGATGCAGATTTCAGCGGCACTGCATAATTCACTTAACTATAACAACCCTTTACAAGCTGTGTCAAGCAAATACTTCCAAGGCAACAATGATGTACATGAAAAGAACACAGATTGAACAGTATACAAAACATTGTGTGCATTTTAGGGGACCAACAGTGGTGTAATTTAAAACTCATAGGCCCGATGCGAAAGCTCCAACGGGGCCCCCAATTATTGCACATCTTTAATAGCAGTGGTCTTTTTCTATAGGCCAAATGGACTTTAGGGGCCCCCTTGGCTTCAGTGTCCGAGTGCGATTCCAACACCCTAGTTATGCCTCTGGGGACCAGTGCACTGATAAGATATATCAAAGTCTACTTATCACCAGTCTGGGACTGCACTTTTATATAAAAAGAGTGTGCAGCCCCTAATGATCCTCCTTTCACCGTGAAATGGCTTGTGTTTATAGCAAAAATCAGGTCTGAACTTCCAGGTTGCGGCATACAGGCACTTTATGAGCACTTTTGACAATAATGTAAATTTCTTTTCAAAGACATACTGATAGGATGTCTAGATTGTAAGCCCCAATGGGGACAGTGTTGTAAATGTATATAAAGCGCTATGGAATTAATAGCGCTATATAAATGAATAAATATATTATTAATTTAGAAAAATCACTAGTCTGGCGTTGGTCACTCTTTTATTAAAGGGGATGTCTGAGTCTTTAACATTTATGACCTATCCAAAGGATAAGTCATCAATGTCTGAATAATTAGGGTATGACACCTTGCACCCCTGTCGATCAGATGTTCCTAGTGTTGCTGCTGGCCAGCACTACTCAATTGCAGAGCTGTACAGCATAGCTCAACTATATAGCAGGTGTAGCTGGATACTGCATATCACCACTGGGTAAAACTGATTGTTGTGGGTGTCGGGCATCGCACCCCCACCATTCAGACATTGATGACATGTCCTAAGGATAATGGTGCCGTCACACAGCACGATCTGGCCAGCGATGTCGGAAGCGATGCGCGGGTGCCCGCTCGGTTCCGACATCGCTGCCAGCTGTCACACAGCATCGCCGCGGCCGGCGACACCACAGCGATGCGGGCGGTGACATCGCTCGCTGGGCTGGGCTCAGCCCAGCGAGCGATCCGCAGCAAAGCTGCGGTGTAGGCTGGATCGCCGCCGACATCGCTCTGGCGATGTCACACGGCGCGATCCAGCCTTATCGCAGGTCGCCGGTTGACAGGTTTACGGTTCTTCCCGTAAACCTGTCAACCTGCGACCAGCGATAAAACGCGGTCGCGCCGCTCGTTTACACAGCTCGACGTCGCTAGCGACATCGCTGATACGTCACTTTTTCGGCGATGTCGCTAGCGACGTCGGCAGGTGTGACGGCACCATAAGTCATCAATGTTAAATTTTAAGCTAACCTCTTTAAATAAAAAAGGTCAGCCCCAGACTGGTGACTAGTATTCTTTAACACCTTAAAGTCCTGAAAGGGTTAAGAGCATTTAAAGTCTGGTAATCTTGCTATGACTCCACTGGATAAAATTAATCTTGAGCTCCTCTCTTAAAGGAGAGTCCAGCTTTTACCTTTCACCTGAAGAATAAGGTACTTCATTTTACTTGGTTCTTCTCCAGTGATTACTCTGTGTGCCTGACCCCGACCTTGTTCCCAAATTATGCTTTTTCTCACCTTTTGGATCTGACGTCTGGAATTTTGGATCCTGCTGATATTAACTATTTCTTCTGAAAATGGTTCTGTCTCATTCTCTGACTTGCCTCATACTGTTCTCCTCTCTACTGACAACTTCAGCCTGTATCCCTGACATCACTACAGTTCCTCAGTGCACATGCCTTAAATCAATGACTATTCTTATTACATGAGTATCCAATGAGAAAATTAAGGACAGATCTACCTGTGGCCAATCATTTATGTAGCCCTGATCACACCATAATGGATATGAAAATACTTGTTTTGAAAGGTAATTTCAAATCCCAAAGAATCAGAAGAGTCTGGGCATATAAATTTATGATGACCTTTGACACATTCAGAGCAGGAACAAATGTGTCGCATGGATTTATGTCGTTTTATATTAATTGAGGACTCTTCAAATCTTGGACCAACCACTAATCAAAGAACAATAAAACTATCTGCTTCTTATCTCTGGAACACTAATATTTACTGCCCCAGTTGCTCTTCTCTTCCCCCTCCCAACACCGACCATTCTGCAGTCTGTTCTGCTTCACCTCACCTGCCTTATGTTTTCAAAAGTTGTGTCATTATTAAGCCTGATGAAGAGGCCTAAGAGTCTTGAAAGCTTACTATTATTTACCATCTTGTCAATTAGCCATTAAAAGGTATCAACCACTGAGGCCTCTCAGATTCTAATATTTATGCCTTCTTGTGAAGGTTAGAGATGAGAAAAAGATAGATTCCTTAGAGTCTACCCACCAGTCTTGTTAGCACCAAACTAATTACAGCATAAATACACTGTGTGCAGAATTATTAGGCAAATTAGTATTTTGATCACATGATACTTATTATACATGTTGTCCTAATCCAAGCTGTATAGGCTTAAGAGCTAACTACCAATTAAGTAAATCAAGTGATGTGCATCTCTGTAATGAGGAGGGGTGTGGTGTAATAATCAACACCTTATATAAGGTGTGCTTAATTATTAGGAAACTTCCTTTCCTTTGGCAAAATGGGTCAGAAGAGAGATTTGACGGGCTCTGAAAAGTCCAAAATTGTGAGATGTCTTGCAGAGGGATGCAGCAGTCTTGAAATTGCCAAACTTTTGAAGTGTGATCACCGAACAATCAAACGTTTCATGGCAAATAGCCAAACGGGTCGCAAGAAGTGTGTTGGGCAAAAAAGGCGCAAAATAACTGCCCATTAATTGAGGAAAATCAAGCGTGAAGCTGCCAAGATGCCATTTGCCACCAGTTTTGCAATATTTCAGAGCTGCAACATTACTGGAGTACCAAAAAGCACAAGGTGTGCTATACTCAAGGACGTGGCCAAGGTAAGAAAGGCTGGAAAAGAACCACCTTTGAACAAGAAACATAAGATAAAACGTCAAGACTGGGCCAAGAATTATCTTAACACTGATTTTTCAAAGGTTTTATGGACTGATGAAATGAGAATGACTCTTGATGGGCCAGATGGGTGGGCCAGAGGCTGGATCAGTAAAGAGCAGAAAGCTCCACTCAGACTCAGATGCCAGCAAGGTGGAGGTGTGGTAATGGTATGGGCTGGTATCATCAAAGATGAACTTGTGGGACCTTTTCGGGTTGAGGATGGAGTGAAGCTCAACTCCCGGACCTACTGCCAGTTTCTGGAAGACAATTTCTCTAAGCAGTGGTACAGGACGAAGTCGGTATCATTCAAGAAAAACATGATTTTCATACAGGACAATGCTCCATCACATGCATCCAACTACTCCACAGCGTGGCTGGCCAGTAACGGTCTAAAAGAAGAAAAAATAATGACATGGCCCCCTTGTTCACCTGATCTGAACCCCATAGAGAACCTGTAGTCCCTCCTACAATGTGAGATCTACAGGGAGGGAAAACAGTACACCTCTCGGAACAGTGTCTGGGAGGCTGTGGTGGCTGCTGCACGCAATGCTGATCGTAAACAGATCAAGCAACTGACAGTATCTATGGATGGAAGGCTGTTGAGTGTCATCATAAAGAAAAGTGGCGATATTGGTCACTAATTTTTTGGGGTTTTGTTTTTGCATGTCAGAAATGTTTTTTTCTAGATTTTGTGCAGTTATATTGGTTTACCTGGTGCAAATAAACAAGTGAGATGGGAATATAGTTGTTTTTTATTAAGTTGCCTAATAATTCTGCACAGTAACAGTTACATGCATAAACAGATATATCCTCCTAAGATAGCCAAATCTAAAAAAAAAACACTCCAACTTCCAAAAATATTAAGCTTTGACATTTGAATCTTTTGGGTTGATTGAGAACATAGTTGTTGATCAATAATAAAAATAATCCTCTACAAAACAACTTGCCTAATAATTCTGCACACAGTGTATTACAATTCTGCAAAGAAAAACGTAACAATTGGAAATCAAAGTACCAAATTAAAGGATAGGGTTACAGTACCTCGAAAAGTATAAACATTTGGGTTACCGTATATACTCGCGTATAAGCCGAGTTTTTCAGCCCAAAATTTGGGCTGAAAAGTCCCCCCTCGGCTTATATGCGAGTATATAAAAAAAATAAAAAAATACCGCAGCAGCCCCGGAGGTATACAGGCCCCCAATCAAGTTCCAGGGCCCCCCCCCCACCTTGCGCGCAGCCTGTAAAGGAAAATCATACTCACCAGTGTCCAGTCGCGCCGCCCGCAGCTGCCGACATGACGATCCCGGGCTCCATTCAGCGTCTTCCGCATTTCCTGTAGTCGCGGGCAATGACGTCATTGCCCGCGCGCACAGGAAGTCGGAAGCCGGAAGACGCTGAATGGAGCCCGGGATCGTCATGTCGGCAGCTGCGGGCGGCGCGACTGGACACTGGTGAGTATGATTTTCCTTTACAGGCTGCGCGCAAGGTGGGGGGGGCCCTGGAACTTGATGGGGGGCCTGTATACCTCCGGGGCTGCGGCTGTATACAGCCCTGGGGCTGCGGCTGTATACAGCCCTGGGGCTGCGGCTGTATACAGCCCTGGGGCTGCGGCTGAATACAGCCCTGGGGCTGCTGCTGTATACAGCCCTGGGGCTGCGGCTGTATACAGCCCTGGGGCTGCATCTGGGGCTGCATATGGGGCTGTATATGGGGCTGTATATGGGGCTGCATATACCTCTGGGGCTGCATATACCTATGGGGCTGCATATACCTCTGGGGCTGCATATACCTATGGGGCTGCATATACCTATGGGGCTGCATATGGGGCTGCATATACCTCTGGGGCTGCATATACCTCTGGGGCTGCTGTATACTACCACTGGGGCTGCTGATGTATATACCACTGGGGCTGCTGCTGCTGTATATGCATCTGGGGCTGCATATGGGGCTGCATATACCTCTGGGGCTGCATATACCTATGGGGCTGCATATACCTATGGGGCTGCATATACCTCTGGGGCTGCATATGGGGCTGCATATACCTCTGGGGCTGCATATACCTCTGGGGCTGCATATACCTCTGGGGCTGCATATGGGGCTGCATATACCTCTGGGGCTGCATATACCTCTGGGGCTGCATATGGGGCTGCATATACCTCTGGGGCTGCATATGGGGCTGCATATACCTCTGGGGCTGCATATACCTCTGGGGCTGCTGTATACTACCACTGGGGCTGCTGATGTATATACCACTGGGGCTGCTGCTGCTGTATATACCTCTGGGGCTGCATCTGGGGCTGCATCTGGGGCTGCATATACCTCTGGGGCTGCATATACCTATGGGGCTGCATATACCTCTGGGGCTGCATATGGGGCTGCATATACCTCTGGGGCTGCATATACCTCTGGGGCTGCATATGGGGCTGCATATACCTCTGGGGCTGCATATACCTCTGGGGCTGCATATACCTATGGGGCTGCATATACCTCTGGAGCTGCATATACCTCTGGGGCTGTATATACCTCTGGGGCTGCTGTATACTACCACTGGGGCTGCTGCTGTATACTACCACTGGGGAGGCTGCTGTATACCTCACTGCTGGGGGTTGTATACCTGTGCTGGAGTCCACCCTCGGCTTATACGCGAGTCAATAAGTTTTCCCAGTTTTTGGGGGCAAAAGTAGGGGGGTCGGCTTATACACGGGTCGGCTTATACACGAGTATATACGGTATATAGTCTATTAAGAAAATACATGGGTGATGACTCAAAAGTAATTTCAAAATATATCAGAGGTCAATAGGAAGAGCTCTCTCATTACCTATTTATACAAAGGACTGACTATAAGAAGCATTATAGGTGGAAAAGAGAAGATTTTTACACAACATGTAAGGAATTCTTTACTGTAAGAGCAGTGACACTATGGATCTCTGCCAGATTAAGGTGCCATGCACGCTTGAATGAGTATTTTAAAGTGACTAGGTGACTTTCTTGAGATGGGTTGGTAATCTAGGAATTACTTCCGTTTACCCCAATTGTTGGCCAGAAAAAAAAAATTTCTAAAAAGAAAAATTTGCTTTTGCTTCCTTGGGGTTTGGCCTTCCTCTAAACCACTGTTGTAAGATGCTACACTGAATTGCATTGATTTATTATATCAAGACGTACAGAAATTACAACTTGTAACTCTGCTCGTGCCAAAAAAAGGTGCAAGAAGGGGTTCTCCAAACTTTCAGAAAAAAATGTAACCCTTTAATGTAACCCTTCTAGACTCAGAGTTTATTGCATGTCAATGTAAAATTTACAATCTGTTATGAAACAGAAATAATTTTTTTTCGTTGCATGAAATTGGATCCAATGGAGCCAATTTCTCAAAACTGATGCAAAGAAAAGATGGTTGAGTTGTCCAAGAAAACCCACTAAATTGCTGCTCACGTTTATTAAGAGCTTGGTAAGCTGATTGATATCTATGAGTGATTGGTTCACATCGCACCAAAACCTTTAGTAAACATTTTCATAGGCCGGCTTCAGACTGCGTCTGATTTTCATGCAGGACAATGCTCCATCACATGCATCCAACTACTCCACAGTGTGGCTGGCCAGTAACGGTCTAAAAGAAGAAATAATAGCCCCCCGGTCCTGTGTGCTGATCCGGTCCGCGGCTGTCTGCTTCAAGCGGACAGGCACGGATCGGATCTCAGACGCAGTCTGAAGCCGGCCTTAGAACTATCATCCAATTCTTCTGTGTTTAGAAAACCAAATATGAGTACTACCGTATATCTAACATCTGCTATTAATAAGGCCTAGGAGAACAAGGACACCAAGTTTAGTTTCATTGTATCTTTCCCCCGTGACATATTTTACTACTTATATCATCTGTTCACGGGTTACAGAGAATGTTAGGGAAAGTACAAATTCAGAGAGGCTGAGGGTAGGACAGACAAAAAACAGGGACATGGATATGATGTGTGATTGTATGTTATGATTGCTTTTCTGCATGTTGTGCCCTTGGAAAGCACTTTCATGCCAGACATACACTGATGAGCCATAATATGTAACCATTGCTTAATTTAGTTTATGTCTCCCTTGTGCCTCTAGAACAGCTCCTACTAAACGAAGCATGGGCTTCCCAAAACCATTGAAGACCTGTGATATCTAGAATCAAGATGCTACCGTAGCAGCAGATCCTTTGGTTTTGAGACAAGGCCTCCATAAATTGACTTCTTTCTCTAACATTTCCCAAAATGCTTATTTGGGAGTCTGTGATTAGCTGTTGGAGTAATCTGGAATCACCCTTTACATTCTAGTATGGTAGATGCTAGAATGTATGGGCTGGTTTGTTTACTTTAACAGCCAATCACAGACTCCCACTCTCTGTGCCAGTGTCTGTGATTGGTTGTTGGGCCCCTCTGCAGTGAATATCCAGGAAGTTAATGAGTGGCCTGGAAGTACAAGCGGCAGGACGCTGATAAAAATAATGCGTATATGTTATCGCTATCTGCTTTTTTTTTTACAGCCCCCATCCCATAACTTTAAAGCCTGAGTTTGGGGTTCAGGCTCAAGTTTGAGTCACGTTCACCCCCAAACTCAGACTTTAAAAAAAAGTCCAGGCGAGTGCCCCGAACCTCAACATTGGCGGGTTCACCCACCACTATTCCTGAACAATTTTCGCAGTGTTAAATTATCCTGTTGAAAGAAGCCACTGCGGTTAGTGAATACTGTTGCCATGAAAAGGCAGGACTTGGTCCTCAGTAATAGTATGGTCAATGTTATCTCCATGTGAATTCCTGGACCTAAGGTTACACATTGTGTCCAGAGCATTGCACTACTTATATGGGCTTTTCTTTTTCCTATAGTGCAGTCTGATAACAGCTCTTCTACAGGTCTCCCATTCAGATGATGAGAAACCAGGTCTCTACTTTCATTACTCCATGGTCTAGTCCTGATGCTCACATGTCTACTATATTTCAGTGATGGACAGATGTAAGCATGGACACTCTGAAACGGCTACAATGTTTTTAGCATTTGTTGCAGGTAGCTTTTTGGTGGGATCAGACCAGAGAGGATAACTCTTGATCCATATCAATGACCTTGAACACCTATCCTGATGCGGTTCACTGGATGTTGACCCTTGGAACACTTCTGGTAGGTACGCATTACATACAGAGGAACATGACACAAGACCTACCATTTTGGAGATGCTCTGAACTAGTTGCTTAGCCATCTCAGTTCACTTGCCACCTAAATGTAAATATGTTTTTCATTTCAGGCACATTAGTGAATAGATACTTAAGTTTTCAATTTCATATTATTTTACAATTTGGGTAATGGCAATGTCTTGACTACCAGAGCTGCCATTAAACCACCACTCCAGCGGTTTTCACTTTTTTTTCCAGCATGGTTTAGTACTTTTTAATCTAAGTTTCCTGCTCCTGGTCTAATACCCTCTGGTGTTTTCATTTTTATCAGCACCACTCCCGTTGGTATCAGGCAGTTCTCGACTTGTTGGATTGCTCCATTGTTTCATGGAGGTAGCCAGATGTCACTTTTCAGTGCAGGTGTATGAGAAGCTCATTCTGGTACTCATAGAGTTGCACTGCAAACTTGAGCTTGGAGTGTAACTTGTCTTCCAACAGTCAGATAGTGAATTTACAAGATGGTGCTGTGGGACCTGAGCAGCGCCGATAATTGTGAAAATGCAGAATTGTGAGTTTAGGACCGAGGACAGGGCCACTGAAATAATAAAAAACGTGCTGGATTGATTGGTGCTTTAAGTGTGTGGCGCCCCTGCGACCAGGTGGCCACAAGAGGGAAGTGCAGCCAGGTAAGCAAGGTGGTTGTAAAACACACCTACACCGCACAAACACCGACCCTATGCCTAGGACTCTAGGTTGGGCAAGGGGTGGCGGTGTAGCAAAGTGGGTGGAATGTAGGTGGACATTGACAAAGTGGGTGGAGAGACCAACACAATAAAAACCCAGGACCACACTGGGGTAGTTAGTTAGAGAGAGAGACTTCCCAGACAGTTTCGGGTTCCCTGGAGGTGCAGAATCCTGAGAGCTACAGACCCTAGGAGAGAAAGCCTGCTCCATAGCCTGGAGGCGACAGGAAGGGGAAAGACACTAAGAGAGACCCCACAGCTGAAGGAAGGTGGGAGGACAAGGGCCCGGCAGCCGCACACATCTTAGATGGTTGGAGGCACCCTTAAGACAGTGACTGACAGAAGGAGTCTGGTGTGCCCAAGCCCAAATATCTGAACCTGGGACACTGGAGGTCTAGGCCAACAACAGAGAACCGGCTCTGAAGAAGTGACCGGGGATTCCAGACCCTAATCACGAGACACACCGGTAGGGGGCAGAAAATGTATGTGCTGCAGCCTAACTTTCCACCACGGTCTAAGAACACAGTTGTCATACCAGGACTGGTGACCCTGACTGCAAGGGAAATATATTCACCCATGAGTATGCGACACCAGACTGAAGCAGTGGGTGAGGTACTGCGTTAACACAGAGAGGGGCCTGAAAGGACTATGAGGAAGCAACACTGAAACACTACCTAAGCTGCACAGTTTGAGTTATCCGGAGCAGAGCTAAATTGTGTGACCTGTAAGTGGAAAGAGTTGAAAGAACTGTAAACTGTGTGAACTGTTGTGCTGTGAAAGAACAAGTAAAGTACCCAGTAAGCTCATCACTGCCTGAGACTGTTTACTTCCAGCGTCGCAGTAAAGTCCCTCCTGAGGAGCCACAAACTGTCATCCCTGCACACTGGAGAACTGCAGCTTTGAACTAACTGACCTGCAATGCACACAATCCCTCATCAGGCCCATCCATCACAACTACTCCTGCCCTGGGGACCCACAGCCCTACCCGAGGAGGGCTTACTATCCACGCTGCCCCAAGTCACCATCCCCAGCAGGAATATGGCATGGGTGGTTCTATTAACCATATACCCCGGGTGGCGCCACGACAAATCCCCTGTAAATACCCCATTTTTGGACTGATCCCAGGCCACCGGACCAGGTCACAACTACCGTCAGGGGCGGACTGGCCCAGGTGGCAGGAGGGCAAGTGCCCCCCAGGCTGTTGGTATTTCCCTCATTTAGGGCCCGCCCCTGACGAAATGGGCCAGCTGGCTTCACTTTGCGGCCGCAGCTGGTGGAAGAATAGCAGCCGAGACGGACGGCCTGCCGGGTGAGTGAGCAGCAAACTAATCCCCCCCCGGCTCCTCCAGATCTCCGATAGTACCCCCGACCTCCCCCCCCGGCTCCTCCAGATCTCTGATAGCACCCCAACCCCGGCTCCACCAGTTCTCCTATAGCACCCCGTCCCTGTCCCCGCTCATCACCTAGGGCTGGCAGGAAAAATATGCCTCCCTGAATAAAAAGCAACAGTTCACTCACTAAACAAATGATTGCTTATAAGGCTAGAGTCATATTTCCTTGTGTAAACGGAATTCATGTGCAAAATGGATCCTTGGCATTTTTCATATAAACAGAATTGAGAAGCCCCATTGATTGTTATGAGGTCCATCTGGGTTCTGTTTTGTGTTAGTTTTTAGAATGGAAGAAGTAAAACTTGAGAATTTTTTCTTTGAAAAAAACTACATAACCCATAAAATTCAATATGGGGTTTCTATCTGCACCAAAAGTTGAATGGATCCTTCCATTGTGCAAATGGAAATGTAGACTTAGGGGTACTTGACACACAACAATATCGCTGGCGATATCGTTGCAACGTCACAGGTTTTCTGACGTAACAGCGACCTCGCCAGCGATCTCGCTACGTTTTTTTTTTTGTTTTTTTTTCAAAATCTTTATTTAAAGTAGAATAGCCATACATAGAAAAACACTCATTGTAGGTAGCTAAACTAAAAGAAGCTACCAGCTGTAATCAGACTTAGTACAAAAGAATATATCAATATATAATTTTTACATATAATAAAAAAAAAAAAAGAAATAAGAAAGCATTAAATTGTTGGCGTCAAAATATAGTGAGTATATGAGTCCATATGACCAAATGCAATATAGTCTTCTTGTCATAAGGTCACGGGTGATCATTTTCCTTGGGAAATGTTCTTTTGCCAAACGTATATTAACTCAATGAGAATAAGATAGAGAAAGAAAAATAAATAAATACATAAATAAATAAGTAAAAAGGAAAAGAAAACAAAAGATAAAATCAAAAATAGGGGAGAAAATAGAAAGAAGAAAGGTATAGAGGAAGAGAAGAGAGAAAGGTGGAGGGGAGGGGGAAGAGAGGAGAGGGAAGAGGAAAGGAGATACTTCACGCTAAATTCTCGTGATGAAGAAAATAAGGTCAGGGTCCATCAATATTTATGTCCACCCTTAATCTCAGACCAAAATAAGGTTATCTAACAGGTCATGAGAACGTCAGAAAAATCAGGGGACTCTCTAAATAATAACCACTCCTGCCAAGTGACAAAGTATTTATCAACCTGGGTGTGAGAGTGAGCAGAGAGCCTCTCCATCCTGCACAAAAGGTCCATTTCTTTGACCCAATCTGAGATATCAGGGATCACAGCGGTCTTCCACCGCCTTGGGATCGTCAGTCTAGTTGCCGTGAGGCAGTGTGGGAGAAGTCCAAGCTTGATCCCCTGGAAAGTTCCAGGTATCATTGCCAAAAGTCCAATCTGAGGGTGACATGGAACGGATGAGCCAGACAGATGTCTGTATACCAGGAAGACTTTTTGCCAGAACGCCAAGATAGGCGGGCATTTCTACCATATGTGGACGAAAGATCCATCGACTGCCGAACATCTCCAACAGATGTCTGGTACAGAGGGGAAAATTTTATGAAGGTCTCTGGGGCATCTGTACCATTTTGTCACTAGTTTATAGTTTAATTCCTGAATCCTGCACGGCACCGGCAATTTGTGAGCGCAAATGAAAACCTTTTTCCAGTCCAGGACTGAAAATTCAAGGCCCAATTCCATCTCCCAAGACCGAACAAACTAAAGCGATTTGAGGTCATCAGGAGCGGATAGCAATGTGTAAATCTGGGATATGAGATGGGGTGGCATTGATTCCTGCACTAGAAGGGCCTCAAAGATAGTATGAGCCCTTGTCAGACCAGCGAGGGGACGGTCGGTGTTTAGAAATGATCGTAACTGCAGGTAGGCATACCAGTGAACTGCGCCCTCTGGATATCTGGATCGAAAATCCGAGAGAGTTGGGAAGGAGAGGCCCCCCAATAACACCTCATGTACCTTAGTCAGTTGTTGCCGCGACCATACCATGAACGTCTCCGTGTGAACTGCCGGGGGAAAGTCAGGATTGTCGAACAGTGGGGTCAGCGGACCCCATCCGTCAGAGAGATGAAATTTAGAGTTTGAATCATCCCACATCCGCAATGTATCTTGCAGGAGGGCGGAGGACGTTATGCAATCTGGGCGTTTTGGTCTGGGTATCCATGGTAGAGAAACTAAATTCCAGCCCGCTAAGTGACCTTCCAGATCAACCCATTGTTTGGACTTAGCTCCGTGAAACCAACACACTAGTCTAGATAATACGGCTGCCGTGTGGTAGAGGTGAAAATCCGGAAGTCCAACTCCACCTTGAGATTTGGGTCTCCCAAGGATTCTTCTTGCTAGTCTAGATCTGTTGTTAGACCAGACATATACCGTAGAGGCTGTTCTCAGCTGGGTAAAGAAGAATCTGGGCAGAGCAATAGGGACCGTCTGAAATAGATAAAGCAATTTCGGGAGAATGTCCATTTTGAGTACATTAATCCTGCCGAACCAGGATAGACGCTTCCCAACATGTTTTTTAAGGTCGCTCTTAATCCGTTGTAGGAGAGGTTTATAATTCAGATCAAATAAATGAGAGTAATCAGCAGACAAATGGATGCCAAGGTATTTCAAGGAGGCCGTGCACCATTTGAAAGGGAATGCCGATTTCAATCGGGTCTGTCGCTCAGAAGTTAGACTCACATTCATCACCTCCGATTTAGTTAAATTGACCCGAAAATTACTAACCGCACCATACGCCTCGAACTCGCTCAGGATAGATGGGAAGGAGATCTCGGGTCTAGTGACAAACATCAGTAAGTCATCCGCGTATAGAGCCAATTTGTAAATCCTCTTGCCAACCACTGCCCCCTGTATGTCGGAATTCTGCCTCAAGGCTATGGCCAGATGCTCCATCACCAGCGCGTACAGCATGGGCGAGAGAGGACAGCCCTGTCTCGTCCCATTGCGCACCGGAAAGGGCTTAGACATTACACCATTACACTTAATCCTCGCCGAATGAGTTGTATACAAAGCCGATACCTTGTCCTGAAACCATGGGCCCAGTCCTATCTGCGCGAGCGTCCCCTTCAGAAAGGGCCAACTGACCCTGTCGAAGGCCTTCTCTGCGTCGACCGACAACACACAAGCTGGAACATTCTGCTTCAGGTGGGAAAGGAGCAGGATTGTCTTAATAGTATTATCTCTCGCCTCTCTCTGTGGAATGAAGCCAACCTGATCAGTGTGTATCAATCGAGGCAGAGAAGGTCCGAGTCTGACTGCCAACAGCTTAGCAAAAAGTTTTACATCGATATTGATCAGTGAGATCGGACGGTAGCTCGCACATAAATGGGGGTCCTTACCAGGTTTGGGCAATACAGCAATAGTAGCCTCGAGGGTCTGCCCCGGGAAAGGAGAATTTGAGGAGACGGCATTGAAAACCCTGGCGAGGAAAGGAGCAAGGGACTCCTCAAAGGTTTGGTAAAATTTGGCTGTGAATCCATCCGGACCAGGACTCTTATTTGACGGAGTACACTTAATAGTTTGAGCTATTTCATCCACTGAGAACGGAGCATCCAATTCCGTCGCCATTGTTTTCGGTATAGTCGGCAAGGCTGTATTGGCAATATATTCATCAACCCCGGGACGTGTATCTGGTAAATTTCGGTTCAAATCAAGATTGTACAGTTCCTGGTAATAGGAGGCGAATGCGGCTGCTATACTAGTAGGGCTGTGTACTACCCCTCCTCCAGATAAGGCAATAGGAGGAACAAATGTATTGGATGTTCTTGGGTGGATGTAACGGGCTAATGGACCACCACATTTGTCTGCGAATTCATAAAAGAGCTGTTCTCTGAATTTTGTGTGCGCCTGATCTAGCAAATTCTTAAGATCATGTCTTAATTTGTTTAATTCTAATAGAGTGGAAGGATTCAGATTGCGTTTGTGCAAAAGTTCCAGGTGATGGATTCGGGATAGCAGATCATCCATCCGCTTAGTTTTCTCCTTTTTGATTCTTGCCCCTTCTTTCATCAGAATACCTCTAATTATGCATTTCATTGCTTCCCACTGAATGGGAAGGGGTGTGGGATCGGTTGCATGATCTGCTATGAAATCTGAAATTGTAGCACGGGTTGTTCGTACAATCTCCTGATCTAGCAAAAGATTAGGGTTCAATTGCCAATGCCAGGCACGCGAGGAGGTGGTGGGAGGATGGATTGTCAAATACATAGGCGCATGGTCTGACCATGTCATTAGACCTATGGATGCTTTGGGATTCCAGTCCAACATTTGATGGCCGAGAAAGAAATAGTCGATGCGACTATAAGACGAATGGACTGAAGAGAAATGTGGATAATCCCTCTCCGACGGATGAAGGACCCTCCAGACATCCACTAGGTTAAGTGAGTGGATTGCTTGTTTGAAAGACCCCAATTGTGCATGTGATATCGCTGACTTTTTCGCCGACGTGTCCACCCGCCTATCCATGGTCATGTTGAAGTCCCCTCCCACAATTAATTTACCTTAGGCGAAGGCACTCAATCTTTTCAGATAGCGCAGTCCAGCGGGCACCTGACCTGCATTGGGGAGGTAGAGATTGGCTATTGTGAATAGTTGCTCACATAAATTAAGTTTTAGAAACACATATCTGCCCTTACAATCTATTTCCACATCTTGAACCGTGTGCGCCAAATTTTTATGGATGGCTATACTAACCCCTCCCGATCTAGCCGCAGGGTTAGAGGCATGAAACCAGTGTGGATAATACCGATTCCGGATCTCAGGAAAATGACCTGTCTTGAAATGGGTTTCTTGAAGTAAAAGGATTTGCACCCCATCTTGTGCATGCCGTGCAGGATTTGATTTCGCTTTTGGGGTACATTAAGACCCCTTGCGTTTAGAGATGCCACTTTCAACGCAGACATGTTCGGACCCAAGCAGTGGAGAGGGTGCAGACTCGTGATCGGGTCGCTCTGGGATAGCAGGGATAGGGTAAAGAGAACGAGAGATTAGAAGAGAGAAAGCTAGGGAGAAGAGATTATAAGAAAAAAGAGGAGAAAGAAGAATAAAAGTAAAAAATAGATAAATAAAACAGAAACCAAAAAGGCAGCTATCCAAAAAACTGGGCTGCCTCCCCGAGCCTAAGTCGGGGAAAAACTACTATACAAGCGCCAGATAATGCTCTGGAGCTGTATAAAATCACTTGTCAAACAAGTGTCCCTAAGTGGGGTAGTGACTATCGACGGTCCACTTGGGCCCCCAGGGAAACGTCCCCGGGGAATCAGCAGCAACAGTAAATAACATATTAACATTGGCAACATTAAGTAGAAAGAAGTTAACATCAGGGTATCCACCTGCCCACCAATAACACATAAGGTTGTGAATCTTAAACCAAACAGCAGTTCTGTAGAGAAAGATATATAAAATACTGCACATAATAACATTGAGTAAGATTGACCCATATCTGTGTACTTTGCTAAAATATTTTAAATAAAGAGAGGAAAGCGAGGGGTGAAAAAAGGGATAGAGGGAGGGGGGGGGAAAGAGGGGGGAAGGAGAGAAGGAGGGGGAGGAAACAGGGCATGAGGGGAACAGAGGGGAGGGTAAAAGGAGGTGGGGAAAAGAAGAGGGGAGGAAGAAGTACAAAGGAGGGGGAGTAAATAAGTACGGTATATGAAAAACAATTGAGAGTGCATAGAATCCAAGCTAGGATCAACCTAACTTCGACTTGTTTCAGCAGAGGCATTTGCGGAAAGGGTCTGATATTTACCAAAAAGAAAAGAAAAAGTACATAATATAATAAAAGGTCAAAGGGTACATAAGTGTACATATCTATGTGCGGGTATGTCTTCGGGATGGTCCATTGATATATTATTTGGCAACATATACCCGTAAATAAAGGACAACAACAGTCTTATCTATGAATAGGTCATTTTACCCAGTGATAGTCTCACTTTGACATTAGATAACTCTATTCACCACGCCGGTCACGTGAGAATACCATTTCCGTATTCTGATAGATCCACCTCTAAGCACACATATGGGGTCAAGGGTAGGGTATAAGATGAGCGGTTGGGAAAGAGATCGAGAAAGGGGGATTTAGAATGTGGAAGGGAAGAGAGTGAAATAGAGGGGAGAGATAGAGATAGTATGGAGAGGGGAAGTGGGGAAAAAAGGTATGCTTCAGTGGATCCAAATATTCAGTGAAAAAAGCTAAATCAGAACAAGCCTGTATTTAGTCCAGAAATCAGGGTTCGGACCTATGTGGATGGGACACACTCCTCCGTCGGGGTCTCTGGGGAAGCGCAGGCCTGCGCCTCCCATCCCCTCGGTGAGGGGGAGCATAAGGGTTCACGGGCCAGTCCAGTATAGACACCTCAGGGAGATCCAGATCCTCCGAAAAAGTCCCCAGGTCCTGCGGGCCTCTGAGGACAAAGACCCCCTGCTGATTGCATACCTGCAGTTGAAAGGGGAACCCCCAAGAGTACACAATATCCCGCTCTCTCAAAACATCAAGGAGCGGTCTCAGAGCTCTCCGCTTTGCCAGAGTGGCCCTGGATAAATCAGCCAGAAAGTGGATCTCAGCTCCGTCGAAGTTGATCGAGCCCCAGGTACGTGCTCGTCTCATGATTTCTTCTTTAGTCTGGAAACAATGCAGCCTACAGATGACATCTCTAGGGTTCTCGGGATCTGTGGACCTGGGTCTCAAAGCTCTGTGGGCCCTGTCGAATCTTATAGAGGTGTCAGGGGGTCTGTCCATCAAGGAATTAAAGATGGATTGCAGAGTAGGCATTAGATCAACGCGCGCGGTGGCCTCCGGGAGGCCTCGTACCCTGATGTTATTTCGGCGGTCACGATTTTCTGAGTCCTCCATCAGACTAAATAACAGTGCGAGCTGTTCAGAATGGGCATCCAGTATTCTTTGGTGGCCGGCTATCGTTTCAGTGGCCACGGATGTTGAGTTTTCAATGGCCTCAACTCTCTCATTGAGTTGCGACACAGAGGTGTTGAGACCCTGGATCTCCGCTCTGCAAATGTTTTCTAGGCGGGTAATATATCCCTCCATATCAGATTTGGTCGGAATATCAGCCATCCTAGAATGCAAGTCTTTAATCTCCTCTAACACCGTTTCTGTGTGATATTGATGATCAGGATCGACCATAGTGGTGCCAGAAGCTCTCCCTCCCGCAGAGCCGGACAAAATAGAAGACTCAGCACGTGCCCCATCACCCGAGTGTGAAGCCATGGCAGCGTCCGTCGCTCCGGACAGATATTTCTGGATATTTCCATCCCTGGAACGGGTTCTAGTAGTGCAGATTGGGATTAGGGATGATGATATAGAACCCCTTTTGCTCTTAGTAACTTTCTCTCCTGGCATACCAGTGACCAGGAAGGGCCCACAGAAGCCCGAGTAAGCACCTCTTTAGGGGAGACAGAGATACTTCAGGGGGAATAGACATGTCTTGGTGGATTCACAGTACTATATAAGGAGGGATGATAGCCCCCAGGATTGAACAGCACAGTCCTAGAGCATTCAGGGTCAGCTTAATATGCCAGTCGTACGGAGGTATTGTTACAGGGGTCAAGGTATATGCAGAATCCCCCTGAGAGATAGTAGCAAGAAAAAGTCACTTATCTGTGTGTTAAGACCGTTCCTTCTGAAGATGGCTCCTGGGAACCGCTTCCAGCAAGATGAAGCACAGCACAAGTCCTCACTGGGTGCAGAGGGCTCAGATGGAAGACCGGGAGAGGGTAACCGCCGCCCTGAGAAGCTGGATCTTGTTGTCCGTGTTAGCTGTATGCACCGGAGTTCAGTAGTGGCTGATTTCGCTCTCTCCCACTCCCTCCTGCAGCAGATTAACTCTAGCTGTGGTGCAGCTCTGGGAGCGGCGCGGGCTGGAGGTCTATTTAGCAAGCCGCGGCCATCTTGTGCATTTGGCGCGCTTCATTTCAGGTGGTGACAAACAGCTTTACCCGCAGCCATCTGCGCTCTCGGTCCCAACAGGAATGTTCCCGGTGTGCAGGGCTCCCTGGAGATATTATTTCTGCCTGTGTAGCGCTCCTGGCTGCCGGATCCTCGCCAGACAAACCCTGAGGGCCGCAGGAGCTCTCAGCAGTAGCGTCCTGTCGGGTCCATCTCCAGGCCACGCCCCGATCTCGCTACGTTTGACACGTAGTAGCGGCCGGTTCCCCGCTGTGATATCGCTGATCGTTACAAATTGTTCAGGACCATTTTTTGATCGTTGCACTTCCGCTGGGCAGCATGCATCGCTGTGTTTGACAGGGACAACGACCAACGATCTCAACACTACGCTCGAGAGTGACAGGGTCCCAACAACTGCTGTATTGTTGCTGCGTCGCTGGTGAGATCTGACTGTTTGAAATCTCACCAGCGACCACGTAGCGATGCACCAGCGGTCCCGGCCAGGTCGGATCGTTGTCAGGATCGCTGGTACGCCGCTACATGTATCGGGGCCTTTACAAGACAAGAAGAGCAGTCATTAATACAACAGTTAAGATTTACACAATGCTCCATGCCACTTCATAGTAAGATCCACTGGACTACACAAAAATTCATGCAAAAAGCCAGCAATCAACAAGTATCTGTGGTACCAGAGGAGCAAAGTGGGTATCAAAGAAGAGCGAAATGCATGTGCACAATGGCCAAAGATGACCAGGTGAGTATGGCTAAGTACATGACTAGTCTCACAGTAAGGAGTATTGATATGTGAAATTGTACTATTCAATAGATAGGAAACACTTATACATAGCTCAGTAAGATAGTGTCACATATGTAATATTTTTTCCAGTGATAAAGCTTATGTTTAGTCATCCAGTTAGGAGTGAAATGGTCAGTTTGGAAGGTTTTTCTTCTCTACCAGTAATCATAGGGGGTGGATTTTACTATATCACATTTGCATTCCACAATGTTAATCAGACATTTTGTTCATGCAGTTCTCAGCTCAGTGACAGATGCAGAATCCTCTAATTATGTTCCAAACCCTAATGCAGAATGGGCTGAGCAGTCTGACGGTACACTCCATCTATTACTGGAGAGCAGAAGTCTGTTGTTTTTATTAAATAAGGAACAGATTTTTGTTTAATACAGGAAATTACCACAGTACATTAATTCCTGGTGGCTGTTACTTAACCAGTACGCCTGCATCTAGGGGGTATCTATCATTACAGCTGTCTACAATTAACTCCTTTTTGTGTGGGACCATCTCTTACATGCTGCATATATAACAGCTTAGAAAATGTTATTACTGTTCAAAAAAGGGCACGAAATGCCAGTTACGGAGTCTCTTGGCTTGATATCAGCATAGTGTGGGTTGCCAATGACCGGGCAAGGCAAATATTTTACACCCCAACCCCGTGAACCATTAGCATTCCCTGATTCCCTGCCATGAGTCCAGTATTGTAATTTGAGGCATATACTGATATAATTATAGTTTGTACTCTGACCTCTTGTTATTTTTTCAGTTTTTTAACTAAAATATACAAAAAATAAGTTTTTCAATAAGTGTTTTATTAACATAACTATTTTTTTTTTGCCCTAAACCTAACACTAGCTATAAAAGTAGCTCTTGCAGGAGTTGCAGGCTCTGATCATTTGACAGTAGGGGTGGAGTGGGGTCGTTGTTATAGGCAAAATGGTCCTAAGAATACAGTATTGTCAAATAATACATAATGCATTGTGAATAGACACCTCCACCTACAAGCAGTGCTCTCATTAAATGTGGCACCCCTGCGGGGGATTGCCACAGGATCCACCGGTGCAAGGAGAGAATTACACCTTAGTTCACACAGCACACCACACCTTCCACCTCAGACCTGAAGGGTGTGCTCTACTGGCTGCCTTAAGTCAGTTCCCCTTTAAAACATCCAGGCCTCAGGGGAGGAGTTAGTAGTTCCAGTCAGGCAGTGAAGAGAGCAGGCGTGATGAGCTGGTCGCTCGCTGGGAAAGATCCAGGCCCAGTACCAGGGAACACTGACCCAGCTGTGCTGCACCCTTGGGAGAGGGTCGAAGGCCAGTGGAGAGTAGGAGAATTAAAGAAGGGAACACCACCTGTTTCCATGTAGTACACCTGGACACCGGAGTCTGACACTGCAAGCATCCACTGCAGCAGTAAAAGCCTGGGAGGACCAAATCCCCTGAGGTAAATGAGAAGAGACACTCAAACTGACCAAACACAGGACCAGGGGGCCAAAGGAGGAATAGGGACCCCGCAGAAGGACCTCATTGTCAGTGATAGAGCTAAGCCCAGAGAGGGAGAAGGAGCGATGAGTTCAGTTACAGGCAGGACTTACCCCAAACCACCGTACACAGAGACAGAGGAGGCCTCACAACTTTCTAAGGTGAAAGTCCCAAATTGCACAGGGGACCTGGTTACTTCTCTGGATTGTACCTGTTACCCTGTCACCAGTAAAAGATACCGAAACAAAGACCACTGTGTGTGCGTGTGCCTGCTTAAATGCCGCTATCCACAGCATTGACTGCAGAGACGTGACTACTACTCCCCTCATCCATCCCCGCTGCCCTGAGGTAAAGCTCCACCTGTGGGGAGCTGTACTACACTGAGCTGCACTTCCATCACCTCAGCGGCCGGCTGCAGCACTGGTATACCCATTACCAGGTACCACAGGTGGCGTCACGTAACCAATCTCCTTATCCTCCACCATTCCCCGCCATTGAGGGTCCAGGGCACGGGACCGGGGACCGACTAGCCGTGATCCCCCATCCAAGCCGCCATCAGCCCCGGTACCCGAGTACCTCCCTACCCTGTCGACTGCCTCAACCACATTACCTATTTATTTGGATCTAGTGTCTTAAATGAGAGTGGGACCGCTGCCCAATTTATTTACAAGAACTCAGATGGTTTCTAGCTGAAACTTAGAACAGCTGAAGCTGACAAAGCAACCTGAGGTGCTCTCTACAGCAATTGTAAACTACGTTTATTATAAAACAGAAATATCCATACCTAATCAACCATCGTATATGAGGGGACACTATGACTAAAAAGCTGAAAGTCCAGCACCTAACATGTAATGTTTATTTTATATAGAACATCTAATAAAGTAATTTCATAGCTTGGTAACTGGGCCACAATTCAACAAAGGGATTATGCCAGAATTTATGCGTAAATCACTTTGAAATATTGCAAAATATTAGTGCAACTAAAAATTTCTCCAAAATTTTGCGATGTCTTGACAGTCTGAAGACATACAGCTTCCTAGTCCTGTGTCTCAACTGACAAGAGCTGTATCACACAAACCTGATTCATGGCTGGTAGCACAGCTGTGAATTGTGAAGAAATGAGTTGTAACCCATGCTGTGCTCGGCGACACGAGATCTCCAGCTTTATCTTTTTCTCCTCCATCAGTCTGACATCTTTAAAGCAGTACACAGGACACTGAGTACACCCAACTGGAAAACAATCATTGAGGATGGAGGTTAACACTATTGTGCTCAGCAAGGGTTATATATATTTCCTTACATAAGAGAGCCAACCTAGTGGCTGACTGAGGTACATGTGATACAGCTCTTTTCAGTTAAGACACAGGTCTTGGGAGCTGTATGATTTCAGTCCGCAGCTTGTCCTGATATGTAACTATAATTTGATACAGTTTGAATTATATCATCATGTCATTTCATCTTATTCCCAGAGAACTCCATTAAGAGTCTCTAATGGTCCCTTTACACGCGGCCACAGGAAGGTAGAAACCGGCAGGCATCGGACACAATTGTGCCTGCTGCCTTGAAAAGACCACGATGTGGCGGCGTGTAATTCAGGACTTTCCTTCCTGTGTCTTCCCTGAAGGAAGGAAAGTCCTGAATTACACGCAGCCACATCGTGGTCTTTTCAAGGCAACAGGCACAATTGTGTCCGATGCCTGCCTGTGTCTACCTTCCTGTGGCCGCGTGTAAAGGGACCATTAATGATTCATATGCCTCTTACTCTTCTTATCAAGTCTGACTTGATCAATGTCGGTCTTGGTGAATCGGTGCCTATGTCTTTATGCGCTTAGCTTTAGCGAATCACTTGCTTTATCCAAATGTACTCTAACTGCTGCAGCCAATCACTAACCAGGTATTGGCTTCAATGGTGTTGAGTGTTACATGCCATGTGAATGATGGATGAATCAACAGGTATTAGGGTGCCTTCACATTAGCATTCCCCTCCGCAGCGTTCTGCGGAGGGGATCCGCAATGTGAACGCAGCACCGCAAGCCCCTATGTTTAGAATGGGAGCGCACGATGCGCTCCCACTCTAAAGATAGGAGCTGGCGGCCGCTGCGCACACATGGCGATGTGAAGGCACCCTTACATCTTTCTTTATTTTATTATACCCACTCCCAACCCCCTCTTCAAATTAGAATAGCCCTTTAAGAGAACTTGACATTATTCTTTACTTTTTTACACATGACAAACTGTTATTTTTAGTTGTTTATATAATGTAGGTAAAGGTCTGTCAGAATAAGAACATCAATCAGTCCTTTCCCCCTCCCTAGGTTTTCACACCAGACAAGTTTATGACTCTGTGGACACTTTCATCATTTCTTTCCTTCTGGTTTCCATTGCCTTTTGACAGTCACGTTTCTTTGCACTCTGCAGTATTCTATCTAGTTAAAATAAAAAAGAAACAGAAATTTGACAGACCTCTTAATAGTCAATGATAACTACCAAGATCCATCAGGATTTATTATGAAATGGATCAGAACAGATTTGTCATACCAATGTGAGCCGAGCCTTACATCATTTCCTGGTGAGCCAGTCCGGTGCGAGAGCGCTCTAGGTGCGGAGGGAGAGAGGAAAGTGCGGCTTCTCTGGTTATTGCATAGAAACATCACTGTACACAATGTTTAATTGCAGTTGGCCACAAAACAACACTGTAGAAGAGAAACAGTCCTCTAATATTATTAGCCAGATCTTACATTTATCTTAATTTATTTTCCTTTGATCTTCTGACTAATTCGAGCAGTCCTGTCCCTTCGTGCTGTATATCATTATTCCTATATGTTTTTACACAAGTTTTGTCTTTCATACAGTGATTGTCAGTGTACGATACAATAAATCACCACATTAGAGACAAGTGGGCCCCCTTGTGGCAGATTGTTGTATCAACTCTAAGGGAGGGTAATATATAAAGTTATTTATTGAGGTTTTCAGTCTTAGCAAATAATCCTTAGTCACTTTATACTTGAAGGATTCTACAACTTTCCAGCATACTATAGGGAAGATTTATTAAGCTATTTCTTCCTGCTTTTTTCTAAAAAAAATCATGATCTTGTGCATTTTCCCTTTTTGCACATGTATGTATGTATGACATTTATTTGGCAGCATTTTCACCTTTACCCATGAGATCAGTCTTAGTAAATTTTCCCCTTAAAGGAACCTGTCATTAGTTTTAGCTGCTTGGCGAAACTGCCATGAAGACATCAAAAGTTGCAAAAGTTTTGTGCAACTTTGTTTTGCGCAAAAAATCTTCTGAAACTTTGTGTTGCATAAAATGTTTGAAATATGGAGAGGTTTTATGCTAGAATTCTGGCAAAAACATCACGGCCCCAATTAATTTAGACTGACATACTATCAGGGGTGTAACTACAACATGTGCAGGGGTTGCAATCGCACCCTGGTGCCTGGGGGGGGGCCCCAAAAGTCCCTGTGGCCTATAGAAAAAGACTATTGCTATTAAAGATTTGCAATAATTGGGGGCCCCGTAGGAGCTTTCGCATCAGGGCCCATGAGCTACAAGTTAGGCCACTGCTACTATGCCAGTTGTAATGAGGGCATACAGGAACGAGATGCTCAAAATTCATTAAGAGGTGCATGCCATTTAATTAGTGATGAGTGTATATACTCATTACTATTCGTTATTCACACGGATAGCAGAGCATTTCCCATATTCGTTACTCAGCGAGTAATGCTGGTGCTCGTGAGTGATATGTCGATCAAAAAGATTTCTGTGGTGAATGGGAGTGCTTGGAGACAAAAGAAAGGGGAGAACTTCAAAGATTAACAAACCTCTTTATTTTCAGAAACCACAACGCGTTTCAACAGCTAGCCGCTCTATTCCTCATGGGGAATTTACAGGGAGGTGGGGGTGAAGAACTGTTATATAGGAACACCAACCAGTCCTGATGAATCAATTGATGATGTCAATACCTCCTACATTTAACACATGGTCCGCTGGATGAAAACTGCTATATGGTGATAATGGTAAACTATAAAACTGTGACTATGTACATGTGAAATGTCTGGAGGTAACCCCAGAATAAACTGATGTACACATAAAAAAGCCCCTTGGTATGGTCTATATATTCTCTAAGGGGGATAGTGCTATACACTGTGTGCAGAATTATTAGGCAAATGAGTATTTTGATCACATGATACTTTTTTTACATGTTGTCCTACTCCAAGCTGTATAGGCTTGAGAGCCAACTACCAATTAAGTAAATCAGGTGATGTGCATCTCTGTAACGAGGAGGGGTGAGGTGTAATGACATTAACACCCTATATAAGGTGTGCTTAATTATTGGGCAACTTCCTTTCCTTTGGCAAAATGGGTCAGAAGAGAGATTTGATGGGTTCTGAAAAGTCCAAAATTGTGAGATGTCTTGCAGAGGGATGCAGCAGTCTTGAAATTGCCAAACCTTTGAAGCGTGATCCCCAAACAATTAAGTGTTTCATGGCAAATAGCCAACAGGGTCACAAGAAGTGTGTTGGGCAAAAAGGTGCAAAATAACTGCCCATGAATTGAGGAAAATCAAGCATGAAGCTGCCAAGATGCCATTTGCCACCAGTTTTGCCATATTTCAGAGCTGCAACGTTACTGGAGTATCAAAAAGCACAAGGTGTGCTATACTCAGGGACATGGCCAAGGTAAGGAAGGCTGAAAAACGACCACCTTTGAACAAGACACATAAGATAAAATGTCAAGACTGGGCCAAGAAATATTGTAAGACTGATTTTTCAAAGGTTTTATGGACTGATGAAATGAGAGTGACTCTTGATGGGCCAGAAGGATGGGCCAGAGGCTGGATCAGGGCAGAGAGCTAAACTCCGACTCAGACACCAGCAGGTGGAGGTGGGGTACTGGTATGGGCTGGTATCATTAAAGATGAACTTATGGGACCTTTTCGGGTGGAGGATGGAGTGAAGCTCAACTCCCGGACCTACTGCCAGTTTCTGGAAGACAACTTCTTCAAGCAGTGGTACAGGAAGAAGTCTGTATCGTTCAAGAAAAACATGATTTTCATGCAGGACAATGCTCCATCACATGCATCGAACTACTCTACAGCGTGGCTGGCCTGTAAAGGTGTAAAAGAAGAAAAAATAATGACATGGTCCCCTTGTTCACCTGATCTGAACCCTATAGAGAACCCGTGGTCCCTCCTAAAATGTGAGATCTACAGGGAGGGAAAACAGTTCACCTCTCGGAACAGTGTCTGGGAGGCTGTGGTGATTGCTGCACGCAATGTTGATCATAAACAAATCAAGCAACTGAAATAATCTATGGATGGAAGGCTGTTGAGTGTCATCATAAAGAAAGGTGGCTATATTGGTCACTAGTTTTTTTGGGGTTTTGTTTTTGCATGTCAGAAATGTTTGTTTCTAAATTTTGTGCAGTTATATTGGTTTACCTGGTGAAAATAAACAAGTGAGATGGGAATATATTTGGTTCTTATTAAGTTGCCTAATAATTCTGCACAGTAATAGTTACCTGCATAAACAGATATCCTCCTAAGATAGCCAAATCTAAAAAAAAAACACCCCAACTTCCAAAAATATTAAGCTTTGATATTTATGAGTCTTTTGGGTTGATTGAGAAAATAGTTGTTGATCAATAATAAAAATTATTCTCTACAATACAACTTGCCTAATAATTCTGCACACAGTGTACCGTATATCATTCATGGAAATCAAGCATTGTCAAAAACCTTAAATAAACATTAGTAAGATAAAATATCTGATAAAATCAATAAACAATACAATAAAAAATCAATCAGATATCCACATAAAATCAATAAAAAGTGCAATAAAATAAGTGACATGAGTGTATAATGATGTTAATGATGTCCGAAATTATTCCTTTTACTATTTGCTCACCCAGTGATGTTATCAATGGTTAGGTTTTTTTTGTAGGTTCTTCAAGACAGGTGTAATTGTTGCATGTTGCAGAGAATAAACTGTTTTACTTGCGACATACAGTGATGAAGGAGCACTACCATCTACAGTATATACATAATCAGCAGTTTTGCGCTTCCGGCCACTGTGCCGCTATCACGCGCTGCGAGCGATGGCGCGCATGCGCCATCGTGAGCCACTGACACTGGCCGGAAGCGCAAAATAACTGCCGCCGGACACCACAAACCCCCACACCCCAACCACTGCCCGCTCCACCCACAGCCCGCCGCTCACCCGCCACATCCTCTCGCTCCCCGCCGCTCACCGCCACATTCCATCACAGCGGGGGGCAGAGCTAACAAAGCAGGCATTGTGGTGATAGCACCTTGCATGATGTCAGAATGACATCAGCGTTCGGCGCTGTGATTAGCCCGCTTGCGGCCATGTGATATGTAACGTACTTATCACATGACTGTGAGCGCCCCAATCACACCGCTGAACGCTGATGTCATTCTGACATCATGCAAGGTCATATCACCACAATGACTGCTACTACTCCCTGCAGCGAGCGGTCGCCGGAGGGTAAGTATAAGCATTTAACAGCCTCCTTCATCCTCACAGTCTCCTCCAGCCTCACAGCCTCCTCCAGCCTCATAGCCTCCTCCAGCCTCACACCCTCCTTCAGCCTCACAGCCTCCTCCAGCATCACAGCCTCCTCCATCCTCACAGCCTCCTCCAGCCTCACAGCCTCCTCCAGCCTCACAGCCTCCCCAGCCTCACAGCCTCCCCACCTCACAGCGTCCTCCATCCTCACAGCCTCCCCATCCTCACAGCCTCCTCCATCCTCACAGCCTCCTCCATCCTCACAGCCTCCCCATCCTCACAGCCTCCTTTGTCCTCTCCAGCCTCCATCCCTCAGCCTCCTCCATCCTCACAGCCTCCTCCATCCCCTCAGCTCCTCCATCCTCACAGCCTCCTCCATCCTCACAGCCTCCTCCATCCTCACAGCTACCTGCTACCCACAGAGCCGTTTCTATACTCTGCTACCCACAGAGCCACCTGTACACTCTGCTACCCACTCACCCGCCTGTATACACACAATTCATTTCACCGCGCTCCCGATGCAATTGCATCGGGCCTTTTTACTAGTGTACCATAACAATCAGTTGGACGCTTGGATGGGTGCGGCTCGAGTACCGAGTATAATGGAAGTCAATGGGGAACATGAGTGGTTTTCTAGAGTCTGTCCCAGAATAGTGCTCAAGTTCCCCATTGACTTCTATTACACTCGGGTACTCGAGTACACTCATCTGAGCATCCAACTGCTTGTTATGAGTACTTAGCACGCATGCATGGTACTGCTCACTCATCACTCATAGCAAGCACTATCTGCATCAAAAACATTAGGATACAGGAGAAACTACAACAAAAAAAACAGAGGTCATACAGTGTAATATTATTGAGCTGTCTGATCTTTACAGTTTGTGCAACATAACCCTGCAGCTGTTGTATAACCTAAAGGAGAGGAAATTCTAACTTTGTCAAGCTATTCTATAACCAAATTAATATCTATAAGGTTTCCCTTTATAGTAATAAAATGTGTCATTATAGAACTCAAAGGTTTTCCACCCCTGCTGTAACTGTTGCTGGATTTTCAAGGTCGCTAAAAAGAGAAAAGTGAGTAATATTGTTTTATTTTATGTAACTTTTCAATGTCACTTAATAATAGTAGGTGGAAACAGCATTGAAAATAAGAAAGAATGCAAGTATTATTTTTTCTTTCAAATTTGATTGAATACATACAGCATCATGTATGTGTCACAGGTTGTGCTCAGAGGGAAAAATCAGTCAAAAATATAAGGGACAGTAAATAACCATAAAAGGGGCCTGGGCAGAGTGAATCACTTATTATGGGGTGCGGTGGGAATTATTACAATTGTCCTATTTATGTGATGGATATTTTAGTTGGTATAAATGATTTAACTCAGCTCTACCCTTTCCTACTGTATCCTCACTCATCCCATGTACACTGTGAGCCTTCGCGGCAGGTCCCCTCTCCTCTCCCATGTAGCTCACCCATCCCTTGTAGACTGTGACCTCGCAGGCAGGGTCCCCTCTCCTCTCCTAGTGTATCCTCACCCATCCCTTGTATACTGTGAGCCCTCGCGGGCAGGGTCCTCTCTCCTAGTGTATCCTCACCCATCACCTGTACACTGTGAGCCCTCCGGGCAGGGTCCTTTCTCCTCTCCTAGTGTATCCTCACCCATCCCTTGTATACTGTGAGCCCTCGCGGGCAGGGTCCTCTCTCCTATTGTATCCTCACCAATCACCTGTACACTATGAACCCTCGCGGGCAGGGTCCTTTCTCCTCACCTAGTGTATCCTCACCCATCCCTTGTACAGTCATGGCCAAAAGTTTTGAGAATGACACCAAAATTATATTTTCACATGATCTGCTGCCCTCTGGTTTTTATTTGTGTTTGTCTGATGTTTATATCACATACAGAAATATAATTGCAATCATATTATGAGTACCAAAAGGTTATATTGACAGTTAGAATGAGTTAATGCAGCAAGTCAATATTTGCAGTGTTGACCCTTCTTCTTCAGGACCTCTGCAATTCTCCCTGGCATGCTCTCAATCAACTTCTGCACCAAATCCTGACTGATAGCAGTCCATTCTTGCATAATCAATGCTTGCATTTTGGCAGAATTTGTTGGTTTTTGTTTGTCCACCCGTCTCTTGAGGATTGACCACAAATTCTCAATGGGATTAAGATCTGGGGAGTTTCCAGGCCATGGAGCCAAAATCTCTATGTTTTGTTCCCTGAGCCATTTAGTTATCACCTTTGCTTTATGGCAAGGTGCTCCATCATGCTGGAAAAGGCATTGTTGGGCGCCAAACTGCTCTTGGACGGTTGGGAGAAGTTGCTCTTGGAGGACATTCTGGTACCATTCTTTATTCATGGCTGTGTTTAGGCAAGACTGTGAGTGAGCCGATTCCCTTGGCTGAGAAGCAACCCCACACATGAATGGTTTCAGGATGCTTTACAGTTGGCATGAGACAAGACTGGTGGTAGCGCTCACCTCTTCTTCTCCGAATAAGCTGTTTTCCAGATGTCCCAAACAATCGAAAAGGGGATTCATTAGAGAAAATGACTTTACCCCAGTCCTCAGCAGTCCACTCCCTGTACCTTTTGCAGAATATCAGTCGTTCCCTGATGTTTTTTCTGGAGAGAAGTGGCTTCTTTGCTGCCCTCCTTGAAACCAGGCCTTGCTCAAAGAGTCTCCGCCTCACAGTGCTTGCAGAAGCACTCACACCAGCCTGCTGCCATTCCTGAGCAAGCTCGGCACTGCTGGTAGTCCGATCCCGCAGCTGAAACAGTTTTAAGATACGGTCCTGGCGCTTGCTGGTCTTTCTTGGGCGCCCTGGAGCCTTTTAGACAACAATGGGAAGCTCTCTCCTTGAAGTTCTTGATGATGCGATAGATTGTTGACTGAGGTGCAATCTTTCTAGCTGCGATACTCTTCCCTGTTAGGCCATTTTTGTGCAGTGCAATGATGGCTGCACGTGTTTCTTTAGAGATAACCATGGTTAACTGAAGAGAAACAATGATACCAAGCACCAGCCTCCTTTTAAAGTGTCCAGTGGTGTCATTCTTACTTAATCATGACTGATTGATCGCCAGCCCTGTCCTCATCAACACCCACACCTGTGTTAATGGAACAATCACTAAAACGATGTTAGCTGCTCCTTTTAAGGCAGGACTGCAATGATGTTGAAATGTGTTTTGGGGGTTAAAGTTCATTTTCTAGGCAAATATTGACTTTGCAAGTAATTGCTGTTAAGCTGATCACTCTTTATGACATTCTGGAGTATATGCAAATTGCCATTAGAAAAACTGAAGCAGTAGACTTTGTTAAAATTAATATTTGTATCAATCTCAAAACTTTTGGCCATGACTGTATACTGTGAGCCCTCGCGGGCAGGGTCTTCTCTCCTTCTTATCCTCACCCATCACCTGTACACTGTGAGCCTCGCGGGCAGGGTCCTCTCTCCTACTGTATCCTCACCCATCCCTTTTAGATTGTGAGCCCTCATGGGCAGGGTCCTCTCTCCTACTGTATCCTCACCCATCCCTTGTAGACTGTGAGCCCTCATGGGCAGGGTCCTCTCTCCTACTGTATCCTCACCCATCCCTTGTAGACTGTGAGCCCTCATGGGCAGGGTCCTCTCTCCTAGTGTATCCTCACCTATGCCTTGTACCCTGTGAGCCCTCATGGGCAGGGTCCTCTCTTCTCTGTACCCGTGTCTGCCTTGTATTGCTCATGATTACTGTACTTGTGTATGTATGCACCTTTTCACATGTAAAGTGCCATGGACTAAGTGGCGCTATAATATTAAATAATAATTCTCTTTTTCATTGGTTATGTCAAACACAAGGTGGAGTTATATGATTTTTGACAGTTATTACTAATTTATTCACATTACAATCATGGATTATTAAACCTCTGTATCATGGTTGCTAACATTGTCCTCTCCTATCGCTCCTTAACTGCTTTACTAACTCAGATGATTATTGTCAATAACTGATACTATATTTTATCATTGTAGGACTTGCCGTTCTGATTACCCAGATTTTTAGTTTTTTTAATATATTATATATATATTATATATATATTAGATATATATATATAATTTTTTTTTTTTTTTTTTCCTTTTTCTTACGTAATTTGTTTTGTTACTGTCTTTTTTGCATTTTATAAAGTTTATATATTTGTATCTTACATAGTATGATTATTTACTGTACATTATATCTTTGATTGTTAGGCTATGTTCACATACAGCGCTTTTTTTTGCGATTTTTTTTGCGCGGGCGCTTTTACCAGCGTTTTGCACCCGCTCAAAAAAATGCAAAAAAGGAAGCAGTTCCTTTCACACAGCACGCTTTTTTCCGGCCTGGGGAGAAGTGATGTCACAGAGGGGGAGGAAGAATCCTGGTTGCTCCTCCGCTCTGTGACATGTGTGACAGCCCCCCATTTGATTTCTCAGTGTATTAATATACACTGCAAAATCTAAATTAAAGAAAGTCAGAGGTATTAAAAAAAATAATAAAGAATTAATACCTCTCCGCCGGCTTGTTTGTGCTATCCGAAGCTGAGCGAAGGCCATGTACCGATGTGAAAAGATCTTGTGTGACATCACTGGCACTGATTGGCCGCTCGCGCTCATGTGATATGTGATGCGCATATCACATGACCGCGAACGTCCAATCAGCGCCCATGACGTCACACAAGGTCCTGTCAGATCGGTGCCTGGCTACGGATAGCACGAACAAGCCGGCAGGGAGGTATTAATTCTTTATTATTTTTAATACCTCTGCCTTTCTTTAATTTAGATTTCGCAGTGTATATTAATACACTGCGAAATCAAATGGGGGCTGTCACACATGTCACCGAGGGAAGGAGGAACAAGGATTATTCCTCCCCTCTGTGACATCAGATCCAGCAGCGCCGAGCCCTATGGGAGAAAGTGCGGGCGCAGGTGCGTAAAGAATTAACATGTCAATTCTTTTTACGACGGCGTTTTTACCCACAAAAGCGCTGCATAAAATTACGCAGTGTCTGTACGGCAAAGTGATTTTCACATTCACTCTGCCAGCAGACAAAAGGCACATTGTGCACTTTTGACAAGCGCTCGTAAAAAAGCGCTCAAAAATGCGCAATGTGTGAACATAGCCTAAGAATAATCTATAGGCAATTATCAACTTTTGATACTTTTTAATGCTTTTAAATTGGGTAGCAATTTGTTAGGGGCCTTTGAGCACATTTAGTAACCTAATTTGGATCAAAAGGAACTTTTGCTTCTCAAGAACTTGATCTTTGCTGATTTAACACAGTATATAAAAGTGGAGTGTAGATAAGACATTTACTTTTTGTTAATTAATACATTATTAAAGGTATTGCACAATTTGAGTACTAACAGTAGATTATTTGTACACATTGAGTATTTGCAGCATATTATGTCACACTTTACACATTGAGTATTTGCAGCATATTATGTGCACACATTGTGTACTAGCAGTAGAGCAAAAACAGCTAGCATGTGTGACCACAGCCTCAGCGTCTCCGTAGTGATGTGGTCATAGTAGCCTCAGTGTCTCATATATGATGAATATGCATCAGTCCCCCAGTGTATCCCATGTGATGTATATACAGTGATCTGTGCTTCCTATATGATTTATATGCTCCAGCATCTCCTATATGCTGTTTACAGCAGTCTCAGTGTCTCCTAAGTAACATATATAGAAGACCTAGTGTTTCCTACGTGATGTATATGCGACATCCCCAGTGTCTCCTGTGTAATGGATATACAACAGTGTTGCTGTCTCCTATGTTATGCATTTACAGCAGTCTCAGTGTATCCTAGGTAATGTATATACAGAGGTTTCAGTGTCTCCTATGTAGTGTATACAGCAGTCTCAGTGTCTTCTGGTGATGTATATTGCAGACCGCCTACTGCTTGAGTTCTCTAAATGTGATGTGAGCAGTGATGAATGTTCCACTATGAGGAGACTTTTAGTTGATTTGTAGTGTAATATACATGTGTTCAGAACAATTGACTGCTGCAAAGAGTTGACTACTTTCCAGACCGACGCAAACCTGGAAAAGTAGTTGCGAATCGCACCAGTACTACCTAACACCACAGCCTGATCAAAAGACGCAGTTCCGGCTGTCATATTATGGGTGAGTTAATCAAATATTTGACCAAATGTAGCAGATCAATTTTAAGTTGATAATTTAGTGAGGGCCCCAAATGATGGCATAAATATCCAAATGGCACTTTGCAAAAAAAAGTTCCCCACCCGTAATATAAAACATGGATGGGCAGTGGTACTTTAGTGCATAAGGACAAGGTTGTTGTTATAACATCTAGGGATTAATTATATCAAGCAATCAATGATAGGTGGGAAAATGCTCAGGTGTACAACCCAAAGACTAACAATTGGCAAGACAAAATGAACATTTTCAAATTTTTGTAAGAAACATATATAATCTGTTATATTTACGTCCTGTTGAGAAACTGACAATAAATGTGCATTAAAAAACATGCGCCTAGTCATTTCACACCCAAGTCATTACCAGAACCCTACAAACATCTCAATCATATAATACAGCCAATAACAATTTTACAGCATTAGAATATGATTTTCATAATTTCTTCAAAGTATAAATGAATAACTCGCCACAATGCTCTAATATTCTCCATTATCCAGGCAATCAATCCTTCTGTGTGCTCCTGGCTTCCTAAATAACTGATCTCTTTAATGCAGGGTAACGGAGGCAATGTATACCAGGCGATTGCCATAAACAAACTTGCAAGGTCAGGCTTTCCAGACATATTGCAGATCTAAATCATCCTGAAATGTTAGACTGCTTTAAGGCAAGCAATTCATTTAGGGTTGTGAAGTCAACTAGTAAAACAACATCAAACGACTTTCATAAAACATGTCTTCGTGATCAGATCATATCCAGGAATATTTCATTTATTTTCTAATGACAGATTATATTAATGTCAAAATAGTTTTTTTTTCCAAACCAGATTTGTATTACTCCTTTGTTTTCAGAAGTTTTTGTAGCAAACTCTTTCCTTGCGAGCCGTCAGTTCTTGAGCCCCAAGTTATTAAACAGATGCCCAGGTGCACATGGTAGGCCACGAATTGCAGGCTGTGCCCCTCTGTATTGTACTCGTCACAAAATTCTTTCTTAAAAGCAATGATTCCAGACACTTTCATTAGTCTTTTCATATTTTTCGGACAAGAACCTTTCAGGCCCCCTATCTCTGGGGTTTGGGTTTGACTGTGCCCCATACACCCATTATAGTTATGGACCTGCTTTCAGGAGAATGATACACTGTGTAACATGCAATACCTTGTTCCTGCTTGTGAAAATTGCAAACAGTGTTTGTTTTTATTATTGCACCGCTCGAGTGGTGCCTTATATGTAAGCCTCTGAGCCCGTCTTATACTCACCCTCCACCGCCTTCATCATTTTCCTGATGGTCTGCAGTGTATAGTAACTAACCGGCATATCCAGTGTTTCGTGCCACACTCCAGAGGTCACTTTTCAATACATTTCTATGGGAGCCTCATTCTGGTTCTCATAGAGATGCATTTAGAGCCTGTAACTTAGCTTCTGACTCCAGCTAGTCAGAAGCTATAGGCAGAAGATGGCACCTCAGGACTGGAGCGGAGTCGGTAAAGTATAAAATTTCCAGAAGGTGGGTATAAGACTAGAGGCATGAAGTTTACATTTAATGTATCACTAAAGAGGTGGGAACAAAACCCTGTAGTTGTGCTTTAACACAGTAGTTATCCATAGTATAAGATTATTATTATATATATTATAATATATAGAAATATATAGAAATATATATATACCTCAGTTTAGTCACTGCAAAGCCCCACAATAACCCAAGAAATATTATTGGCTGCCACCACCAATTGCTCATCAGGAGTTTGGACACCCATTAAACATAATATAAGGCTTCGAGGTAGTGGTTTATAGAGGAGAGAAATAAAGCTATTATATTTTATATATTTAATCCAAAAATATAGTCAGTGTTTACAAAAATATACAAAAGATTACTTGAAGCGGACAAAACAGTACAGCATATGCAATTACATACAATAAAAGATAATAAACAAAAGAAAGTTACTACACCTCTGCCACATCAATGACTTCCAAGCTTATAGGAGAGAGGGGTTCATTAGAGGAGAAATGGACAGAACGACAGATAGCTTTCCCTTCATGAACTGACAAGGACTAATATGTGGTACTTACCTTTTTTTTTTAGCACAGGTTACCTCCCCTATGGTGACTCGGAACAGTTTGGGTCATAGGATGTGCTGCAGCTCCGGGAAGAGTTGAAGATTTCATGATTCCGCCCTGGGGTCGAGCAGAAGAATTGTGGTCTTTCCATCACAATATTATTGTTCTATAGGTATCAGACAGGGCATGGCTAGCATCATCCAGTTTGGTGGTTTAATTTGGACCTATGATCACCCCAATATTCACAACGTAGTGCGGTTCCAAGCTGGCTACGAAATCTATGATGAAAGGAAGCTGATGCAGTTCTCCCTTGTGTATACAAATCCCAGACCTGGTGTCCTGTTTCCAGAAATGTCCCTGCTGTAAAGGCCTGTCCACCCTAGGGGGTTCCAGCTTCAAAGAAGATATCCTCCCCTTTGACTTCCCCAATCATAATTAGTTTTCTCACCTCCCCAATTTATAATATATTTCATGTGTTCAGTGTGTTGGTGGATGGATATGTATTGGATTTCAATTTCTCTCTATGGCACTGGGATATATGAATTTTGGTATTGCCTAAATCCTGGAAGAAACCACAACAAGTGAACATGACACTATGTACAGTAAAAATATAGAAGAGCTTATGATGTATGCAAGTAAACTTAGGAATGAAAATACAATATATATACCGTATTTGCACCTATATATTCATCTGAATTGTGGACTGCTCTGAGAATGGCAAAACTGTAGCTGATACCAAGATTATTTTTTATTGCATTCAATAACTGTACTGAAAGAACATCTTCATAAAGTATCTCTATGAGCACATAGAGCATGCAAGACAAGTAATTGCTCTTATCTGCATTAGTTATGCTCATTTCACTCTCATGTCCTCACAAAGCATCAATCTGTGCTAAACTGCTCACATCCATATTAAATGACACTTGAGAGAAGACCTGGATTAACTGTCAAAATTATAAGACAGACATAAAAACACTATTAATGCACAGCTGAGTAATTAGGTTAGTAAAATATAATGAAAGAGTGCAATTATAACCCAGTAAATTATTGGTATATAATATAATAAACTCATTGGTCAAAAATATTAAAACACACATAATAAAACAATTACCACAAAACGCAGTGACTTAAGTGTAGATATACTGTATTAAAACTCAACTGAACAAGGAAAGAATGGCATACAGTATAGTATCTTAGTATATAGCACAAATGTGGCAATTATATGGTATCATATATAGAAGACTGGCAATTAAAGGGACTTTTCACCGTAGGCTGCGAAGGGTTTTGTTTAGGGTTGTGCCATCAAATAATAAGACTTTTAAAGTTTTTCTACCGCTAAGGCCCTTTTCACATAGCGTTTTTTTCAAATTGTGGCAGATCCAGCACATTTACCGTCATCTGCGGTCAGGAGCGTTTTTTTTCACGGCCACAACTGCCGGAACCGCGGCCATACCGCACTTGCCACTCCTGCGCAGACCCCATAGACAATGCATGGGGCTTGCCCCAAGAGTACTGCAAGTGCGGTCATTAGGCAGCAGATGTGGTAAATCTGCCGGCTCTGCTGCAATTTGAAAAAACGCTAGTGTGAATGGGCCTTAAACTACTTTCAAATCAGCAGTTTCTCAGCATTTTACCCCATCTGCCACCTACCGGCTCACTTACGGCAAGACTGCGTTCGGCCTAATTTATTCCCTATGGGACTTGCGGACATGTGCGGCACTTGCGGTTTTGCAACATTTTTTTTCCGTTGACACAAGTGATGTCTTGGCCAGATCGAGGCAAAACTGCAAGTGCCGCACATGACTGCAAGTCCCACAGGGAATTGAGTTGGGCCGAACGCAGTCTTGCAGAAAGTGTTACAGCTATCGGCAGATCTGGCAAAACTGTCGGATCTGCCGAAAGTGGCGAGAGCGCTGATGTGAAAGCAGCCTTATAAAATCTAATGCATTTATTAGAGCAATCACCCATCCCCCCATGTTTGAGTGGTTGTTTTATCAGTATTTTGTTCCTACCTTATATCAACCTGCTGCATTTGGCAGAACATTAGTCTTGTAACACGGCAGTTTTTTTCTGATATGTTTTTCAGATTTATGTCCTTTTCAGTGTATTGCTTAGTGTAGGGGCTAGCCAGACCTTTGACGTGAGCAAAATATTAACATTATGCTCATGTATTTTTCATTTTCTGCATTGTTCAGCCAGGCCCTACGGTATTGGTGGGGAAAATCTGTCCCTGTAGAGAGCACTTATATAGTGCTGGGCAGCCAGATTGGTCTATAGTATAAGAGGCTGTAAGTCAGCATGGAGCACTACATGTACCTGTGACTGGCTCCTTATACAAGCCATATCTGTGAGCTTGTATAACAATAAGCAGCCACCCCTCCCCCCCCCAAGTAGTGGTTGTTCATCTGTATTTTGCACCATTGCTGCCTCTGCCTTTTATCATAAGGGGACCGGCGAAGCAGGTACTCGGCAGTCGCGAACGAGGCAAAGCCCCGGCTTCAACGCAGGACTGTTTTGCAGAGCGCATCTCGGCCTGTGCCCCAGTCCGGTCCAGAATCAACCTCAGTGAAGGCTGAAGCAGACATAGAAGCAATTGTGGCACCCTGGCACCTGTTGGGCACCACAGAACCCTTGGGGCACAAATGGAGTAAGTAACAGCAAAGCAAAACCCACAACACAACAACATCTTAGAACACCTGTTTCACCCCGAGCCTCTAGGGGGAGCTCCACTGGTCACTTTGAGCCAGTTCCCCCTATAAATAGAGTCTTGGAGGGAGAAACACCAGAGTGTGCAGACGCTACAAGAGCTGCAGGTTGTGGAAGATCTCAAGCTTATGAGACACACACCAGGCCTAGTCAGCCTAGCTACCAGTGAGGAAATCCCTGCAATTGGGATAATAGGAAAGGAGAAGCACCTCTCAAGGAATACCAGAGTTACACCAACTCTTCCCTCATCCTCCGGTTACTGGAACCGAAGCTGTGAGAGCTACCCAGCCACCACAGAGAACCAGCACCATTAACAGGAGGTTTAGCCACCTGTTCCACCTGATGCACCCATCCACGAGAGCCCAGGGAAGAGTACTGATCCTGCTCAGACCCTTTTACAGTGCCCTCAGTGCTGTTAACCAGGTGAAGCAAGTTCCATTGAACACACTGCCCGGTCCGGCTGGATTCCATATCCACCCGACCATTATCAGAGAACTAGAGAAAGGAAGCCTAACACTGCTTGCTGTGAACCTCCAGAAGTGCCGACTTCACTATCCCGGTCCAAGTGTACCTGATTACCATCCAGTAAAGGTACCTAAAAGAGACTTTGTGTGGTTGTGCGTTACTCCTGGATTTGGCGCGCAGCATCCCGCAGCTGCCTCACAACATCTTGCGCAGCTCCCGGCTCCGGGGACTCCCGCTCATCCTGTGGGGAGCGTTCCATCTCGCTGTATAACATCCCCCGGAGACCTGAACAGCGCTGGTAAAGTTACCAGAACACCCGCAGGTGGCGTCACGAAGACAAATCACCCCTACTGTTCCGCCATTCCCCCTTTTGATCTGGACCACCGGGCCTACACCACCGCAGGCGCGGTTCCGTGACTGGAGGAGAAACAACGCCAGCTCCGTGTACCCCCGGCTACGGTGAGTCAGAATGATACTTGACATTAGTTCTTTACTCAAGCGGCCCATTTCAATGCAATTTTTTTGCAGGCTGCACACCTCCTCCTGACACCTCTAGGTCCTCACCCTCTTCCTTCAGCTTCAAGTTAATCCGCTGCAAACTCATCTAGTTTCACTTGGCTCCAGCTCTATACGTAAAATACTCTACTTAGCGGGTCTGAAGAGTACATTAGTGTTCACCCTTTCACCCTATTACAGGAATCTGTCCTTTTTTGCAAGTCCCCGGGATCTGGCTGCTGACGGAGAAAAGAGGTATCCCCAAGGGAACTTGACAAAATCAGAGCATATTCTGAATATAGCTAAGATTATGTCCTTCGGTCAGGCTGTAAGGTTATACTTTGGTCACATAACAATACAAGGAATCCATGCAAAGTAAAGAACTGGACAGAAGTCCCAAAGAATGGCACAATGCAGGTGGGCATGTATGAAGGAATGATCAATAAGTAAATGAAGTATATACAATTAGTTGCGTTAGAGCCCCTGCAAAACGTGATTCGGACATATGCACTGACGGGACATTGACTACAGCAATGCAAATAGAGTCGGACACACTGTACTATGTGGCTTCTCTGCACACTGTCAGGGAACAGAGATCTGCAAAAGGTGGACAATGACGACCCCCTCTTGCACATCATGTCAGTTATTCCCACTGTGATTAACATTATTAGAGCCAAGATTAGTGCAGGGAAAACAATGACCCCATGACTTGTCACCTACTAATTAGCATATTTCAACCAAAATTATAAAAGTGATTTTATGCAAATTCAAAAATCTATAAGCCACAAAAAAGGGCTTGTTGGAAGTACCTAAAGGGTCCCATAAAGACATGGTGGCAGTATGGAGGGCTTGGGGAAGTTGAGAGTTCCCTTGAAAGAGAACCTGTCACCCTCCAAATGTTGCAATCTAAGGGCAGCACTGAATGCAGCATGTCTGCTGCATTCAGGCAAGGGGTCCCCCATGTCTGATGGCGGCTGGTACCCCGAGATAATAGTTTAGTAAAAGTTACAATCTGGAGCCAAATGGGCGGTTCCTGGTGCGGCAGCCTGTGTCTCTGTCCCGCCACCCTGCTGCCAATGACGTCCTCCTCGCTCTGTCTTTGCTGGTGACGCAGTAGGTAATGTTATCTCAGCCTCCGACTGCCTGTCCCGCCTCCTGCTGTGACATCATATAATTTCCCCTCTCAGCTGCATGTTATGCTATGGAGCTGGGCAGGGAAATGCTCTGACATCACAGCAGGAGGTAGGACAGCCAGCCGGGGGCGGGTATAAGCATTACCTTGCTCTGCTTGCTTCACCAGCACTGAGAGCAGAGACAGAGCGAGGAGGACTTGATTGGCAGCAGGGAGGCGGCACAGAGACACAGGCTGCCGCACCAGGGACCACCCATTTGGCTCCAGATTGTAAGTTTTACTAAACTATTATCTCGGGTACCACCGCCGTCAGACATGGGACCTTGCCTGAATGCAGCAAACATGCACATTCAGTGCTGCCCTAGATCACATCCATGGGGGGGGTGACAGTCTCTTTAAGTCACAATTATTAAATTGAGCTCTCTTCAGCTTAGTACCTCCTTTTCCTATGTTTATCCCCTTCATATTCTGTTCCTTTTACAAACTTCCTTCTTCAAGGTGATATTTTTTCATTACTTACATCTCTTAAAGGGAACCTGTCAGGTGGTTTATGCCCTCTAGCTATCATTATCTGTCCCTGCAGCTTCATAATACTTTTTTCCCTGTCTAAGATAAAAGTGTAATGGTAAAGGTGAAAAAAAGCATTTATACACTTACATTTTCTTATGTAAATGAGGCAGTCAGTCTACATCAGTGTTTCCCAAACTCCAGTCCTCACGATCCCTCAACAGATCATGTTTTCAGGATTTCTTTAGAATTGCCCAGGTGAAGGAATAATCATCAAGGCATCACCTGTGCAATACTAAAGAAATCCTGAAACATGACCTGTTGGGGACCGTGAGGACTGGAGTTTGGGAACCAGTGGCCTACATCTTGGAGGATGTAGTCACTCTGACAGGTTAATAGTTAACATTTCCGCCATATTCGTAAGGATGCTGTAGGACTTGTGTGATGTCACAATCATGTGACTATAATAGGCAGAGGTAAGGCTTCATAGACCACTATGATTTTGCTGGCTTAGCTCCGCCCACTATGGTCCCATGATCGTTACATCACACAGGTCCTTTATACAGAGAAATTAACAGCAAGTTAACTATTAATCCCCAAGTGACTACATCCTTCAAGGTGTAGTCTGACTGCCTCAATTACATAAGAAAATGTAAGTGAACAAATGCTTTTTCACCTTGAACATTTAACTTGAGCTCAGACAGGGATGATTAGAATAACACTATGAAGCTGCAGGGACAGACAGTGATAGCTAAGGGATATAAACGACCTGACAGGTTCCCTTTAATGTTTTATACCCAAAGTGCAATATAATACTTTGACTGTAGTTTGACTAAACAGAACTTTCTTAAATGGCTTCAAATGCAGTTAAAAAATTGCTCTTGACCATTGTACAATAAAAGAACATTTATAAAGGCGGCCAGAGAGACATTTGGAGAAAACTCAGAGGCTAGATACATGCAAGGCACTAAACCGTAATGTTGCACATTGTAGAAATAATACATGCGCTCTGCCGAGAAGGTCGATGCCAGTTTATGATTCTGTTCTTGTACGAATAAATAAAGTAAAGGAGCTTCCATGGAGCAGAATAAGAAAATGCCAAGATACCTGTAATGTTTTAATTAAGTAGACCGAGCAACAATAAGAGGTCTGATATAAAAACTGAAAACAACACACACTTCTTCATGGGAATGGTTCACTTTTTCAGTTTTGTAACAACACTGGAAAAATGGATGATACAGAATGATTGGTTAGTATAGTCAGGCTTCAATTTGCACCTGCACAGTCTTTTGCACACACAGTACCGTATATTGTTTGCTGGTTTTTCTTTTTAAAGCACCACTCCAGCCGTTTTTTTATTTCACCATTGGAGTGGTGCTTTAAAAGCAGGTCGTCAGCCCCCTGTCTAAGGGGGCTGATGACCGGACTCCACCCGGAGCACGCATATGTTTCATTGAGCGCGCTGTTGTCACAAATCCATATAACTCTCTGACAGCCTTATTCTGTCTCGTTCTGGCTCTCATAGAGAAGCATTGCGCTCGTGACATAATCTCTTGACTTCCGGCCAGTCAAGGGCACAACATTGTGCTGCGGGACCTGAGCAGCATTGGTAAAATGTGAAGCCTCCGGGAGGTGAGTATATAACGGGGTAGTTTACAGCAGCCAATCAGCAGGAGACCGGCTGTCCTGCACCTTCCACAGAGCACAGTGGAAAGCCGCCTCTGCCTGTTTACCCCGCCATGCTGTCCCGCCATGCTGTCTGCCCACTAGGTGTCGGGTATGAATGGTAGGAATGGGTCCTGGGCACAACAGGCAGGTAGGTACACATTTTTATTTTATGAATCTCACATAATCCCTTTAAGAACTAGGAAAAAACTGTTGAATAGAAGAATACTCAAAACCAGAACTGGGGAAGTAGCTATCTACCAAAACCAGGAACTGCATTTAATGCCCACGCTGCCCTAGGCACAAAGCCTGAATACCCCCCCATTAAAGGCCCATTTACCACCGCAGATTTTTGTCATAATTTACTAACTTCGAATGATCGTAATGATAATTAGGCACGTTTAATGAAGGAGAAAATGAACAATAAAAATATTGCTATATTGGTGTTCAGCTGTTACTAAAATGTGGAGGCCTGTAGACACAACTATACATCATTCACATAGGGTTATAGGCAGACCCGGCTTTTACTGCCAAAAGTGGAGAATAACAGCATCGTCAGTGCACCATAAATTATTCCAATCAACGGTTTTACATCTGGATAGAAATTTCTTAATAAGTACAAAGAAAAATCTAAACAGTCTATATATTGCAAGACAACGGGAAACAAGCAGCTGATGTACAGTTATACTAGATGTATCTTATCACTGAACGGCTGGGTTCACATTAATGTATTTTTTACATCTGAGCAAATCGGTTCCATTGTGCTAATCAGACTCTGATCAGAGATTCATTAGGGTGTGATCCAATTATATCAGAGGGGGAAAATAAATAAAAGTTCCTCCAACTGCTCCATTCTGTCAGGCAGTGAAGAATCAAACTGCACTTGGATGTTATCTGAATGTGGCCCAAATGTATCAAGCCATAGACTTGAATGGCCAAGTGTGATCTGAATGTCACAGGCAAATAATGTATGCTAGGATTTTCCTCAGATCGCTCAGTCCTAGGAGAAAAAATTGTTCCTGTGCATTACCTCACTGAATAACATTGGTTCAATGGTGATCCAATTATTGGACGGATCATACTCAGACCAAAGATACACTCGTCTGCAAGAGCTCCGAGTGTCATAGGCTAGGGTCACATTAGTGTTTTAAAAATCAGATCCTGATCCGGTTTTGAGCTGTTAAAAAGCTCAAAACCGGATCAGGAACCGCAGCCCATAGGAGCCCATTATAAAACTGGATTGCACTACATGCAATCTGGTTACCGCATCCAGATTTGCAGCCTGGGTGAAAAATCAGGCAGGCTGCAGTTTTCGAGCGGTTTGCAATCCGCAGCAGGATTGCTATAATGGGCTCCTATGGGAGCCCATGCGGCTGCCGCAAGGCACTTATGAATGCCTGCGGCAGCCGCGGCTTTGCTCGTACTGTATCTGCTCGCTATCCAGGGTCCTGTAAAGGTCTATGGGCAGCGCACCACCATAGACCTAATTTTAAAGCTTTCAGGACCATGGATAGCGGCTCATACAGTACGCACATTACGTACTGTATCTCCTCCACAGTGAGGAGCTGCCGAGTTCATTCATAAAATTGTAAATGCCGAAAATAGCTGGCAAGACTTTAATTCCACATATTAACCTCTCACATGCCGACCTGTGTGGACAGCATGTCTCTAGGGAGGGTGGGCACCCCCTAGAGACATGTTGCCCACGTCTATTATTAACATTTAACCCTAAGGGCTGTGGGGGGAGCATTATAATCTATGGAGGACTATGGGGGGAGCATGATAATATATGGAGGACTATAGGGGCTATCTTATAATACATGGAGGGCTACATTATAATTTATGGAGGACTATGGGGGTGACTATAATGCATGGAGGAGTATAGGGGGCACATTATAATATATGGGACTATAGGGTGTATTTTAGTAAATGGAGGACTATGAGGAGTGAATTATAAAATATGGAGAATATGGGAGTCATTATATAATGGGGAGATTCATTACTAATATATGGAGGACTATGGGGGTGCATTATAATATATAGGAGGATTATGGGGAGTCCATTATAATGGAGAAGATGGGGTGCATTATATGATGTGGAGTAAGATGGGGTGCATTAAAATATATGGCGTACTATCAATAGTGCATAATAATGTGTGGAGACTATGGATTCATTATAATAGAGGACTATGGAGGTACACTATATTATATGGAGGACTATGGGGGTACATTATACTATATGGAGGACTATGGGGAACATTATACTATATGGAGGACTATAGGGGGTGCATTATACTATACGGAGGACTATGGGGTGACATTAGCATTATATATATGGAGGACTATGGGATGCATTATACTATACAGAAGTCTATGGGGTGCATTACTGTATACTATATGGAGAACTGTAGAGCCCATTACTATATGAAGAACTACGAGGTGCATTATATTACATGGAGTACTATGTTTGTCCCATTATACTATATGGAAGGCTAAGCAGGGTCATTATAATAATAATATTTATTCATTTATATAGCGCTATTAAGTCCATAGCACTTTTCATACATGAGTAATGCTGTCCTCATTGAGGCTCACAATCAAAACATCCTATCAGTATGTCTTTGGAATGTGGGTGGAAACCGGAGTGCCCGAGGAAAACCCACAGCAAACACAGGAGAAACATTCAATCTCCTTGCAGATTTTTCCTTGGTGGGAATTGAACCCAGAACCTCAGCACTGCAAGGCTGCTGTGCTAACCACTGAGACACTGTGCTAATATCTGAAAGGCTATGGGTGGGACATTATAATATTGGGAGGGCTTGAGGGGACCCTTATACTTTATGGAGGGCTATTTGAGGGCCATTATACAGTATGCAGCAATTATACAGTGTGAACGTTTGTGTGGGGTCCATCATACTGTGCGATGGGCTGTGTTGAGGGACATTCTACAATGTGGAGAGATAGTATAGGCCATTATACTGTGTGTAGGTCCATTATACTGCATGGAGGGCTATGTGAGGGTCAAAGTTGGGGATCATACAATGTTGGGTGTCACCATTCAGTGCTGTGGTAGTAGAGTCATCATACTGTGTGTGAAAGATACTGTGGAGGAATTCACTGTGGGTGTATTACATTGTGTGCAGGACACTTTTATTAGCATCATACTTTATAGCTGCAATGAAGGGAATCTAGCGGCTCAACAGAAGGAAAAGTACTTTGCAAGGGCTGCAAAGCTATGACATATGCTCTTATATGACCCAGCCAAATATTATTTATTCAATTAAAAATTTCAATTAGAAATTCTGCTATGGGGTCCCCTGATTTGTATGTACGCCTCTGAACAGAACCCAGACAGACCCCATAATAATCGATGGGCACACTGTGCTCCTGTTTTCATCAGTAATGCAGAGTCCATTTGTCATTAATTAGATTTGTCTTTTCATATCTTGTTAATAGGCCATATAGCACATATATTCCCCACTTCACGCATGCATTTTGTTTATACTGTACATATGCTATTTCTTTTATGGATCAATAACTATGGTCTACTAAAGTAATAAGTAAATAGTAGAGTCACATTTATAGACTTACCCTAAAGTAATACATAGTGATAACCCAGTACACATTATAGGAGGGACACTGGGAACGCCTCAGTGCCTGACATACAACCAGCCAGACCCAGACGGGTCCGATCGCTTCACAAATTTATACTGACAGTTCAGAGAATAACCCAAGAAGATAATGCAACATAACAATTTGCAGAAAGGATACAAAATGATAACTCGCATCATAACATGATAAAGATTATAGTAAGTAGCACTGCCTAGGATAGTGTAGACATACGGAGAGGAACAGGCACTTGTCCTGCTTGCTTTATATCTTGCTGTCCTGTACAAACAAGTGTTTTCATCCAGATACACGAGGGGGTGACACTACACATGTACATATATATTACATATACATTTATTCACATTATACTCACACATGCACATTACACCCACGCAATGCAGTTACACTACACATTACACTTATAATTCACCAGATACTGCATGCATACTCATGACATATATATCTGCACCACACACATAAATTTACATTACATTGCATACTTACCGCTCCTGCAGAGTGTCACGTCCTGCAGTGCTGAGCAGAGCAAAAGCTCTCTGCCTTTTCTTAACAGATCTATTGCTCATGGCACAACAGCTGGTAAGAAAATCCAGCTGTTGTAACTTTCCACTGTACAAACAGAAGATGGAGGGGGGAAGCAAAACCTCTGATAAAATAATCAGAGCACAATAAAAGAAAACAGCAAAAACTTCCAGAAATCTATATTATACTTCCCTCTCACATTTCTATTGTTTTGTGGATAGTCCCTCACTCCACTTTTTACACCTCTATACTAAGTACTAATTCTTCCACTTACTCTATTTATCTATTTCTCCATCTATTCTGCATTTTATTCATGAATATATCTACACCCAGGGCCGCCGTCAGGGCCTGACTAGTGTGCCAGCTGTCAGGGCCCGGTGGTTATTCACAGGAAAGGGGGGGGGCCCGTGCAAGACATGAGGGGGCGGGTCCTGATCTCTGGGCCCCACCCCCTTACATCGGCCCCTCTCCTGTCAATCACTTCTAGGTCCTGCTCCCTCAACTCTTGAGTGGACCATCACCGCTGCTGTGGCCCCAAATTGGAAGTCGCGCGGGCCTAGAGGAGAGGTGAGGGGGCTGGCCCCGATTGTGTGCATGCTGCTGCTGGAGCTGCTGCTGCAGCCGACTATGAGGGAGATCGTCCACATCCAGGCCAGCCAGTGCTGGAAACAGATCGGGACCAAGGTAACTGACACTGACCACATCGATCACCAGACACTGATGTCTCCATGATGGGACAAGTCCTAAACCGCAGATAGTCCTCTGATTGTTGAATTAATATCGTCCCCCTCTGTCTGCAGTGATGGCAGGGCACATTGTGGGGCTGAGGCTGACACCACAAACTCCATTTTACAGCCTAAAAAGTGAGTTTCTCTTTCCTGATACAGAATGATGGAATGAGCTGTGTCCTAACTAGGAGCAGATTGTGTGAATCGCTGGATACCTGAGATAAATCCCCCTGGATGATGGGAGTATGCATAGAGGTAGTAGTGATACATTATCCTAACATCTAACTTTCATGCTAAAATCAAGATCTTGGTTGTGATTTTTTTCTGATCAGCTGTAGAAGATTCTTTACTTTTGATAACTTTGGTAAAATTATAAAGAAGGGATTTATTTTATCCACATATGTTATATGTAGTTTCTATGCGACAATCCCCTTTTAGTCCTAAGGGACTTGGTTATTGGTTTCAGTTAGTATCTAGGTGAAAATAGCCTGGAATGTCTCTAAATCTCCCATGGAGAAGAATGAAGAATGTCTACACGTGTGGTCGCTTCCTCTACACCCTGGAGATAGCAGACCCCATTATAAGGAGCAGTGAGGGTATTAGTCAGAATCAAATATTCATGAAATATAGAAAAATACATCAGAATCTGCTCATCTATCTCCAACAGTCCAATAGACAATGAATGGTGCAGGATTGTGTATGCCTGACCACCCAACATTCACATAGGAGACATGGGACTCTTCTTTTGTGATCGGTAGTAGTCTTAGTTGTGGGTCCCTGGGACACTTATCACTCCCCCTATAAATAGAAGATGTGTCAATTATGGGGGGACCCCTTAATAAAGTAGGAGACTATCCACTTCTTCTTGATGCAGTACCCATTACCAGTTAACCATGTGTGGGCTAGCCCATTACAGACAGAGCTAACCCATTACAGAAGGGACAGCCCATTATAGATGGGGCTAGCCCACTGTGGATGGTGCTGACTCATTACAGAAGGGGTTAGCCATTATAGACAGTGTGCATAGGTCCCGCAGCCATCTCCATTGTGCATTTGTTCCACAGCCATCTACATTGTGTCCACCAAGACACTAAGGACAACATCGCAAGGAGTTTGTATGTTCTCCCCGTGTTTGTGTGGGTTTCCTCGGGCACTCCGGCTTCCTCCCACATTGTAAAGACATACTGATAGGATGTTTAGATTGTGAGCTCCAAGAGAGACAGCATTACTCATGTATGTAAAGTGCTATGGAATCAATAGCGCTATATAAATGAATAAATATTATATTATTATTATATTATTGTATATGCCAGCAGCAGTCTCTATTGTGTTGTGTAAAGCCAGCAGCAGTCTCTATTGTGTATTCTCTACTGTGTGTAATAGTGAGAGAGTATAAAAAAAGGAAGAACAGCACAAAAATATAGAAAAAAGTGGACTTTATTGCCCAATGGCATAGCCATGCATTGGGCAATAAAGTCCACTTTTTTCTATTTTTTTGTGCTGTTTTTCCTTTTTTTACTCTATTGTAAGGGACCATCTGGATTGCTGGTTGGGAAAACTTTGCACATAAATTGAGGTAATTTTTGGTACTGTTCCAATGTTTCACTATAAATATAATATATCTTTGGGTGGAGAGGAGCATGGGTGGAGGCAGAGGCAGGTGGACGCAGAGCGGAGTCTCAGGAGGGCACAAAAATTTTGGCAGTCAAGGGCCCTGAAATCCCTAGTGGCAGCCCTGTCTACACTACCGTTCAATAGTTTGGAGTCATTTAGATATTTCCTTATTTTTAAAAGAAAAGCACATTTTTTTCAATGAAGCTAACATTAAATGAATCAGAAATACACTATATACATTGTTAATGTGGTAAATGACTATTTTAGCTGCAAAGTCTGGTTTTTAATGCAATATCTACATAGGTGTATAGAGGCCCATTTCCAACAACCACCACTCCAGTGTTTTAATAGTACATTGTATTTGCTAAATGTGTAAGAAAGCTAATGGATGTTTAGAAAACCATAGAAAACCCTTGTACAAGTATGTTAGCACAGCTGAAAATGGTTTGGCTCATTAGAGAAGCTATAAAATTGACCTTCCTTTGAGTTAGTTGAGAATCTGGAGCATTACATTTGTTTGGTCTGGAAACTCTCAATATGGCCAGAAAAAGAGAACTTTCATGTGAAACTAGACAGTCTATTCTTGTTCTTAGAAATGAAGGCTATTCCATGCAAGAAATTGCCAATAAACTGAAGATTTCCTACAGCAGTGTGTACTACTCCCTTCAGAGGAGAGCACAAACAGGTTCTAACTAGAGTAGAAAGAGAAGTGGGAGGCCCCGCTGCACAACTGAGCAACAAGACAAGCACATTAGAGTCTCTAATTTGAGAAATCGACGCCTCAAAGCTCCTCAACTGACATCTTCATTAAATAGTGCCCGCAAAACGCCAGTGTCAACGTCTACAGTGAAGAGGCGACTGCGGGATGCTGGCCTTCAGGACAGAGTGGCAAAGAAAAAGCATATCTGAGATTGGCTAATAAAGGGAATAGATTAATATGGGCGAAGAACACAGACATTGGAGAGAGGAAGATTGGAAAAAAGTTATATGGACAGACGAATCAAAATTTGAGGTGTTTGGATCACACAGAAGAACATTTGTGAGACGCAGAACAACTGAAAAGATGCTGGAAGAGGCCTGATGCCATCTGTCAAGCATAGTGGCGGTAATGTGATGGTCTGGGGTAATTGTTTTGTTGCTGGTAAAGTGGGAGATTTGTACAAGGTAAAAGGGATTTTGAATAAGGAAGGCCATCACTCCATTTTGCAATGCCATGCCGTATCCTGTGGACAGCGCTTGATTTGAGCCAAATTCATCCTACAACAACAGGACAATCACCCAAAGCCACCTCCAAATCATGCATAAACTATAGAAGCCGGCAGCTAGTATTCTATCTGTAAGGGAGTGGCCAGAAGGAGTCACCAGATCTCAACCCCATTGAGCTGTTGTGGGAGCAGCTTGACCGTATGGTATCTAAAAAGTGCCCATCAAGCCAATCCAACTTGTGGGAGGGGCTTCAGGAAGCATGGGCTTAAATTTCCCAAGATTACCTCAGCACATTTACAACTAGAATGCCAAAGGTCTGCTATGCTGTAATTGCTGCAAAGGCAGCATTCTTCAACGAAAGCAAAGTTTGAAGGAGAAAATTATTATTCCAAATAAAAATAATTATTTCTAACCTTGTCAATGTCTAGGGTATATTTTCTATTCATTTTGCAACTCATTTGATAAATAAAAGTATGAGTTTTCATGGAAAACACAAAATTGTCTGGGAGACCTCAAACTTTGAACGGTAGTGTATACAATCAGTGGCGTAACTTGAAACTCATGGGCCCCAATACAAAAGCTCCAATGAGGCCCTCAATTATTGCAAATCTTTAATAGCAATAGTCTTTTCCTATAGGCCAAAGGGACTATTGGGGCCCCTAGGCTCCAGGGCCCAGGTGCGATTGCAACCCCTGCGCCTATTGATGTTACGCCCCAATATATGATCTACACTACATTTTATTGTAGTACCCAGTAGCGTAACTTGAAGATCATGGGCCCTGATTCGAAAGCTCCAACTGGGCCCCCAATTATTCAAAATCTTTAATAGCATTAGTCTTTTTCTACAGGTCAGAAGGACAGTTAGGGCCCCCTAGGCTCCAGGGCCCAGGTGCGATTATAACCCCTGCACCTGTTGTAGTTACACTCCTGGTAGTACCAGTTTTTCTAAAAATACAGTAACATCACATTGACTATATTCAGACAGGTGCGTTCACATGAAATCACATGAGGGCTATAGAGCTATAGATGTTATCTGGAATTAGGAAAATGGAGCAGGAAGTATAAATTGCACAACAGCAGACTGTTTTAATAATGTTGGCAAAAAGGTCAATGCATCTACGGACCTCTCAATAACTGTGCCAAAGCAGAGCGCTCACAACCGGGGGAGAAGCTGTGAGGGGATTGGGAGAGACATTGGGACTGACAGCCGGCTCTGTACTGATGCATTGCTGATGCAGCTGTCAGTCAGTACTGGGGCGTGGTTACAGCAGTCGCCCAAAATGTACTGAGCTGTGACTGAAGCCGCACCAGCCGCACCTTTGTGACTGAAAGCCAGAAGCTGCTGTGAGTAATAGTTAATTTCCTCTCGGAAACTGGGGTTTAAGGGCAGCAACCGCACAGGTTTAGAAGGCTACGTAATACCGTTTGGGTACGAGACAAGTTCTCTTTAAATACTGTTCTAAATGATTAATAATAAATGGAAAGCTGCTAGAATTGATTGTTAATGACTTCAAATATAGTTGTCTCATGCTTATAAATACTATAATCTCTCGCTGAAGTTGCTATATCTTATACTTTATCAGAAATATCACTTCTGCTAATTTTCAGCCTTTTCAGCAGACAGACATCCAGAGTCAGACATTTCAGATGTCTACCGGCAAATAACATGTTAAAAAGCTTGCTGCATTTACTGTAATACATTATGGTATTTTATGCCGAGAGCTGAAGGAATTCTGCACTATAAGCTAAAATCGAGTTTATGTAGAAGTATAAAAAGATAGATTTGTGATATTTAGATAAGAATCAACTATCACAAAAGCATCACAATAAACATCCGAGTGGACAAGAGAGAAGAAGCTATTTATTGATTTATTTCCCATTATCGTTTAATGGTGTCCTTGGTGGAAAAAGGAATCAGAAAAATGGCTAATGCTAGCTTTTTACAATCCATCCCTAACTGAAAAGCAATTTACTGTAAGGAATATACAATATGTCCTCTTCCATGCTATGATATAAAAAATGATTATATTAAAGATGTTGTCCAAACCCAAAAAAATAAGTTTAAAGGAGTAAGTTGTAATAAACTGCTAATCCACCTGTCGCTGCTCCCCGGCTTCTCCTCTCTGCCAAGCCCTTCACTTGCTCCCCATTGCCCAAATCTTCAGTTCAAAACCCTAACCATGACATAAAAAAGCCACCCACAACCTGTGTCCTCCGTACATCTGTAATCATGGTCTCTCGGTACTTTCCTGCATGAAATCTGCGATCCTCACAAGATCTCCTTCTCTTCTCCCCTCTTCCCACAATCGCATACAAGATTTCTCCCATGAGTCCCCCATACTTTGGAACTCTCTGCCCCAACATATCAGATTGTTGCCCACTGTGGAAACCTTCAAAAGGAACCTGAAGACCCACCTCTTCCGACAAGCCTACAACCTGCAGTAATCCTCAGTCCACTGTAATGACAAATGACCAGCTCTACCGTCACCTACTGTATCCTCACCTATCCCTTGTATCCTATCTCTTTCCTCCTGCACCTGTCTATGCCTTGTATTGCTTATGAATATTGTACTTGTATCTATCGTGCATACTCCTTTTCACATGGAAAGTGTCATGGAATAAATGGTGCGATAACAATAATTAATATTAACAATTTATCAATGCAGTTCAATTTTTGCCAGATGCTCTAATCCTCTAGTATCCACTCCAGTTCTGGATCCCAATCAGCATCACCATTGGTCTTTTGTATCAGTACAACCTGTAGAATCCTGATGACAAGGGTAGATTTAGGAGGAGAGATGGACATTAGGCAAGTGAATTCACATCTGTAGGTTCCCATGGTGTGAAGACAGTTGAACCCACTAATGGATTGCTGGACTGCTGTGCTACCACGTCCTACAATCCATCAATTCGGCAGCGGGCTCAACTGAGTTCACTGACTGCAGCGGGAAAGCCCTTGGCTATGAACTTAAGTTAACTCAGTGACATCACTGTTTGTCACAGCTGAGAGCTCCCCCGTGGCTGTCAGAGTGTACCAGAAGCTGTAGTGAGTGGTTGCATTTTCCATCATTGAAGCTTCTGGATGTAGCAGGGATGGGATCATCGTATGGTGGATTACGTCGGACCTCAATTGGTGTTTTGGGGTTAATAAAAGAGTGAAAGAGTCTGTGTGAGTTTTTTTTCAAATAAATTATTTTGGGTTTTATGGCAGCAAAGATTGAGACAGAGAGACTCATTGCCAGAGAAAGTAAAAAGAATCCCAAAATATTTTTTAACTACATAAATAGTAAGAAACTAAAAAATGATGGTGTTGGCCCCTTTAAAAATAGTCTGGGTGAAATGGTGGATGAGGATGAGGAAAAAGCCAATATGCTAAATGACTTTTTTTCAACAGTATTTACACAAGAAAATCCCATGACAGACAATATGATCAGTGATAACAAAAAGTCTCAATTAAATGTCACCTGCTTAACCCAAGAGGAAGTACGGCATCGTCTAAAAATCACTAAAATTGACAAATCCCCGGGCCCGGATGGGATGCACCCCAGAGTGCTGCAGGAATTAAGTACTGTCATAGATAGACCATTATTTTTAATATTTAAAGATTCCATAATAACAGGGTCTGTACCACAGGACTGGCGTATAGCAAATGTGGTGCCAATATTCAAAAAGGGGACAAAAACTGAACTTGGAAATTATAGGCCAGTAAGCTTAACCTCTACTGTGGGTAAAATCCTAGAGGGTTTTCTAAGAGATGCTATACTGGAGTATCTGAAGAAAAATAACCTCATGACCCATTATCAACATGGTTTTACGAGGGACCGTTCCTGTCAAACTAATCTGATAAGCTTCTATGAAGAAGTAAGTTCTGGACTGGACCAAGGAAATGCAGTGGATGTGGTGTATATGGACTTTTCAAAAGCTTTTGATACGGTGCCACACAAAAGGTTGATACATAAAATGAGGGCAATGGGGATAGGGGAAAATATGTGTAAGTGGGTTAAGAACTGGCTTAGTGATAGGAAACAAAGGGTGGTTATTAATGGAACACACTCAGAATGGGTCACAGTTAACAGTGGGGTACCACAGGGGTCAGTGTTGGGCCCGCTTCTATTTAATATATTTATTAATGACCTTGTAGGGGGCATACGGAGTAGAATCTCAATATTTGCAGATGACACTAAACTCTGCAGGGTAATCAATACAGAGGAGGACAATTTTATATTACAGGAGGATTTATGTAAACTAGAAGCTTGGGCTGCTAAATGGCAAATGCGCTTTAATGGGGATAAATGTAAAGTCATGCACTTGGGCAGAGGAAACAAAAGGTATAATTATGTGCTTAATTGTAAAACACTGGGCAAAACTGTCACTGAAAAAGACCTGGGTGTATGGGTAGATGACAAACTCACATTTAGTGGCCAGTGTCAGGCAGCTGCTGCAAAGGCAAATAAAATAATGGGATGCATTAAAAGAGGCACAGATGCTCATGAGGAGAACATAATTTTACCTCTATACAAGTCACTAGTGCGACCACACATAGAATACTGTGTACAATTCTGGTCTCCGGTGTAAAAGAAAGACATAGCTGAACTAGAGCGGGTCCAGAGAAGAGCGACAAAAGTCATTAGAGGACTAAGGGGTCTGCAATACCAAGATAGGTTATTAAACTTGGGGTTATTTAGCTTGGAAAAACGAAGGCTTAGGGGTGATCTTATAATAATGTATAAATATATGAGGGGACAGTACAGAGACCTTTCTAATGATCTCTTTACTCTTAGGCCTGAGACTGGGACAAGGGGGCATCCTCTACGTCTGGAGGAAAGAAGGTTTAATCATAATCACAGACGCGGATTCTTTACTGTAAGAGCAGTGAGACTATGGAACTCTCTGCCACATGCTGTTGTAATGAGTGACTCACTACTAACATTTAAGAAGGGCCTGGATGCCTTTCTTGAAAACTATAATATTATCAGTTATACATACTAGATTCTTTGATAGGGCGTTGATCCAGGGAATTAGTCTGATTGCCGTATCTGGAGTCAGGAAGGAATTTTTTCCCCCAATGTGGAGCTTAGTGTTGCCACATGGTTTTTTTTTGCCTTCCTCTGGATCAACATGTTAGGCTATGGGTTGAACTAGATGGACTTAAAGTCTTCCTTCAACCTTAAAAACTATGTTACTATGTTACTATGTTATTTCTTTTGACTTACAGGTTAGAAATAAGGATGTGTCATAGATACATTTCCCGTTACAAACCTAGGATTTGATGGCAGCTGTGATTTTTTTACAAATCACAGCTGTTGATAATGCCATGGGTTCCCCCCAGCCAAGATAAAACACACAGGTGGGGTCATATGTTATATATATATGTAATGGGAGAGGTGAAGGGGGAACGTCAACAGTTTCTGAACCCTTCGTCTAAAGATTGGTTTTGCATTGGACATTCTCATAAACTCCAAAGGTATTAGAAGAATTCAGGACTTTGTGCAGACACTTCAGTTCCTAAATACCATCTAATCACACCATGTCTTTATTTATCCCCCTTTCTGCACAAGGGAAGTCATCCTGGAACAGTACCTCAAACTGTCCCCACACGGTGAAAGAGAACACATGGCTAAAAAGTCTTTGTATGCTGGAGCATTACCATCACTTAGCCTAAAGGCCCACATCCCCTTTAGATTAATGTCTGCTGGACCTGCCAATATTAACGGGTCCGACAGATGCTATAAAGTGTATTTAACAGCTGGCCAACTGACAGTCAAAAGAGATGTTGACTGTGCATGTCTGATTTCATTCTGATGATCGCATTGTTCTCCTGGAAATAAGATGCTGACCGCAATGTCAGAAGGCAGCCTTCTCATGGAGAACACAAGAGTGCTTGGCAGATTCTTCTGTGTATGGGAGAATCATGGCTAGCAGCCACATGATCGGCCAAGCATCGCTCTACAAAAAGTCCTCTAATGTGTATGGCCATCTTAAAGGATTAAAAAATATTCTATGCCAAAAATTAGAGTATTCATTATGCATTCACATACAGAGCGTTCTTCACACATTCCATCAGATTCATCTCATCCATCAAGAGCGAAAGATGCGATTCATCACTCCGGAGAACAGAGAAATGTCATTCATCATTTCAGGGAACAGGTGTCCATTACTTCAGAGGTGGTGTGGTTCACCATCAACTCACAATTGTTAAAAGTAGTTTTGATAAAGATACATTAAGCCGATCACAAATGTTACAAAATAATTTTTAGCAAAAATGGCATTTTGCAGTATGACAGTGATATGCTTACGTTTACTATTCTTTAGCACTGGTCAGGGTCACACATGCCCATCAGTTTTTCTGCCTTTTCCAAAACCTGATTCCGTTTTTGGAAAATGAAATTTTGCATCTAAAAAACACTATGCGTTAACGCATGGTACCTTTATGTACCATGCGTTAATGGATGTGTTTCCCATAGGGCCCCATGTTAAAAAGGGCCCCATGTTAAAAAAAAAAAGCATAGCGTTTTTTTAGTGCACTTTAAACAATGCGTTTTTTGCATTTGACCCTATGGATCCGTTAACGCGTTAAGTGATGCTTTTAACGGATCCAGGGCTCATGTGTGACCTTGGCCACTATCCATAATACTAGAAAGTTAGAAGGGCTAGAGAGCCCTAAAAGGGAGAACAAGCCCATGACAATTTGGAGGAGTAGGGAGTCCTATGGGACTAAAGGGTTGAATAGTGGTATCGTATTTCAGTGGGGGTAGTACAAGAATTGGTGGAGAGAATGAGTGGGATGGGTAGATAGAGGGGTTATAAAAGGTTGTGAGGCGAGATACCTTCTCTTTGGACACCCGGGTCTTCTGTATCCAGGTCACAGGTGTTGCGTATTTTATTTTGGTGAAGTAAGGTAGGGATGACGTTTATCATACCACACGGAGAGTCCCTACTAGATTGTCATGTATGAAGGTTGCATGGCTGAGAGCTTAACAATTACACGCACCTAATGGGTGTAGCTCAAACACTCACAATGTGTAATTATGTTTGGCCATATACAGTTGGATATATAAAGACTATAAACCCTTTATTAAGACATCATATTTTTGTCATAAAAAAAATCATACCAGGAAGAATTATTTTAGAACTTTTATCACCCATAATCTGTACAATTCAATTGAAAAACAAACTAAAATGTTACTGGGTGGAAAAAAAAGTTCCTAACATAATGTACTTGCATAAATATGCTCACAATTAAAATCTATCAATTTATCACATCTAGGAATGGCAATCTTTGCCGTAGTGCTCCAAATCGGTTAGATTGTGAGGGCATCTCCTGTGTACAGCGCCCTCTTCAGGTCAACCCATAGATTTTCAATTGGATTCAGGTCTGGGACATTCCAAAATGTTGATCTTCTTCTGGCAAATTCATTATTTTGTTGATTTGGTGGTATACCCAGGATCATTGTAGTGCAGAAAGGTGAAATTCCTAATCTTCAGCTTTCCGGCTGAGGCCTCAACGTTTGGATGAAAAATTGACTGTTATTTGTTCATAGTTCCCTCAACCTAGAATAAAATCCTAGTTCAAGCTGTAAAAAAAAACAAAACACAATACTATCTCCATCATGCTTCCCTGTCAGTATTGTGTTCTTTTAGTGATGCGCAGTTTTGGCTTTACACCAAACATATTTTTTTGGAATTATTGCCAAAACGTTCAGCCTTGGTCTCAGATTAGAACATATTTTCCACATGCTTTTAGCAGACTTGAAGTAGGTTTTGTCAAAATATAGCCAGACTTGAAAATTTTTCTTTGTAAGAAAAGGCTTCAGTCTTTCCACCCCAACCCACAGGCCAGGCATATAAAGAATATGGGAGATTGTGGTCTTATGCAGTACACAACCAGTACTTGCTACAAATTCCAGAAGGTGCTTCAATGTTGATGTAAGCATCTTAGCAGCCTCCCAGACCAATTTTCTTCTTTCCATCAATTTTTTTGAAGGACATCCAGTTTTCGGTAATGACATTGTTGTGTCAAATTTAAGCCACTCTTTGGTGACCGTGTTTTCAGTGTTTCATTGTGTATGTAAATCCTTGGAAAGAATTTTGTAACCTTCTCCTAACTTTCAACAATGAGATCCCTTTGCTATGTTGTAAACTGTTTACATACCGTAGAAAATGTAAGTAAGAAAATGTCAGGTACATAATAATAGAACTGCTAAACTCTACAGTCTTGGCCAAAAGTTTTGAGAATGTTACAAATATTAATTTTAACAAAGTCTACTGCTTCAGTTTTTCTAATGGCAATTTGCATATACTCCAGAATGTCATAAAGAGTGATCAGCTTAACAGCAATTACTTGCTACGTCAATATTTGCCTAGAAAATGAACTTTAACCCCCAAAACACATTTCAACATTATTGCAGTCCTGCCTTAAAAGGAGCAGCTAACATCGTTTTAGTGATTGTTCCATTAACACACGTGTGGGTGTTGATGAGGACAGGGCTGGCGAACAATCAGTCATGATTAAGTAAGAATGACACCACTGGACACTTTAAAAGGAGGCTGGTGCTTGGTATCATTGTTTCTCTTCAGTTAACCATGGTTATCTCTAAAGAAACTTGTGCAGCCATCATTGCACTGCACAAAAATGGCCTAACAGGGAAGAGTATCGCAGCTAGAAAGATTGCACCTCAGTCAACAATCTATCGCATCATCAAGAACTTCAAGGAGAGCTTCCATTGTTGTCAAAAAGGCTCCAGGGTGCCCAAGAAAGACCAGCAAGTGCCAGGACCGTATCTTAAAACTGTTTTAGCTGCAGGATCGGACTACTAGAAGTGCCGAGCTTGCTCAGGAATGGCAGCAGGCTGGTGTGAGTGCTTTTGCACGCACTGTGAGGCGTAGACTCTTTGAGCAAGGCCTGGTTTCAAGGAGGGCAGCAAAGAAGCCACTTCTCTCCAGAAAAACATCAGGGACCGACTGATAGTCTGCAAAAGGTACAGGGAGTGGACTGCTGAGGACTGGGGTAAAGTCATTTTCTCTGATGAATCCCCTTTTCGATTGTTTAGGACATCTGGAAAACAGCTTATTCGGAGAAGAAGAGGTGAGCGCTACCACCAGTCTTGTCTCATGCCAACTGTAAAGCATCCTGAAACCATTCATGTGTGGGGTTGCTTCTCAGCCAAGGGAATCGGCTCACTCACAGTCTTGCCTAAAAACACAGCCATGAATACAGAATGGTACCAGAATGTCCTCCAAGAGAACTTCTCCCAACTGTCCGAGAGCAGTTTGTCGCCCAACAATGCCTTTTCCAGCATGATAGAGCACCTTGCCATAAAGCAAAGGTGATAACTAAATGGCTCAGGGAACAAAACAGAGATTTTGGGTCCATGGCCTGGAAACGCCCCAGATCTTAATCCCATTGAGAACTTGTGGTCAATCATCAAGAGACGGGTGGACAAACAAAAATCAACAAATTCTGGCAAAATGCAAGCATTGATTATGCAAGAATGGACTACTATCAGTCAGGATTTGGTCCAGAAGTTGATTGAGAGCATGCCAGGGAGAATTGCAGAGGTCCTGAAGAAGAAGGGTCAACACTGCAAATATTGACTTGCTGCATTAACTCATTCTAACTGTCAATATAACCTTTTGGTACTCATAATATGATTGCAATTATATTTTTGTATGTGATATAAACATCAGACAAACACAAATAAAAACCAGAAGGCAGCAGGTCATGTGAAAATATCATTTTGGTGTAATTCTCAAAACTTTTGGCCATGACTGTATATGGGGTTAATCAGAATCAATGTAAATGATAGAAGCTGTGTACTGATTACTATGTAACATGAGTGATGGTGATTGGCTAATTCTTATCTCAACCACATCCCCAATTATAAGAGGGAGTTCACACATATGCAACCAAATTAACTTAGTTTTGATATTTATATTTTCATCCTCAAAATAATTTTAGTTTCTCAATTGATTCTAGAGATTATGGGTGACATTAAAGGTGGAAAAGTGCTTAAGGTGCAAATGTCATTTCATTAAAAACGAACAATACTACACTGGTTGTTAATGAACGGTCACCTAGCAGTTAAAATAATGATTTTTTTTGTACCTTATGACTTATTTTCTCACATTTCTGTGCTCTTTTAAAAAATGCTGTGGGTGAGGCCAGGGTATGCCAGCACTGTGTATGTATTTCCACAGTTTCTGAGAGCAGCCTGATAGTAAGCTGTGTGAGGAGCCAGCAGACAAGGAGTTAACAGAGATTGCTATGTCACCGCTGCGTCCTCCGGTCTTCTTGCTTCTTCCTGCTTTTGCCGGCGTCATGTGACCGGCACAGCAACGATGACATCAGCAAAAGCAAGAAGAAGCAGGAATATAAGAGGATGCAGCGGTGACATAGCAGTGGCGGGAAAGAATTAATGATTTATTATTTTACTAGCTGGGAGCCCGATGCACATGCATCGGGATTCTAGAACGGCGAGTCTCTGACTCGCAATGCTCGCTGCGCGGGCATTGCGAGTCGGCTTTGAACTTGTCGCAATGGCCGCTGCGAGTCGACTTACAACTGCTCGCAATGGCCGCTTCGCGGCCAATGCTTCGCATGTATCCACATGACCACGCCGGAAGTCGAAGGGGCAAAAAAGCTAGTCGCAATTATATAATAGATGGTGTGCAGCAGCATGGGGGCACATACTGATCATAGGGGGGCGAGTATACATAGTGCAAAAGAATATGCACCACTCCCCCCGCCGCTTATGGACAGGGGGATGCAGTCAATATTGCATTGCACTAATGAGTGGGCCCACGTGATCGCCCACTCCTTCTGCAGCCTCCCCCGCCTCCTCCAGCGCTCGATCTCCGCCCCCTACTGAGCCTGTGCACTTTTCAGCACGAAAATTGTGCTTACAAACTCAGCTTATACTTGAGTATATACGCTACGCTTTAAATGATTTTTATTGCTAAGATTTTTTTTTACATGACAAATCCTAGCATTTAAACAGCAATAAATAAAACTGAAAGGAAAGAGAGCGCAATAGGGTCTTATCTCAATGAGAAACACAAAGTGCAGATGGTCACTGCTCATCTGGACAGGTTGTGTAGCACACAACCGGCATGCAAGTAATATGGCTGCTGCAGGGCCCACACATCAACAGAAACCGTGGGGAAAAAAAAGGCAAACAGGACTGTGTTCACCGGACTCGCGCTGCTAATGGAGGAGTTGGCCAAGGGATTCTTGGTGGCAAGTGGCTTTTATTTCATCCAAAATTGTGTGCTCCCAGAGGAAGGTGTCGGGTCTGACTCCGAAAAGTGTCGGATGAAATAAAAGCCACTTGCCATCAACAATCTCTTGGCCGTCTCCTCCATTAACAGCACGGGTCCGGTGAACACAGTCCTATTTGCCTTTTTTTACTATAGCATTTTAACAAGCCTGTGTAGTTTTTATATCCACTTTACTGTAGTGCATTTAGTGTTCTTTAATAGGGTTTAATTACCCATGATTGTTTTAAAAATAAGAGAAGCAATAATCATTTGACTGATTCTTGCCCACTACCATTCCAGCTCTGCCCAGGTGCCCCACCAGTGTTTTCTCCCTAGACCCATCTTGGAACAAGAAATGTCTCTTAAGGCCCCGTTACACGGTACAATATCATGAACGATATCGCTGAAACATCACTGGTTTGGAGTCGTTAGGACGTTGCTGCGTGTGACACCGAGATACGACTACGATAAAACGTTGATCGCAGATTTCAGAACATGTTCTCAAATCAAACGATTCACGATCATTCAACCTGCAGCTCGTTCTGTGTGATACCATTATAACGATGTCGATAATGACTTCGCCCATTCACATCAGTGAACAAATATCGTTCGCTGGGTTGTGCGAACGATACCTGCTCGCTACATCGTTGGTGCGTCGTCCACGATATCTACATGTGTGACATCTCACCAATGATGTCAAAACGATGTCCTAACGACCGCGCGCCCATGAGATCGTTAGTGATATCGTTACAACATTGAAGCGTGTAACGGTACCTTTAGCCAATTACTGACTGAGGTGTGTCCCCGATCCAGTTAGTGATTGGCAAAGCAAAAATTCGGCGTCATTCTCCTTTGTGTCGAGACAGTACCAGGACGTAGAGGCAACTGGAACCTAGGCAGTATCAAAATGGGATGGAGCACAAGGAGTTGAGAATAGGTGTGCATCTACGATTTTTATTAATCATTTGGAAACAATGGTAAAAATAAAAACACATCAGATGGTAAATCCACATTAGGAATGCCACATTGTTATCCTTTCATGAAAAGCATAACATCCCATAATATAGCAGATTCACTATATACAGCAGACCGAAGCTTTATTTCTAGAGCAGGGATGGTGCATGCTGCTGCATAATTTTGCAAAGCTGCATATATGAATCCCATTAGTGGTTTATTTAACAATATGAATAAAGGGATCTGCCCCAAACCAAATGTAATATGGAAAGCATGGCCCAAGTTTTACAAAGCAATCAAATTTGTGAAGCCCAAATAGTCTGCCAGCTGTTATCAGTCAAATGAAGGGGGAGCATTTAGATTCATGGTTACAGAAGATTAAATACCTCTGACAAAGAACACTGACATGTTAAGCACACTGGAAAGAGATGAGATGAACTGAAGGATGAAAGGTTCATTCCAATTAATGTGCTTTACAATCTAAAAACCTGTTTCTAGTTATACTGGGTAAAAATGACAAATAAATGGTATTGGAAGCCAAAGACTTCATGCACAATCAGATTTAGGGATCCAGGTCATTCAGACCAAATTGCCTAAAGCTCCATATAGGCCAATTGTTTGGATATCATACAACATGCTTTATTTTTCAGAAATAACATACATAACCCATAAGTCATCTGTTTCATCAGATGGCAATTAAAGAAGTATTCTATAAAAGAGCTGCTTGATGAGAACACCATGCATCATAACATCACCCATCAGCGGCGTACAGCATGCACGGGCTCTGTAACATGAATCACCATCACAAAGCTAACGTTGCTGTAGAAGCGATGACATCGGATACTGAGGATCACTGCAGGAAAGGTATGCAATGCACTTACAGTTAGGCCCCTTTTACATCAGCATTTTTGCTGATGTGCGGACAGTGCGGTAGGTGGCGCCTAACGGCCGCACTTACAGCCCGGGTCCGGCAAGCCCCATGCATTGTCTATGGGGCTTCCGGTCCAGTGCGGCAAGTGCGGTTCTGCCTGATGCGACAGATACGGCACTTGCGGCTGTGAAAAAAAACAAACGCTGCTTGCCGTTTTTGTTTTTTTTTTGCGGCCGGAAGTACTGGATCCAGTGTAACCGCACTTGCCACACCGGACCACAAGCCCCATAGACAATGCAGATGCGGTAAATCTGCCAGATCTGCCACACATCAGCGAAAACGCTTACTCAACCTTGCCACAATATAGTAATACAAAGCACAGTCGGCACTAGGGAATAGCACAGTAGCCCCTTTCAACAGCTAATTGGTCGGGGTGCTGAAAGTTGAACTAAGGTTAGGCCACCAATATTGTGATCTTGGAAAAGGTAATGTTCATAAACAATCCTAATGAATCTGGAAGATTTTGTAAAGTTAATTTTCTATGTGATTCTTAGAAGCCATCTAGAGCGCTGGTAGAGAAATGTCATGCTGCTTCCCATCCTTAGCAGAGCGTCGCAATCAGAGATGTGGAGTCGGAGTCGGTGCCCATTTTGGGTGGAGTCAGATTCCGGGAAATTGAGGAGTTGGAGTTGGATATGTGGCTTACTGACTTCAAAGCCATGGTTATTGAGTCAGAGTCGTAGAGTCAGAGTCGGTGTCCATTTTGTTAGGGCTGGCGTCAGCGTCAAGGAAATTGAAGAGTCGGAGTTGGATTTTTGGCTTACCGACTCTACAGCCCTAGTTGCAATGTTTGTGAGTTTTTCTGACTTGTCATTTCATGATTTAGTCAACATGGAGTGCAGCCAATTCCAACACAGGGCTGACAATTGTCTAACATATTCCTTGTCAAAAACAGTCATCACCTTAGATCAAGTGTGCCAAGAAGTGAATTCTGCTTAAAACCAATTAAACCTTTAGGTCTAAAAAACTATATTTTTGAAACGGAAAAGAGCAGAGTCCCCTAAAAACAAAACTATACCAATGTCTACATACCGTAAATAAAGGTGAATTGTAGAGCGTCACAATAGATTACACTCTGGAGTCTAATAAACGCAATCTCCGAACACAACTTGTCATGGGATATTCAATTATCTAGCGGGAATGTCCTGGGGATCCGTGGAAGACCTATGTGTGTAGCTGGGCCACATAATGAGACTCTGCATCACCCTCACTTAAGAAGCAGTTCTCGGTACTGTATACTTGTTTGCTTGCCAAAGGCAAATCTAAAGTCTCGTCTGATGCTTTCATGACAGGCGGAGGCATATTTCACCTGCCTATAGCAGCTGTGTGACTCATTATTCCGACTTCTATATACGTCTACATTAACTGCTATAAAAATCTACAGCGATCAGTCATGACTCTTTGTGCTACTTCTTAGTCTGCGTTAAAGCTTCTATCCCTCATTCATCAAGTCAGGCACTGACAGGCGTCAACACTTCCATTTATTTTGTGCATTAGATTTTTCATTGGGAATTAGTTTTATAGTTGGGTGAGATGACATAACAATCAGATTTTCTGTGACTCACAGTAAAGTAAAACAATATAATATTCCGCAGACATAGCTAAATTCATTTGTTCCAGTCTGATGGAAAGCTTTACGTAATAAGCAGATTTTATGGTCCTGAGCCCTAGCTCACTACACTCTGTGCACGGCTCAGATCATCTGGTCATATAGTCCTGAGACCCTTTCACTAATTATAATCAGATTGAGGAGAAAACAATCTGTCAGATTAACTACATACACGTACCATATTGCAAGAGGACATTTCTAATTCATTTGTAATTTAAAGGGGTTGTTGGAATTAGACAATCATATGGACTATGATGTCAATCGTTGAAACAAAAGTTTTGTATCTAAAGTACATGTCAAGTTCATCATATAGTTAAAGGCAGTATCATAGCTGAGATTTTTAGAAAGTGGCATAAGAGGAGGAAAAGGTATACAAATAAACAATACCATGACTCAGATGGTAAATGCCCTGTGCCTGACGGTCCGGCAACAATCGCATCATGTACTCAACTTGACTGCTGCAATCAAACTATTTTTTTTCATTGAAATATTGTTGTCATTACAGAAATTTAAGAGGGATGAAAAAAATTAAAATTCAGATGTTCTTTTGTGAACTTTTTAACTAATGTGTAATTTGTTAAGGGAATAATGGTTGGGAACACCAATCAAAAAGCGGACTTGTTCGCGGACGACGTGCTCCTCTATGTCTCCCAACCTGTCATTTCCTTCCCTGTTTTACTAAAGGAGATTGACACGTTTGGGGCATGGAGTAATTTTAAGGTAAACTATTCAAAAACGAGGGCATTGAACATTTCTTTGCCTTCATTAGAAGCACCTCCTTAATGAAGAACTTTCCCTTTCGGTGGAGACAGGGACAGATCTCCTACTTGGGTGTGAACCTCCCCGCTGACCTGCGTAAACTCTTTCACCTAAATCATCAACTCATCTTAGATAAGGTGGGGTCCCTTCTGGATTCTTATCGACCACTAAAACTCTCTTGGCTAGGTAGGATTCACGTCATAAAGATGGACGTCCTGCCGAGATTTCTATATATATTCCAAGCAGTCCCTGTCTGGCCTCATAGAACTTTTTTTTCCAAAATCCGCTCTCTAATCCCTTGTTTCATTTGGAAGGGGGAAAAGCCGAGAGTGGGATACAAGACACTGTCAGAACAGAAGAGTGGGTCTCCCAAATCTCCACAAATATTGTCAAGCAGCCATATTAGTTAGACTTCTGGACTGGAAATACAGAGGGGTTTCCAAGAAATGGGTCCAGATCGAACAAGAGGGGATTGAAATACCCCTACAGTACCTCCAGTGGACCTTCAGGCATTATGCCCGAAGCACTGGGAACCTTGCATCCTTACCTCAGAAACATTAAGGGCATGGCAAACTACACTAGATAGGA